>CM042567.1:15100000-15490000 GCA_023630585.1 Cranoglanis bouderius
TCACAATTAAAAGAACCAAAGACTTAAACTACTTCAGTCTGTGTGCATTGAATTTATTTACCAGCCTACAACGCATGTCTTTGGACTGGGGGAGGAAACCGGAGTACCTGGAGGAAGCCCCCAAAGCACAGGGAGAACATGCAAACCCCCCACACACAAGGCAGACGCAGGATTCAAACCCCCAACCTCGGAGGTGCAACGCAAACATGCTAACTACTAAACCACCGTGTGTGCGTGTGGCGATATAGACAATTTAGAGATGCCAATACAATGCATGTCTTTGGACTGGGGGAGGAAATCAAGAGTACACGAAGCACAGGGAGAAGATGCAAACTCTGCGTGCTTCACGATGTAAACACTGGGAGAAGATGCAAACTCTGCATACATGGTGGAGGCCGGAATCGAGTCTTCAAACCTCTAGGTGCGAGGTATAACACTAGATCTAACTATATCCATTATGAAATGTCTATTAGTAGCAGGTCAAGGTGACTTGCAGGCAAATGTTAATGGTAAACTGCAAGTCTAGAAACTAGCAAATAAATAACAAAAATAATAATTAAAACTTGTGTTTTCCCAATGTTACCCTAATCCCTGTGGTCCTCCAAAAAGTCTACGACATCTGCACTTTCGTGCCCCAGTTATCGATCATTTAATAATATTGGGCCTCATTTATCAAGCTGGCTTTGAACAGATTTATTTGTAAAATCACTCATATGAGCGTTTGCTCTCATAATGAGAATTTACTCCAAAAGGAGTTTGGTATTCATTCACAAAAATGTTTGTATCCTACTTGTGCTTCTGAGTGTGTTTAAACTGACGCATAAGAAGGATAAATAATGTAAACCTCGGCTGATCGGCTTCAAATCACATCAAATCAATCTGCGATGAGTTACTGCGCTTTTATATACGGATTATGCTGTCAAGTTTAAATAGCTTTGGTATTTCAGTTACACACACAAATCTAATGAATATTTTGTGAGATCCAGTCGTCTCATATTAAAGCATTACCTAAAGAAATATTAAATATGAAAAAAAAAAAAAAAGAAAGGGAGCAAACATAAATCCATAAATTAAGATAAAATGAGACTAGGCATCTTCTTTTAATGGTGTGCAACACTTTATTAGAGCCAGCACTAAGTAGCCGATGAGTGACTGATCTGGTATGTGTCAAGCTGCGATGTGCTGTAGACTCCTTAGATGATTTCCTATGACACCCTCCTTGTTTTCCAACATGGCATTAGTGTGCAAGAAATTTCTGGCCACTGAGATACTGTGCTTTGAATAAAAAAATAGCAGTTTCCCTGTGTATATATTTACCGGAGTGTGTGTATATATATATATATATATATATTATCCACCTCACTTAATTCATATCTAATTCATCTTATTAGTAATTCAGCTCCAGATATCGGCCTTTTCAAGGGGTTGTTATGCTGTTAATAATGTTAATATTGCGTGTTCATTAACTTACACGCAAGCGAAAATAACTTTCACTTCTCCCTCTGAGAAAGACTTTTTTTTGTCACCTACTCGTCATTTCAGCTGTGTGAACTTTGCCTTTTATGAGTTTCCGTGAGCGCCACCAAACGCAAATCAGCTGTGAGAGCCTGATCATCATGGCGATTGCCATTCATCAACACACGCACGCAAGTACGAAGGAAATCAGTGTTTCTGAAACGTTTGTAAATCTGGAGGAAATTTCTAGTTCGGTTTGGGTTATGCAAACATTTACACACCGCTTTACGAAAATATTGAAAAATGAGTCCCACTGTGCGTAAATGCATTCGTAAGGCAAACAGAACCAAAAAAAATCCCGTCGGATCTATAAAACACACTCACATGCTGATGACAATCACCCAGAAATAATGAAGCATTCACAGCACATTTGCATTTAGTAATGTCTTACAAAACCCCATAAAATACAAAGCTCAGAGGTAGCTGAAATACGACTGATGACTAAACATGGTGTTCCAGTAATGCAGCTCAGCCACTGCAGAGTGTCAGCTACCATAGGGACACACTAACTCTTTACAGGGCTCTGTTTCTTTTTTCTAACCGAGTGGCTAGTTTTGCGATTTATTTCATTAAATTTGAGTGTACAACTGATATAAATAAGCTGAATGAATAAAATTACCAGTAACTCACACCAATGAACACATTAACGAGAATCTTGGACAGACGGATGGATGGATGGACAACCTGAAAACATAATTCCTCCTCCACTCAGTGGCAGAGGCATAAAAACAAAACAACTGAATGAGTCAAATTGAAGTTGTGTTCTCCATGGCTCTGGCTCAAATGGTGCCCTAATCCCTGTGGTCCTCCACCAAGTCTGCCAACAAGTCTGCACTTTGGTGCCCCATGTATCAATCATTTAATAATATTGTGCCTCATGTATCAAGCTGGATACGAACAAATTTACTGCTGCAGTAACTCGCACCAATTATACAATTCAAAGCCGATTAATCAAGGTTTATAGTAGTGAATCTCCAGTACAGGAGCTCTGGTATAATAAAAAAAAATGTTTCCAAAGTAACTGGATTTTCATGAATACTACATTTCTTGTGTAAATGCTCCACTTCCTTGATAAATGAGGCCTATTGTTCAGGTGTGAAGCTATGGTGCATGAGGGCACGAATAAGAGAATTTTGGACAAACCTCAAGCCTCATGACTTCCAAGATGTTGCCTATTGTGGTGTTCAGCTTGGAGCTTTGACAATGGCTTACATTCAGCTATTCCTGCGGCAGAGTCCAAAGCTCACACTGTCATTACAGGGGAAGTGGTGGCTCAGTGGTTAAGGCTCTGGGCTACTGATTGGGTGGTTGCGAGGTCAATTCTCAGCCTCGCCAGGCTGCCACGGTTGGGCCCCTGAGCACCTTTGAGAGCCCTTAATTCCACAACTGCTCGGCTGTATCCTGTCTCAGTGCCAAGCTGCTTTGGATAAAAGCATCGGGCAACTCATTCAACTGCTATGAGTCAATCGTTTTGTCATTTTCCATTTGGATACAACTAAAGTTCTGCATCATTTAGTCAGTACTTTCAGCCAAAAATAAATTGCACGAGATTACACTGACAGATAGCTCACGCATAATGTACCGTGGCAAAATCAGCTACTTATCAATTGATGTAGACTATACATGAGATTGGGTAATCAATACTCTGTTTAATCAGTTATTTTATGCGTTTTATTTCATATAAGTTGTACGCCTATTGCTGTTCAATCACAAGTTACATTAAGGTTGAAATATACTGTAAGATTGTAACTGTGAGTATCTTTATCTCCATTGTTAGCTTTAATATTTCTGCATTCATTTATGCATTTTTTTTTTTTTTTTATTGCTCTTAACAAACCCATCCACTACGGACATCTACAGCCTTGCACACACACACACACACACACACACACACACACACACACACACACACACACACACACACAATAACACACCATTTTGGGCAGAGCGATAGATACTCTGAAGGCATCTTCAGTTTCATCAGACATTTGCCTGAAAAGTAGGTCGGTTTTCTACAATGAGAAAAGTTACAAGAAAGCAGACTTTTACACTGTTGATCTGAAGGTTTTACACTGTTAAACCATGAATCACGGAAGCATGAGCCAACAGGAAACAAATGGATGGCTAGTGTTCAAAATCACTCATTCTTTCTCCTAATTATTCATGGTTTAATTTGGTCACAAACCATTTGCCTTAAAACAAAAAAAAACAAAAAAAAGAAATCAGATAATCTCAGTGAATTATATGGGGAAAGAGCTTCTCTGCAACCTGACCCGGGTCCAATTCTTCGTACATGGATAACCGAGTTAGCTGGATTGGATTGTTGACAGTTTGACACGATTCTGGATCTGTCGTCGTACAAATTGTAGTTGGGTGTTGTTCCCAAACTAACAGTTCATGTGCTCAATTATATTGTGCTTGTTCTTGTTCGAATTAATTAACTCAACTTGCAGGACCGCTATGGAGACTGATTTTAATGAAACTGTGAGACATATTGCCTCTGTCCACCTCAGCATAGCTGAATTAGCCCATTTGAAATGAATATATGATTAGTAAATCTGGCATACATCATTTCATCTTGGAATTGTTTAGCAATGTCTGAAGAACAGAGTGCTGTTGTTTTAGGCTTCTGGCTAGTTTAACTGTTTAACTTCTTCCTGTTGCTAATAAATTAGAGGTGAAAGTCTGCTCAGTCCAGGGCTAAACAAAGCAAATTTACTTGGTTTAAACACACACACACACACACACACACTTACACACACTTTTATATGCTATGTAAACACTGTTAAAGTTTCAAAATGTATCACACCCTTCCAAATCCATTTATGGACACGAAGCTACATGGACAGCTCTTTTTGGAACTCCTCATGACTACCATGCACACGTTTACACATATCACCTGGTCACCTTTCATCAGTTTGACCTGCCTGGTCACAGTGCGGTATAGTGAGGAGTGCCGTTACTGCGGTACGTAGCCACTGGAGCACAGGGTGCAAGAGGAAACCGCTAAATATTGTGCTGTTCCTGGCTGTCGGGAAGCAAATGTATCTTTGCTGAAGTTTTTGTTGTTTTTTTTTTTTCTTTTTCCCCTCCCACGTCCCTCAGGATTTCAGTCCGAGCGTAACGGTTTGTTCAGCACATTTCAGCCCGGGCTGCTTTTTGTACGCAGTACAATGCACGGAAGGCTTTGCCAAACTGCTGGGTCAATTCCAGCTTTATGTGGTCTACAGATCCATAGCTGATAATGTTCTAGCTAGCTAAATAAGCTTTGCTCATGTGTAGTCATCACACCAATAACAGTAATATTTATATTCACTTAATTAGGTCTACATGAACTAGATAAATATAGCAGATATATAGGGCTGGGCGATATATCGATATAATATCGATATCGTGATAAATGACGCAATTACGCTTTTTTTGGAGATATCATTGGTATGGTGATGTAGGGTTGTCAAAAGTACCGGTACTCCGCTACCAAGTCGGTACTACAAAAAAAAACAAAAAAAAAAAAACGGACAGGTAGTCAGTCGGGAACTTTTCATAGGTGCACCGTGCAATTATGGTAGCGGTTGCATTATGGATGTTGTAGCATAGTTTAATTCAAGCGTAGGATTGCAAAAAACATCCTCGTTTTTGCTTACTTAATGGTTAGCATGCGCGCGTGTAACGCTAATACGGCCATGTGTCCTTATTGACCATTTAATTCTTTTAAAAACAACCACAGCCCACCACGCTGTTAAGTGTAAAACTATGCTATGTGCACAGCTGCTGTGTTTACGTAGGTACTCGTGCGATATATTTTTGAAACGCTAAGATTCTTGTGCTTCGATTGATATAAACCAACGCTTACAAAACTGAGGCGACTCACATATGAAGCCTCATATTAGTCCAGTGATCCATAAAATCCCGACAAAAACAGTCGTTACACTGGCAAAGGTCCAAACGATCCAATTAAGTAAAAATATTTAGTCCAAAACACATTATTACATCAATAAATACCCACGGACTATTGCTGAGTCATTTCAAATTATAGGCAGATGTGCCTAATCTTTCATGTTTTCTCTGTTATAACTCCAGTTCACTTTCAGCACTTCAATTTAAAAGTCCGTGCGTGACTCGAGTGGCAAGTGTTTCGTTTCAGAAACTTTTTTACATAGTTTGTATTTTCTGCTTGTAATTTATTTAGTTATTATTTACTTGAAGGGGAAAAAAAAAACCTAAGGCCAAGACTTAAAGCATTTTTCAGAAATACTTGAAATATACATATACATTTGTTTTCATTTATTTTAATATTTTACTTTATAAATAAGAAGTGTGTGTTGTTCAATTATGGCATATTTTTGTGTTTTGCATGCTTGTAATTTTTTTGTTTATTTATTTTTATACTTTTAATTACTTGTGGAAAAAAACTTGAAACACTTTTAATCACTTGAAGTATATAGAATGGTATTGTTTTTTTTGTTTTTTTAAATACATTTTATATTGATATTTAACTTTATTAATAAAATAGTGTGTTGTTCAATTAGCATGTTTTTGTGTTTTTCTTTGGTACCGAAATTGGTACAGAGTACCTTGGAATTTTACTGGTATTGGTACCGACTACTGAAATTTTGGTACCGTGACAACCCTACGGTGATGTATTTTTTATTGTTTTTAATAATTACAAATTAAATGGTACTGAATGCATGCCGTTGATTTGAAATATATATATTTTTTAAACTTGATCTTCTTTGTCTTTGTAGGCATTAAAAAAAGGATCGTCAAAGTCAGTTGAACGTTTTTTTGTATAAAGGGTTATTTGGCTGTTGCTGTCATTTACATATACTCATAGTAGCAAAATTAGTCATTTTAAATGCTATCTAGCACACCAAGTCAAGTTATCCAGGACGTAATAAACAAACCTCTGAACAGCAAAATGTTTGCAGCCAAACAGGCTACACTTCCTTTACATTTGTGAATTTACAGTGGCAGTTCTTTTAGCCATGTCAAATGATATATGTTGTGCTGCCGTCAAATCTCAGGAGACGAATGTGTTTATGCTGCATTTCAAGTAGGACAACCTTTATTTTAGAGCTACGCAGCTGCTCCCTAAGTGAAATTGAGGTGAATTTACAATATCCTTATCCACAAAAAATATAATCCATGCTATAATAATGAAATGTTGAATTATCACAATTATATTTAATTACAGATTATTGGTACATAGGATTATAGCATTAGGATGTGTGTTGTAATTTTGTGAGAGGTTTCAGTTCTACCATGTTTTTTGCATATTTTTATTCATCTACAAAGACAGAAGCAATGAAATCCAAGCGTAGTACAGTTTCTAGAAAAACTAAACGTTTTGTATGGAAGTGTGAAGCATGAATGAAGCACTTTGGATGCACAGCTGAGAAAAAGTCTTCCTTCTGTAAAAATAAAATGTAAAAAAATATATATATATATATATCTTGCTTCTGTATAAACTTTGTGCATAACTTCAGCGTTTTTCCAGCCTCCATCATAATATTATATTTTTGGATGTAAACCCACTTAAACTGTGTATTGGCTTGGTAGTTCAGCCAAGGAACCTCCTCGATCGTTTTCAAGTACACAGGCCCTCATACCAAGAGCATAATTTTAGAAGCATGAACTGCCTCGGTTTATATGCATTCCAACAGAAAGAGTGTCCAGAATGGAGTGCGGTTTATGAGTACGCTGTTCTTCTGTTGTAACTCTGTAATGCCAGACTGAAACTGACGTGTTTGTGGGCTTCTGCTGGAAGCAACCCACCACCCCATCACCCACAAATTGCATCCAACACCAGTGGGTCTTTACAAAGGCAAACACAAATACTGCCGTCTTCAGTCTGTGTCAATAACAACCCCAGGTAATGTGACACTGGGTTGTTTTTTTTTTTTTTTTGGGGGGGGGGGGGGGGGGGGGGCCATTACAAGACTGATCTCCTTGCTTGTTTACTTTGCTTTAGCATCCGGTCCAAATGTGTCTACTTAGAAAACTGGCTTAATCCCTCAATAATAATATCATTGGGTCGGATTTCAAAGGGACAGATGCCACCCTTAGTAGTGTTGGATAAATGAAAGGTATCATTTTCAGCACATTTGGATTGGTTTGCAATGCACACTTGTATTTGAATTTGAGGAATGTATTTAGTAATTTATACCACTGATCATTTAAGTGTTTATCAGAAATGAGTCACTAAAGGTCCTTTTCAGGCACTGTGACACACACACACACACACACACACACACACACACACACACACACACACACACACACAAGCTGCTTATCTTCGCAGTGGAGGCGGAACAGGGGGCTGGACACCACTTGCCCTGTGAATAATAATGCCCAAGTGTCTCGACACACAACACTATGAGCTGCAATTGATACAAATGACCCTGAATTGGTGATCATGTGCTACTGGAGCACAGATGTTCAGCTGCACCTTTTGTACTAGTCCTTAATTTGATTTTGCTATTAGGAGACAGAAATGGCCATGACGGAAAATTGTTTCATTTACTATGGCATTAATCTCTATATGGCTTTAATTGTGACTGTCGAGTCCAATATGTCAGCAGTGCAAATGACCTAATGTCCAACAACATGCTTCTACATGTTCAAGAGAAGACCTGTGACCCCATGCTTCGATACAGTATGACCAATGTCCATTGAAGGGCTCGTTTGGACTGGCAGGCATGTTTTCAGAGGTTTGAAAACACTGAGGACATGTTCCCAAATTTCAATTACAGAGTTATTTGTGATTTCATGCTTTTTGAGTCGGTAGATCTACAAACAGACATAATTTCAAATATTAGCATATTTTTAGTAGAGTGTTTATGGGCTTGCCATGTATCAATTTATATTTGCTTCTCATGCCACAGCACTGCTGAATTCTCAAATCTGATTGGTCAGAAGGGTTAGGGTTGTCTGCAAGGTTTATATTAATGTGGTCATTTTAATACACAATTGTTTCTATAGCAACCATTTGAATAAAGATTTGTATGACACACAACCATATTAAATGTGTATATATGTGTTTTAAATGTGTATATTACATATTAAATTCCATATTAAATGTAACTATGTGTAATTGTTGATATCCCGTGGGCACCCCATCACTGATTATTTTCCTATAACAGCATGACCCCGTTTTTATGTTCAGCTTTTTTTTCTTTTTTGCCTAATAATAATAATAACATTAGTGGACTAACAGCCTAATGAACCAGGCAATGTGTGCTTGTTATATATGGGTTCAACAGTACAAGTTCTATATGTGTACATATCTACTCTGACGGGACATGCCTTTATTAGAACTATCAACTTAAACTGGAGATGATAAATCAGGCCTTCTGAAAATCGCCACTCCTGAGCAACACATCCATCCACAGCCGGAAGCTCCAGCCCGGGCCTGCTTTCATAATCAGGACCATACAGGAAATCGGCACAGCTGCCTTTTTTAGCATCTCTGTTGATTTACCAGCCGCACACTGCATCTGTGTTTCTTTTTTTGGCCTAGTCAATGAAAGCACTTGAAGCGTCTTCACCTTTTACGAGGGCGATGTCAGAGCAAGTGAAGAAAAACACTGAGGTAGGTGAAATCTGGGGTGTACTAAAAGTGCAGAGTAATATGGTACGGATAGAAAAATCAGTCACTCCTGGTAACAGAAATAGCTGAATATTGATGGTGCTGAGATTGAGACTTTTTTTTGAAGGACCTCACTAAAGTGTCGATTTCACGATTTCAGCGTGCCAAAAAATATTTCTGTAGAAGCGTTCGCAAAATGTGTTTTCATATATATATATTTATATAAATATATATAAAATGTATATTCACAACAGTATGGGGAAAAGTGAATGTGTGTAAACACATTTTTGATAAGAGAGGTCAGAGAAGAATGGCCAGACTGGCTCGAGCTGACAGGAAGACTACGGTAACTCAAATAACCATTCGTTACCATCGTAGGCCAACGGGCCATAACAGCATAATATATATATATATACATATATATATATATATATATACATATATATATATATATATATACACACACACACACACACACACACACACACACGCACGCAGTATCTCACAAAAGTGAGTACACCCCTCACATTTCTGTAAATATTTTATTATATCTTTTCATGGGACAACACTGAAGAAATGACACTTTGCTACAATGTAAAGTAGTAAGTGTACAGCTTGTATAACAGTGTAAATTTGCTGTCCCCTCAAAATAACTCAACACACAGCCATTAATGTCTAAACCGCTGGCAACAAAAGTGAGTACACCCCTAAGTGAAAATGTCCAAATTGGGCCCAATTAGCCATTTTCCCTCCCCGGTGTCATGTGACTCATTAGTGTTACAAGGTCTCAGGTGTGAATGGGGAGCAGGTGTGTTAAGTTTGGTGTTATCGCTCTCACACTCTCTCATACTGGTCACTGGAAGTTCAATATGGCACCTCATGGCAAAGAACTCTCTGAGGATCTGAAAAAAAGAATTGTTGCTCTACATAAAGATGGCCTAGGCTATAAGAAGATTGCCAACACCCTGAAACTGAGCTGCAGCACGGTGGCCAAGACCATACAGCGGTTTAACAGGACAGGTTCCACTCAGAACAGGCCTCGCCATGGTCGACCAAAGAAGTTGAGTGCACGTGCTCAGCATCATATCCAGAGGTTGGCTTTGCAGGATAGACGTATGAGTGCTGCCAGCATTGCTGCAGAGGTTGAAGAGGCGGGGGGTCAGCCTGTCAGTGCTCAGACCATACGTCGCACAATGCATCAAATTGGTCTGCATGGCTGTCGTCCCAGAAGGAAGCCTCTTCTAAAGATGATGCACAAGAAAGCCTGCAAACAGTTTGCTGAAGACAGGCAGACTAAGGACATGGACTACTGGAACCATGTCCTGTGGTCTGATGAGACCAAGATAAACTTATTTGGTTCAGATGGTGTCAAGCGTGTGTGGCGGCAACCAGGTGAGGAGTACAAAGACAAGTGTGTCTTGCCTACAGTCAAGCATGGTGGTGGGAGTGTCATGGTCTGGGGCTGCATGAGTGCTGCCGGCACTGGGGAGCTACAGTTCATTGAGGGAACCATGAATGCCGACATGTACTGTGACATGTACTGTGACATACTGAAGCAGAGCATGATCCCCTCCCTTCGGAAACTGGGCCACAGGGCAGTATTCCAACATGATAACGACTCCAAACACACCTCCAAGACGATCACTGCCTTGCTAAAGAAGCTGAGGGTAAAGGTGATGGACTGGCCAAGTATCTCTCCTGACCTAAACCCTATTGAGCATCTGTGGGGCATCCTCAAACGGAAGGTGGAGGAGCACAAGGTCTCTAACATCCACCGGCTCTGTGATGTCATCATGGAGGAGTGGAAGAGGACTCCAGTGGCAACCTGTGAAGCTCTGGTGAACTCCATGCCCAACAGGGTTAAGGCAGTGCTGGAAAATAATGGTTGCCACACAAAATATTGACACTTTGGGCCCGATTTGGACATTTTCACTTAGGGGTGTCCTCACTTTTGTTGCCAGCGGTTTAGACATTAATGGCTGTGTGTTGAGTTATTTTGAGGGGACAGCAAATTTACACTGTTATACAAGCTGTACACTCACTACTTTACATTGTAGCAAAGTGTCATTTCTTCAGTGTTGTCCCATGAAAAGATATAATAAAATATTTACAAAAATGTGAGGGGGATACTCACTTTTGTGAGATACTGTGTACATACACACACACACACACACACACACACACACACACACACACAGAGAGAGAGAAGAATTATCTAATTAATTTATACTTTAAGGACATCTTGCAAGTCTTCAGACCGTATCAGTGTGAGTTAATACTTTTCAGAGAGACTAGACCCACTTGGCTATAATCAGGGCTGTTAATTAATATTGCCTCTATCTCTAAGCCACAGTTGCTCTATCTAAAGAGAGCACCATCCTCTCACTACTCCTGTTTGCGGTCTCACAGTCGCTCCTGCCCCTTTCAAAGAAGACACATCTGCTAAACCTTTTCTCTCTTTACACCCAAAATGGCTTACTATTGAATTCTCTCCTTCTGATGAAGATGGATTGACATTTTGGATACCCCATTGCTTCACGGGTAAATCCCTCATGGGGAACAAAAGGGTCAGATGGGCAGTAAGCTCCAGCTGCGGGTCAGGAAATCCTTTTGGGGCAGGCCTGAAGGGAATAGGGTCTATTCCTGGATGTGCAGGGTCTGGTCAAGCAGGAGAAGATATACTCTCAGCTGAATGGGCCACAAGGGAGGGAGTCGGTGTATAAAAGCACTACGCAACTGTCTCCCGTTATTAGATATACACTGACCTTACACAGAGATCACCAGCGCTAGCCAAAGGGCCCACAAATGACCTCCAGGCAATTGAATTTAGCAAAGCATTAGGCTTTGTTCTACAGCGCCTTCACCCCCTGAATATCCTGCTAACTCAATAAGAGCTGCCTGAGCACACATGCTGGTTTGTCACCCTGCCTGATTTTAGCTGGAGGGCAAGAACCACCTAAGCAGCATGATCAGTGATGTACAAACTGAGCAGTGAACTTCCACTGGCCACATATGACACCACAGCTTTCGGGAACCATGTGTGGCATGGTGCAAAAACATATACATATATAGATGAGATTACTTATTGTTTCTGTCATTTCATAAATATACGTATGAGATTTACATAATCATACATATAAAGCTTATTTTTAAATACATCCTTTTCACATTCTTCTGTTCACATATTCTGAATAAGAAGGCACTTAGATGAAAGATGGATGCTCCACCAAGGCACAGCCCATCATTTAAAATTCAACAGTTAAATCAATAATTCATAAAATGACAAACACCCTGTGCGTCTTTGATGAATGCTGCGTCTTCGAGCCTGCGCTAACCAAGTTAGTGAATGAAGTAGTGTCATTAAGCTGTGATCTCATCGTTTACTGAAATCAGTCTGATGAAAGAGAAAGCTAATGCTATAAACACGGCACCTTCTACTGTTCAAAGAAAACTCTGAAAGCGATACCCTTTTCCTGAGGCTTGCGCTTTCACTCCACTCATGGGAATGAAACCTCCTGGTTGCAAAATCAAATTTAATCTAACGTCAGGCATTCTGTCATTCTAATGTTCTCCAGCCATGATAGAGATGTTTGATTAAATCCTTTCCATTGCTTCCCCTAACCACCAGTGGCCCCAATTACTGTAATGTACACGGGTCTGTTTATCTACAAAGCGTCTCTACTTATATGAAAACCTTTTATTTAAGAAGGCGCCAAGCCTACTAAAGCTGTGTTTAATCATTCATCTGCACTGGATATCGATGGAATGGAGCCGAACATGCTGTTTAAATCAACATGGCTGTTAAAAAGCAGTCAGGTTTCATCTGTACCCAGATCAATAATAGCACAGCACAGAGGAGCCACAGTATGCACTACAGAAACATAGGCAGAGAGAGAGAGAGAGAGAGAGAGAGAGAGAGAGAGAGAGAGAGAGAGAGAGAGAGAGTTGGTGGGAGGGGTGAAATGGGGCTGTGTGGTCCTCCTGGTGTTAGCACAGATAACGACTCTGGTAAGTGGTAAGTATCTGTGTATGAACACGACATCACAGTATTACGTCACAGTGCTGTTGAATTCTCGATTCTGATTGGTCAGAAGGTGTGGATTCATTTTCATAACAGCAGCTCTGACAATCATGCCAGGTTGCAAGGCAAATCAAATTATATGAATGCACTCATTCTAATATGTTATTGTAACAAATTGCACAGGGACTTCTATAGCTGACACTCCACATGAATAGGTTTTTTTTTTTTTTTTTAAATTTACTTTGCATTTTTGTAAGGAGTCTCCAGTGTCAGCGATTTGTAACAGAAAGTCAGAAGTAAAGCCGTTCCTTTAAGGGACTTCTTCAGGAAAGAAAGCTTTGCGGTTTCTTGATAACATGTCAAGTATTTGTCTCAGAGTGAGAACAAATGACAGGTTGGTGAGGGAATGACTGTTTATAGCTACTATAATGTATTTAATATTGGATGTGATAACTTGTTTTGCGAATATTCCACAATACATGTACATCTCAAAAAATTTCTTTTTCCGTAATTTAATTTTAAAAATGACCTTTCATATATTCTAGATTCATTACACATAAAGTGAAATATTGCAAGCCGTTTTTGTTTTAATCCTGATTACAGCTTACAGCTCATGGAAATAAAAAATCCAGCATCTCAAAATATTAGAATAAACAATTTATAATACAGAAATGTCGACCTTCTGAAAAGTATGTTAACTTATGCACTCAATACTCGGTTGGAGCTCCTTTTGCACGAATTACTGCATCGATGCGGTGTGACATGGAGGCGATCAGCCTGTGGCACTGCTGAGGTGTTCTGGAAGCCCAGGTTGCTTTGATAGCAGCCTTCAGCTCGTCTGTATTGTTGGGTCTGGTGTCTCTCATCTTCCTCTTGACAAAATTCAGGTCAGGCGAGTTGGCTGGCCAATCAAGCACAATAATAACATGGTCAGCAAACCAGTTACTAGTAGTTTTGGCTCTGTGGGCAGGTACCAAGTCCTGCTGGAAAAGGAAATCAGCATCTCCATAAAGCTTGTAAGCAGTTGGAAGCATGAAGTGCTCTAAAATCTCCTGGTAGACGCTGCATTGACTCTCCACTTGAGAAAACACAGTGGACCAACACCAGCAGATGACATGGCACCCCAAATCATCACCGACTGTGGAAACTTCACACTGGTCTTCAAGCAACTTGGATTCTGTGCCTCTCCACTCTTCCTCCAGACTCTGGGACCTTGATTTCCAAATTTAATGCAAAATTTACTTTCATCCGAAAAGACGACTTTAGACCACCGAGCAATGGTCCAGTTCTTTTTCCAGTTCAGGAGTGGCTTGACATTAGGAATGCGACACTTTTAGCCCATTTCCTGGACACGTCTGTGCGTGGTGGCTCTTGCTGCACTGACTCCAGACTCCACTCCTTGTGAAGCTCCCCCAAGTTCTTGAATCGGCTTTGCTTGACAATCCTCTCAAGGCTGCGATCATCCCTGTTGCTTGTGCACCTTTTCCTACCACACTTTTCCCTTCCAGTCAACTTTCCATGAATATTATTCCATGAATATTGTGGTTGTGTGTACTGAACCAGACTGAGAGATTAAAGGCTCAGGAAACCTTTGCAGGTGTTTTGAGTTAATTAGCTGATTAGAGTCTTCTCTGGTCAACATTTCTGCATTATAAATTCTTTATTCTAATATTTTGAGATACTGGATTTTTTATTATTTTTTTTATTTCCATGAGCTGTAAGCTGTAATCATCAAGATTACAAAAAAAAAGGCTTATAATATTTCACTTTATGTGTAATGAATCTAGAATATATACAAGTTCCACTTTTTGAATTAAATTACAGGAAAAAATTAACTTTTCCACGATATTCAAATTTTTTGAGATGGACCTGTATACAGTAAGTATAAGTATGTATGTAAATATAAATGTATAAAAACCTTGTCATTATAAAATTAATAATTAACTGCTATGGTTTAAAAAAGAGGAATAAAAAAATGAAGGATGTGCTGTTATTGGAAAATAATCAACTCAGGGTGATAACAGTGACTTGCCACCTACCATCAGGCCGCATCCCACTGCATCCCGTCGTGGATTCTTTTCCTATAACGGCATGCCCCATAGTGTTTTACTCCTTACATAGCACATTACATGACCATCACACCCATATGTGGTTCTTCCCCAAACTGCTGCCATAATGTTGGAAGCACACAATTGTATAGAACGTATTTCTATGCCATAGCATTACAATTCCCCTAAGAGGCCCAAACCTGTTCCAGCATGTCAAGGTCGAGGTCCATAAAGACATGACTTGCCAAGATTGGTGTGGAAGAACTACGGAACGGCCTATGCAGAGCCCTGATCTCAACCCCACTGGGCAAAAATCCCGACAGCCACGCTCCAAAATCTAGTGGAAAGCCTTCCCAGAACAGTGGAGGTTATTATAACAGCCAAGAGGGACTAAATCCGGAATGGGATTTTCAAAAAGCACATATGGGTGTGAAGGTCAGGTGTCAAACTTTTGGCTATATAATGCATATATGAGTGTGTATGTGTATGTTGGCGTTCAGATCTAAATTAGTGTGAAGATAAAAAGAGGAGTCTCAAAAGAGACAGCGCTTGATCTTTATGGTAACAGGCACAGAAATACTGTCTTAAGTTCAAGATTAAAATTCAGTTTGAAGCTTGACTATTCTTGGTGCTGACACAATTCGTGGCTCTCTGGAGGTGAACCTGGTTCCAGCTGAATTTACAGCTGACTACGGTGATGCTGCAAATGCCTCTCAGGCCAAAGCTCTCAAGATGGCACCACCAATAAATCAGCCTCGTCACTCAGCATTAGAGGATCCACGGCGCGCTTGTGAGAGAGTATGTATATTTATCAAGCACAGACAGCACTACATTTGATGCTGTTTCTATCCACAAATGATTCCTGACAGCCCTTGAGGAAAGGTATTGACAGCTATCGGCTATAGGACAGGGAGAGACTTTTCACCAACTAATCCAACACCTGATACCTACTGGTTAATATAAAAGGTGTCAATTTCATGAGTGTGTAATTTTTAAAAGAGCTGTGAAGTTTGTTTTCAAGTGCCTTTAGCGGCGAAGAAAACTGCCAACAGCGAGAGGAGTGGGTGTTCGGTTACACCAAAACAGGTTGCGGTTAAAATTAATGAGGCTGCTGGATATTTACACAGCGTTTTATTTCTGTTTTGCATATTAGGATCTTTACAGCAGCTGACAGAAGGTGCGCTCTTGCAGAGTGGCACTATATCCTGCTGCTGTATGTCCCAAAAGTTAAAAAAATAAATAAATAATAAATTGTGAGCAATCATGTGCATGACAAATAGTGCCTTTGTGAGAGCTGAATCTCTCAGAGCCATGAGAAAGGGGTATTTATATATCAGGTTGAAGACCAGCCTGCATACATACAAAGTATATCTCTACACTCCTGCTATGTATTAGGTCTTACGTTAAAAAGCAAGCGAGCTGAAGCTGGTCTCTTCGACTAAACAGCTCTGAAGTTCAAAGACGGGGGAAGGGAGGGAGTGTAGTACTGAGGTTTGAGCTTATTTATGGTTGGCAAAAGAGCGAAGAAGAGATAAGCATGGGGAGGAAAAGAAAATGAAAAAGTTTTTGGGACTCCATAACCTCCCCTGTCTCCTAGAAAAGGACAAAGGGGTATAACCAAAGAATAACATGGAGATTAGTGAGTGGCATAGATCCTCCGGATGGAAAGTCTGGAAAAGAAAAACTTTGGATCGCGTTTTTGTTGAACTAATTGGTCTGTAATGAGGCAATAAACTAGAACTTGTGAGAAAAGAGAGAGCTTACTGTCAGAAAATACAGCAATAATAAGACAGAAAAGACCGTTATGTTACCCATAATGTGAAGGAGTCATAAAATGGCTTGCTTTAATGAACCAACTTCCTTTAAAAGAAATTACACCCACACATTGCCATTATTGTAAGCTTGAGCAATCCAGGATCTATGTCCAAACTTTGAAACAGTAGGGTGCACTACGAGTTGTATGAGGCAAAGGCAATAGAGCATAACGCTATAATATGACATATAAAACTAATAACATGATATACTCCTATTAATCAGGAAGAATAATGGAAAATTTGTTATGCCTGCGCGCCAATCCGTCTTAGAGTATAAGCTGTTAATTTGGTGCTTTAACTAAAGCAGTTGTACACAAGGAGCAGGATGATTGGGTGTCCCTAGACTACATGAGCGCATTTATTAAACAAATAGCTTCGCCGCTAAAAGCGTAGCTGGGGAAAAGATCACATCTAGCCCTATAATCTAATTGCTTTCCCTCTCACCTCCGAAACAGGCATATTACAACTGCATGGGCATTGATCAGGTGGAAGAAGTTATCTTGTGCCGGTCCAGTGGGAGCTGAGTGGAGGCTTTGCACCATGCATATTTCATGACTAAGAGATGGCGGCATGAATGAAAGCATCGTGAAAGGCGCTTATTAGAGAGAGGCACGTGCTGATTCTTCAGTGCTAGTGTCAAAGGAATGTATACTCATTATGGCCTGATTCACGCTGCTTCGGCTTTATCATCTTCCCAAATTAATCCATCCGTTGATCTTTCCCGTCAGAGTCAGCAGTTTGAAAATTCAGCTTAAAAAAAAAAAAAAAAAAGGAGCCTGGTTTTGGAAAAGCATTTTTTTTAAACCAGGGTTCTTATCAATAATGAATATGGCATGGGTGATGAAAAAATGAGCTGGATCAGGGAGGCGCTGAAAGGATTAACTCTCCAAGCAAGTGGCTGCTCTGGACTGATGAACTCTTGTTTGGCCAGTACCAAATTATCCTTTTTCTCTTCAATGGCCAGAAAGAGCCATTACCAGAAAACCCTGGAGACGGTCATTAACCACAGGCTTTGAGTTAAATGGCTACTGATCCTTTACGCGCTCTAGTATTTAGTATCTAGTATTTGCATCTACGCCAGTGTGTTGCATAGCAACTTCCTTTTATGTCACCTTCTCTCTGCACCCATCTCAACTTGGTGAGTTCACTTCCAGCCAAGCAAGCTGACATGCTGTCAACACATAACTCATACTCACTCTGTACACTTATCATCTGGTTTATCAATATTAACATACTTGTCTCGATAACGTCTCTGAATTTGATCCTCGCCGATTCATTCGCCCAGAGTTTACCTGGGTGACCATTTCTTTTCCTGTACCATCACTTGTCCTTTCTCTCATCTCCGCACACAGCAGGCCTTAATAATATGGCTGAGGCAGAGGTCAAGTCTCCCAGATGAAGTCCCACCTGGTTTAGCTCCCTAAACTGTCCACCTCCAGGTTCTCCTGCTTATAGAGGGCCTGCCTAATTAGGAGACAGGGAGAACTCTTATTGGAGCTGTCAATGCATTAAGCAAACTCCCGGCAAACCCTGATTGGGTGGGAGTGGACGTGACGGCGCCCAGATCCAAAAACATTAGCGGGACTCTCAGTGGTGTCTAAACAATATGAAGTATGCCATCTGAGAGAGGCAAAGAAAACCGTACAAAATTATAAGGAGGGTTTAGTTTAGGGATGCATTGTTAGCAATACTCATATTCACTATGGTCCTATACTACGCTCATTTACTCATATTCAAAAAATAATGCTCCAATACCAGCATCCAATATCACGTGACGCTATGTAATGCAAGCCTGGACAGACTATCTGATTCAAAATTATGGGTGAAAATTTCTTTTTGGAGCATTCTTAATCACTGGTTGTGTCTCGTAAACGTAAAGGGGGAAACAATCCTGTCTTGTCAAACTGCTGTGCATTTCACACCACCATATGATCAAAATAGCAGTTAACAGCCAAGGTAATGCAGGATCAGAAATCAGTGCTCTATCCAACCAATCCCATCTGAGATTTGGTGCCAGATTCTGTGATTAAAAATGATATGTCACACCTCCAGTCAAGCCATATAAGCAGCTTTATATAAGAAAATGTATCAACAGGATTATTTCCAGTGTGCCAGACGTCTTTCGATATGTGCTCTCCCTCATGAGCATGATCAGCCGATCCTTCGGCGCCAGAAATAAAGGTCACTGTAAGAATGGAAAAGCTTCTTAGTCTCTTCCAGCTCCTGCCCGTTCGGCCTGCTCTCCTCCAAGCGCTGCCTTCTGACCATCAATCACACCAGGCCCCGCCACCTCCCACTACACTGTGGGCTTTTGAATACCAAGCATGACAGCCTGCTATACAATCACACCATCATTTAGTTCATTCTAGTCCACGCTCAGCAGGGTCCACACTCCAAATATTAAATATTCATGCTGAACACTATCACAAATATTATACCTGTATCTGTTCTCATTGGGCAGAATTTTAAAGAAGCAGTTTGTCATTTTTAGAGCCCTCTGCTGCCAACGAGATGAATTACAAATGCATTGGGAACACTGACAAGCCTTCTCATACTGCTCAAACGACCTCCATCTGCTCTGGAGCTGTGGGTTACCTTTAAAGGGTAAAATGTAAAAAAAAAAAAAAAAAAAAAAAAAGTCTGAAATAAAGAAACCAACCAAGTATGATAATACTGTGAATTGTTTTTTTCAATGGTATTTTTATAATTCTACATTTTTGGGGCCGAATAGCATATTTAAATATAATAAACACTATTTCGGGTGCAAATTGGGCATGTTTTGCACAACATAGCTCAAACATACAGGGATACTGTATACTTTTATTTATATATATATTAATTTATATATATATATATATATATATATATATATATATATATATATATATATATATATATTTATTTTATATAAATATTTCTTTTTCAAACTCAGAGTTTTTGTAAGTAGTGCATTTTTTTCCTACACTGGTTTGAGCACCCTTACAATTAACAATTTCGTAACACCTGCCCTGGAGAGAATAACACTAGTCCTGTTCTCCAAGGCTGGAGAAACTTGTAGCAAGAGTTCAAATCTATGGCCAAGACTGAACCTCCTAGCAGAGGAAACAGGTTTTGGGCTGAAATATCCTGGTACATAGCAGAATTCACGATGCCATCAATCTTCACAAGAGTCCCTCAACGACCAGCCACAAAACAGCCCTAATGCCTCAACGGTGCTTTTACAATGGAATATATCTTACAGAGGCTATCAGCTGATTGTGGTTTCATCCAAGCACAATCTATAATACCGACTGTAGTTGCAATGAAACCTGGTGTAGTTCAGGTGCTGTTGTTTTGTAAGATGTTCTCAGCCAGGACTTCCAAACAGCTTGTTGTTATGAAAGTGGTGTTTAAAAGTAGATTCTCAAACTTGACAACTACAGGAATTAACTAAACTGTGCAATTCTAAAACTGTCATCTTAGGGCCCTTTTTTTTTCTCTCTTTCACCTCCTTACTCACTGTTAGGGAGACAGCAGTGTGCTCATGGGTTGCATTCTTGGCAAATTTCCAACTGCTGCAGACAAACGTTTTGTGCGTAATTGTATTTTTAATTAATCATGTCTTTTTTTATATCCATTACCCGATTTGTCCAGGTCAACAACCATCTGTCTTTTGCCTTGAAAGTTCTTTGGTTTTTCCTCATGGTAATAAGTGATTTTACATGTGTGAAACCTCATTCATACCCCAGGGTAACAGCACATGATCAACAGGCAACAGAGTTCCTCGGGACTGAGACCAAATAATAAAAAAAAAAAAAAATCTAATTTCTTTTACTTTACATATTCACATACGCACATACACTATATGGCCAAATGTTTGTGGACACCTGACCATCACACCCATACGTAATTTTTGAACATGCCATTCAGGATTTAGTCTTTGCTGTTATAATAACATTCCTCTTCTGGGAAGGCTTTCCACTAGATTTTGGAGTGTGGCTGTGGGGATTTGCTCATTCAGTCACAAGAGCATTAGTGAGGTCAGACATTGATGTTGGGCGAAGAGATCTGGAGAGCAGTTGGTGTTCCAGTTCATTCAAAAGGTGTTCAGTGGGGTTGAGGTCAGGGTTCTGTGCAGAACACTCGAGTTTTTCCACTCCAGCCTTGGCAAACCATGTCTTCATGGGGTTTGATTTGTGCACAGGGGCTGTGTCATGCTGAAACAGGTTTGGGCCTTTTAGGGGGCTATCACACTGGCAGTTTAGTCCAAAACAGAGCACGGTTTGAATTAAACATTTGTGTGAAAGCGGACCGGGAAGCGCACCACGGTACCGAACCCGAGACTACATCTAAGCGGTGGTCTAAGTTCGGTTGCACTGGAACTGAGCCGTGATTCCCGTGAATGAGAACGTAACTCGTACTTGGGTACGCACTTGTTCAGGAAGTAAAGTAACCTGCGTGTGTGTTTTAGCCGATGACGACATCATTAGTTTCCACAACACACGTGTACTTTGAGTGGCAGGGGATATTGTGGGGCACAGAAGAGGTCCACTGTTGCGCATAATAGCACCAAAATAAAAATAAAAAACAAAAAATATGGTGAGTCTCGGGGTTTGATAGAATCAAGTGAGTCTGTAAACCAGACCAACGCTGTAATACTACAGCATACAAAGACTTTCTATACAACTGTGTGTTTCCAACTTTATGGTGACGGTTTGGGGAGGAACCACATGTGGGTGTGATGGTCAGGTGTCCACATACTTTTGGCCATATAGTGTATATATTTGAGTGAAAATTCTATGATTTAAAATGTAACGATATTTGTTCTATCAGTATTCATAATGAATATGTGATATTCACTTGTGTCCTGCATTTATTTTTATACTGAAATCCTGAGTTGACTCTCTTAATTTTAGCCCTTTAGTCTGTTCAGCTCTCTCACCTCCTTGTCTATACACTCTGCTCAAACAGATCAGGCTACAAACCTTCAACTTTCATGCTAATACTGCCATCAACACCATCGCCCTTGTCATCCTGTAGATTGCTAATTAGCCAGGAGTTGGTTTCCACCCACGCCCCCTAACTCAGCACAAGCGCGTCGTGTAGCTGAATTCCGCTGCTCCATTACGCTTCTCATTAATATTGAATGTCACTGGAAAAAATAGTCAGTGAGAAGAAGACACTACTAAACACTTGTAACTGCACTAGTGAGAATAGCAAAGATACACCATCGACCAAAAATTAACACCAGAATCACTAAACACATCACAGACTTTTCCCACTGTACTGTATAACCAGTTATCAGCATAATTCTAGTTCAAAAGCAGCTTGCTGTGATGCAACACTGGTGTAAAACAAAACATAGTGCAGAAGAAGAGGATGAAACCAGGGTCTACAACACTGTTTGAAGTCTGCTGCCACGGCATACACGTACACACACTCTCACATGCTCCTGAGATGGAGCCCGAGGGGAAAGCGCAGCTGTGAACTCGATGATCAGCATCAATCAGTGCTCTGCCATGCAGCGCTTTCATCGAACACATGCAAGCATGCGCACGACACAACACACACAACACACACACACACAAAACCATGTACCTATACGTCAGACAGTTATATACTTACCCTCTGCTGTACACATTATGTAGAACATTCGACATACGACATTTCATGGACATATTTTTAAAATCTGTGAGTTACATTTCAAGAAATATTTTCTTTCCTCTTGAGATTTTGTTGACTGAATGGGTCAGGAACTAATTGCTCCCAATTGCATTGTGAGACAAAGCTCAGGAATGCAACAGGGTGCAGTAGAGTGCCATAAATTGCCCAAATGAGATCCCCTGTACTATTATCAGTAGATTTCTCACACATAAAAGCAGGGAGGATCTGTGGAGCTGGCTTTCAGCCTTATACCTCTGGTTCTGTATAGACGTCTCAGTGCAATTGAGAGAGAAGAGAGAATTCTTAGAAAAGCCTTAATGACAGCATGCCCTCCTACCTTTACAGCACACAAAGAAGGAATGAGACAGCCCATCATCTTTGAAAGTAAGAATTATCTGATATAAGAACTTCATGCCTCTATACAGCATTCTCCCCGGTTGCTACTCTGCGGCGAGACACAGTACATTCTCAGTTACACCAGGATTTAGGTCAAATTAAAGACTTGCTGATCTTTCTCCTTTCTTTTCACACTCTCTGTATAGTCCTCCAGAGGCCTTACTGATGGATTAGAGCCATCTGCCGAGACAAGTGCTTCCAGGTTTCGGAGAGCGCTCTCAGCTCTAAAACTTTCTATTCCCTGGGTTCTACGTCATATCCCATGTCTCCAAATTCCCAAACTTTCCTTCCTCCGCGTCATGACGATCTGTCTTTGAACTTGACTGAAAATGCAGCTTGGTGAAACGTTTGAGCTGTAAAACAAGAAAATCCAGAGTTGTGTAAACTGTATATACTCTGGGGTCCAAAAGTAAACATTTGGACCCCTTAAGAAATTAAGTCTTCAATATCTCAAACATTCAAGATTCTACACTATTTCTAGCACAATATTTAAATGTAATCAAATTTGACACTGACCATGTGAATTCCTTCGTATGAAAGCCTGGATTTTCCTCGAGTCTTATCCCTTCCACTAAAGCGCACGGTCGGGTGACACTCCTATGGATTTGATCCATCATGGATCATCAGGTTTTACACTAACTTGTGGAGTCTATGCCAGCTGAAGTGCATGCGAAAGTTGGGCGCACGAAATACTGAAGAAATTCTTAATTTCACATGAGATTCTACTTTTTACTCAAGTTGTTACTGCATTTTCACAAGTCGCCTCAGACTTTTGGACCCCATTGTATATCCCTGTCTCTGTCCAGTTTTTGTCCAGGTTCTCTAGAATTCAATGCAGACAATCTTCTCTTCGCCGATGTTTAGAGAAATGAGTTTGCATTGGCTTCACAAAATTTAACTTATCTGTTAAATGGCATGTGTAGAAAAGCACTGCATGCGAGGTAGCCTCCATGTACTCGACTAAAATAAACAGCTCACAGCAGACAGCGAGTCTCTACCACTTGGCTCTAATAGGACAGATAAGGCCACCCATCTATGCTGGCAAAGTCCTTTATGGATCAAGCTCACAGGCTTGACATCTGGACTTCCAGCAGCGCCCCTTCTCTTGCACGCTTGATCTTCAGCACTGTGGCTTGATTGGGCAGAACTGCTTGCCCATTGAGAAGCTAAGCCCTTCCCCAGCTAGACTGCACAAGAAGCCATAGAAGCAATCATTTCTAGCATAGATTGTGTGTCTGCTTAGGCTTAAGGGGCACAAGGCTGTGTCTTTGACCGGGAGAACCGAGTTGTGCCCAAACCTCCAGCCAAAAGTTTTCTCCTTGATATAAACCTCAGTAATGCAGTGGCTGTGAGAAACACATCAACACTTCTACAGCCAGCGTAAGAAACAGAAACATAGCTGAACTGTCATATCTCAGGGCCAGCCACAGAGACATAAAGGGCAACAGGGGCAGCTGCATGACAGCTTGTGTGTTAAAAAAATTCTGACAAGTAAATCTGGACTGTCCATCACTGGTTGGTCCTTGGGAGGAAAGTACAGTATCCATACCAATAATATTTGCTGAAACTGAAGATATGTAACCTAAGAAGTTCAAGGTTCAGTGGCAAAATATAGTCTCATACATGGTATTGAAATACACCCATTCCAGCTCCATGGAAGAGGCTGTTGCATTTGTATTAGTTTTTTTTTTTTTTTTTTTTTTTAAACAAATGCCAAATGAAACTGTTGAGATGAGACTAATGGGAAAGAGAGAGAAAACAACAAAGGACTTTATTAAATCCATGCAGCTGCTCTTGCTCTATTTGATGTAAGTAGGAGGTGTTTGTGGGAAACCCGTATGAGCCATCTCTGCGCAAAAGACGAAAAAAGGGGAGTCAAAAGTGGTTAACGAGGCGCAAAATAAAATAGCAGAGACAACTTTTTGTTTCTAACTGAGGCTGATAAGATACAGGTGCATCTCAATAAATTACAATGTCGTGGAAAAGTTCATTTATTTCAGTAATTCAACTCAAATTGTGAAACTCGTGTATTAAATAAATTCAATGCCACAGACTGAAGTAGTTTAAGTCTTTGGTTCTTTTAATTGTGATGATTTTGGCTCACATTTAACAAAAACCCACCAATTCACTATCTCAACAAATTAGAATATGGTGACATGCTAATCAGCTAATCAACTCAAAACACCTGCAAAGGTTTCCTGAGCCTTCAAAATGGTCTCTCAGTTTGGTTCACTAGGTAAGCCACAAACATTCACTGCCAAAGAAGCTGGCTGTTCACAGAGTGCTGTATCCAAGCATGTTAACAGAAAGTTGAGTGGAAGGAAAAAGTGTGGAAGAAAAAGATGCACAACCAACCGAGAGAACCGCAGCCTTATGAGGATTGTCAAGCAAAATCGATTCAAGAATTTGAGTGAACTTCACAAGGAATGGACTGAGGCTGGGGTCAAGGCATCAAGAGCCACCACACACAGACGTGCCAAGGAATTTGGCTACAGTTGTCGTATTCCTCTTGTTAAGCCACTCCTGAACCACAGACAACGTCAGAGGTGTCTTACCTGGGCTAAGGAGAAGAAGAACTGGACTGTTGACCAGTGGTCCAAAGTCCTCTTTTCAGATGAGAGCAAGTTTTGTATTTCATTTGGAAACCAAGGTCCTAGAGTCTGGAGGAAGGGTGGAGAAGCTCATAGCCCAAGTTGCTTGAAGTCCAGTGTTAAGTTTCCACAGTCTGTGATGATTTGGGGTGCAATGTCATCTGCTGGTGTTGGTCCATTGTGTTTTTTGAAAACCAAAGTCACTGCACCCGTTTACCAAGAAATTTTGGAGCACTTCATGCTTCCTTCTGCTGACCAGCTTTTTGAAGATGCTGATTTCATTTTCCAGCAGGATTTGGCACCTGCCCACACTGCCAAAAGCACCAAAAGTTGGTTAAATGACCATGGTGTTGGTGTGCTTGACTGGCCAGCAAACTCACCACACCTGAACCCCATAGAGAATCTATGGGGTATTGTCAAGAGGAAAATGAGAAACAAGAGACCAAAAAATGCAGATGAGCTGAAGGCCACTGTCAAAGAAACCTGGGCTTCCATACCACCTCAGCAGTGCCACAAACTGATCACCTCCATGCCACGCCGAATTGAGGCAGTAATTAAAGCAAAAGGAGCCCCTACCAAGTATTGAGTACATGTACAGTAAATGAACATACTTTCCAGAAGGACAACAATTCACTAAAAATGTTTTTTTTTATTGGTCTTATGAAGTATTCTAATTTGTTGAGATAGTGAATTGGTGGGTTTTTGTTAAATGTGAGCCAAAATCATCACAATTAAAAGAACCAAAGACTTAAACTACTTCAGTCTGTGTGCATTGAATTTATTTAATACACGAGTTTCACAATTTGAGTTGAATTACTGAAATAAATGAACTTTTCCACGACATTCTAATTTATTGAGATGCACCTGTATATTCAGATTTAAATTCTCACTCACTGCATCTGTGTTTCACAGTGCAACGATCCCACAGAGCACCATTCAACCTTTCAACTACACTGTAATATGACATAGTTCATGTGAAATAGAGAAATTCTGAAAGCCATTTTTTGTATCTCATTTCTTATCTGCATCTGGGTGTAATGTATCTATGACAGCATAAATCTTAAACATAATCAGCATGAGGACTTCATTGATAATTCATTGTCACTCTGATGACTAATAAGATAAAATAATGCGTGTTTCATGATGGGTGTTTCAACTTTAAATAGGCTGTTTACCTGCAATTCAGCTGACGCCGAGCAAATATTACCATGATCTTGTTTACACCCCAAAATCTATGATTTCTAGCTAAACTAGTTAAACTCTTTGACATGACTAGTCATGTAACAACTTAGTTTAGAAACATACAATTTGGGGGGAGGCCTACCGTGTTGCCATGGCAACGACCAGGCCTATCACCCACGGCCTTGGCTAGAGGAGAACTGGAGTGAGACTTTTGAATCTTTCTTTAATTTTGATTTGATTTCTGATATTACTTTGGATAGAACAAGATAAGAGCTAGACATGTAAGATATGAGCTGCGGAGTTATTATGCCGTCACTGGAAATAGGAAAGAAAAACCTTCAGAGCAGCGTGTCAATTAAAATGATGTAAAGCCAAGGTTAGATCTGTCACATTTGAATTCTAGCTCTGCAGATATGCTGTGTGCAGTATTTATGAGTTTGCCAGTGATCTGTGACATGATAGACAGACAGAGAGACACACTAACAGCACATCAGTGTTTACTGGCTTTTAGCCTGTTTTAGACGCTTTACATGAATATTACTAACAATATTTGTATCGGTGCATTTATATTATTATATTTGGGCATAAATGATCATCTGGCAAACAGCATATATTCATGGCACTAGCTATTGTCTTAAATTTACATCCTTGTATTTATGTGTATAATGCACATTTTGTTGTATTTTCACTATATTATTACTAGGACTGCAACTAACGATTATTTTCAATATCAAATAATCGCCTGATTATTTCTCGATCAATCAGATGGGGGGGAGCACTTACTGCCTTTAGGCATATTGTTTTACTTATGTTTATTTTAATCGTATTGTTTTAATGAGACATTACAGATCATACTTATCACCGCGTCTACATTGAAAGTGAGGAGCAACGTGGCCTCGTTACTAATAGATTATAATAAATGACAGAAATTACACTGCAAGCATGCAAATAAGGCATATAATGACAATAAACTTGAACCTTTTAAGCAACTCGCACCAGTTTCCCCAAACCCCTTGCACACAGTGGAGCATTTTGGATGCAAACACAAGTTTGTGCTCGTGCATCACTGTCGTGTTCCCGTGCTACACAAGCTCCCCTTTGTAAAGTTTTCAGGTTACAATCTAATTCGTGGTGTTTAATATAAAACGCTCCCCTGCCACAGAGGAGTTTGAGGTCACACACTTTTTGCCGCTGTCACTTGACGATTACGCCTCCGTCTGTTGGTGACTGAGGACTGAGGGCAGAAAAGGTAACGCTGACAAACAGTAAACTGAAGAAACTCATTTTTGTTGACTCTGGGTATTAGTATTAGTAAAAACCCGCTAGTGTTCCAGTTGAGACGATACTACCCTTCTAAAATTCATACACTACACGGTAGCGTACATAGTGCATAGTGTAAGTGCATAGTACATCATTTGGGACACAACTTTGGTCTGTTCTCTCCAATGCCTGTTTTCGGAACAGAAGTAACGCGATGAGTAAATGTGCCCCGTGCCATGTTCAGACCGACTAATCGCTAATGAGATTCGTTGACAACGATTTTCATAATCGATTATCATCGATTTGATCGATCAGTTGTTGCGGCTCTAATTATTACCCATAATGCACCATAAATATAGTTTACACCTGACACATACTACTTCAGCACTAAGCTATTTTAGTTTAGAGTTCTTTCACCTCAAAATGTAGTTGATTGCATGGACACCAGAACTACGTATATAAATGTAAATGAAAATGTTGTTTAACACAAATGAAACAAGTTTGCTTTTCTGGAGCACTCAATAGTAAGAGAGAACGATTCCAGTCACAGCCTTAAATTATCATGCAACATATAATTCTAAACCACAAATAAATAAATAAATAAATAGAATTTCGAGTGGAGCAATAGAAAAGCGTTTGCTTGATCATCAGGAGATCACGAGTTTGAATCCTGTTGATGCCACAGCCATCTGTGGCCGTCCCTTTCCCTTGTCAATCACAGCAACCCTAGCCAATCATGGGTGCCTGTGAGCTCATGTATGCGGAAGGGGGCAGATAGCACTTTCCTCTGAGCGTTATGCTGCCCTCTTCAAAAAGATGAGGTTGGCTGGTTTCAAATGTCTTGGACAAAGCATGTGTTAACCTTCACCAGTTGTTAGCTGTCGTATGTCGTATGATAAGGGAGAGCTAGCTGGTGGGGTGTAAATTGTCAGGTGACCAAATTGGGGGGGAAATCATTAAAGAATTAATGTTTTTAATGTGACTAAATATGTCCTATAAGGTGGTCAGAATATTTTGAGATTAACTCACACATAGCACCCCTCAGTTAGCTGTTACAAAAATATCATTATATTTTGGGTTTTACATTATACACACACACACACATATACATACACACACACACACATCAACAATTTTTGTACTGTTAACAATTGACAAATTTGACACAGACACCAATCTGTATTGTGTAAAACAGCCATTCAGGGTAAAGATTTAAAATCATGTTATCTCTTTTTCTTCAGGTATTCAGGTATACTTAAGCCTAAAAATAACCACCTAATTATGGAAAAACGAATTAAATAAAAAAATGTGAAAAGTACAGCATGATGCATCACATCTCATCATTCGACAATTCATACCACAGCTAGTCTAGCGTATAGTCTACTAATTAAAAAGGGCTGTTTAAATCAACACTAGTCAAATGAAGATTTCGTTTTTTATTTTGTCTTATTCTTAGCAGTGTGTGAGTCGTCTTCATTTCATATCATTATTGTAATATGACAACATGAATTGTGATTAACATAGAGGCAATCATTAATTTCATAAAATTAATTTATGAAACCTGATATTATGTATACCATCTTGGTCCCACTCTTTTTTCTTAGCTTAGCACTTGCTCTGAAATTCTTAGCTAGAAACTTTCAGTGCTACTTAGGAGAAGTCTTAAATCAGCTATCCATAAAATAAGAAAAAGTGAGTACGGACACAACCGGCTGTGGGCACGTTCCTAGCCATCACTGCACTAAACTTTTTATATTTTAATATTACGTGTCACTGTACAGGACACTGGGCCTCATTTTAACAAACTGGATACAAACACATTTATTTTGTAAATCGTTCACAAGAACATGTACAAGAACAGATATGTGGTATTTATTCAAATCCAGTTAGTTAAGAACGTTTGTATCCTGTGAGAGTGAACAAGATTAAATTTAAGTATAAGGGGATTCAATGATATCAAGCTTGACTGACTGGCTTCAAATTGTATAACTGATGATGAATTAGTTACTTCAATTTTATATACGAATTTAGTTTACTTATTTATTTTAACTGCACAATTGCATGAGAATTTATAGTCAAAATTAATAGCGGTTTAATATTAACGACAAACACAACCCAATACAAATTAATCAGTGAAGACAAATAAGACTAGCCATTCCATTAAGTCGAAAGAAATGGCACTGTAGAAAAGGAGGACGAGTTAGGGTGGGTCTATGGGAGCCGACAAACTGCAATAGTTGAGCTGAACTGCTGGATGATTTAGCACAGATTTTTTTATTTATTTAATAAAACAATTATTTATATATATATATATATATATATATATATATATATATATATATATATATATACACACACACACACACATACACTGTATATACATACACACAAATATACAAAAAGAAAGAAATAATTAAAATATGTAAAAAATTTTTATAATAATAATAATAATAATAATAATAATAAGTACTAGATTTTACACTAAAACAGCTAATCTGGAGATGTTTTACCAGTTTTCTTCCTGCATGAAGTACTTAATGTTTGCACAGAGCATTCCAAGTCTTTTTCAAAAGGGCAAAAAAAAAGGGGGGGGGGTTAGGGAGCTGTGCTTAAGAGGCGCTCTTTCACTGTTTAGTCGTCATTTTCATCTCTCTGTGAGCTTTGCCTTTTATGTGGGCATCACTAAATGTGACTCAGCTGTGCTGTGAACACGCTTGCTACTTTACGGGCGATTGGCATTTATCAACATACGCACAAGAGCACAAATAAAATCAGTGTTACTGAAACTTGTAAAGTTGGTGGGAATTTGTAGCTCGCTTTGGCCTATGAAAACATTTACACACAACTTTCCTAAAAGATTGATAAATGTTGGTGGAAAACACTTAACATGTAATCATTTAGGCATGCAAATAATTGCAAACAATTTAAAAAGTCAAAAAAAAAAAAAAAAAAAAAGTCATTTTTACAACAAGATCCTTGCAACTCATACCCAATCTCTCAGAAACTAGGTTACAGTGTAATATCCAAAGCTTCCTATAGCATTTGGCTTGATAGCATTTCTACTCCTCATTTTTCTCTAAAACGTCCCTCTTAGTTCAGTACAGATTTAAGGCAGTTACAATGCCTATTAAGAGCTTTAGCCACAAATGGATGCCCTTACCCTTTAAACAAACTGACATTCTTCCCAGAGTTCCTCAAGGCATTTACAACAAGCAGGATCAGAGTCAGCAAAGCTTCTGAAAAAAATCATATTAATATACAGTCCATAAATCTCAGTAACATGTATCCCAATAAAGCTCTATTAAACCTGTAAAGGGTGAGACCTTTATGGGGAGGAAGATGCTTAATGAGAAAATATTTCATTTAAAGAAAATCGTTTTTTTTTGTTGTTGTTGTTTTTTTTGTCACAGTTTGATAAAACTGAAAATGAAAAAGTAGTACAAAGTGAAAGATGCGAGGGGGGAAAAAAAAGTGCAGCCCAGGAAAAATAGTCATTAAAATGAATGGTTACAAGCTCGAGACTGAAAACAGTGTAGGTGTTCACGCTACTGATAGCAAGTACACACGGACACATTTATCAAAGAGCGAGTCGAATATATTGGTACTGGTTATAATATAGTTGAGGAGCAGTGTCTAACAGCTAACTAACACTCAATATGTGAGCCGAAGTGACTCCGTGTGACTCATCAAGAACTGTGCTGCAAGGACAGACGTTCAAGCACTAGAATAACCCCAATATCTGAAGCTATTAAATGTTCATTAGACTGTTAGCTTTGTAGTAAATCTGGATGTCTGCCATCTGGCCATCTGTTACATCAGTTTCCAATCATACCGGTGGGATGGTGTGGCACAGGAATGGTGTAGAAAAGCAAGCCTCATTTGCATTGTAGATTTTCTTTACACTTTTTTTTTTTTTTTTTTCGTGGTGGTGGGGGGGGGGGGGGGGGGGGGGGGGTCAGAAATGACAGAAAGCAGTACTACATTTGCTAATAAAGGATCTCAGTAGTATCTTGAAAAAATACAATTGGGGAAATAATAACTCAGACACTTTTTTTTTGTTGTTATTTAATGCATTTCCAGCAGATACAGTACTGTGCAAAAGTTTTAGGCACCCTATTTTTTTTTTAGTACAAGCTTTGTTATAGATTTTTTTTTTATTTTATGACTTCTACATTATCAAGTCAGTGCAAAAAACATTTTAGATTCCCAAACATTAGTTTTCTAGCACAAAATTAAATGTTACAGAAAAATGTATGTCATTAAAGAAAGCAGCATATTACATAAGACACTTTTCAGACAGTAAACACAATGAAGGCTGCTGGGTTTCGCTACATAAATGAGAAGCGAGTGTGAAAGTCAAAGTGTCCAGAAGAACTGTGTCTGGTTCTGCAAGATGCTCAATAAAACTTACCAGCTCATTTCCTTATAAAACTGCACCAATTGTACCGGAGACAACTATTTTTATTTGAATTTTTATTTTTTTGTCACACCAAATATTGACTTTGTTTCATTTACTACTGTTTACGGTATTTTTTTTTTATGTAGAAACTTTAATTTAATTTCATTATTTTGAAGGCATTTTTGCTCTACAGCATTTCATTGCATGTGCCTAAAACTTTTGCACAGTACTGTATATCCATTTCAAAGTTACAGTCTTTTGACTTCTTGTAACTAATTAGTGTACATGAAATACCCATGAAATATACTCCAAACAGGAAGGCAGCCATTGAAGAAAAATTATTTCAGACATTTGAACTTCCAGTGACTTTGATCCAGTTTGGATCAATTCCAAAATCTAAGCAGTTCATCCACTGTTACAGTTATCATTTTCATTTCAGTTTCTAATGATAAACATGGAGGAACGAACAGACAATCCGAAAACATAATTTCAGTATAAATATGAAAATTAAATAAGGGGGAAAGTAAACACACACGTGTATAAATGGGTGTAAAAGGGGGGGTTCATAAAAATAAATCAAGTTTTAGATACAAGTGCTACAAAACAAAATTTCCCATAAAAATTGCACCTGGAGCTTCCTAATGGCAACATTATTAAACAACACTCGAATGGTAAAAGCTACAGAGCCATTAAAAAGACCTTAGACATTCCTGTCAGTACAATTCATTCTATAATATGAAAGTGGAAAGTTCATGGACCCACAACTCGGCCAGGTGCGGCATGCAAGATTTCACAACGCGCTCTCAGATTAATAATAAGGAAGGTCAGTGAGACAAACCAGAACTCTTTTCGTAACACAAGATGAAAAAAGAAATAGAACTCTTTGGCAACAATGCAGCTCGTCATGTTTGGAGAAATGTATGATCCCAAGGACACCATGCTCACAGGGAAGTATGGAGGTGGGAGCCTCACGATATAAGGCTGCAACCAGAACTGGGGCATTAGACATCGTCAAAGAAAACATGAATGGACCGATGTACTGGGACATATTAGAGAAGAACTGAATCTCATTGGCTGAGATGGATGGAAAAGATGGCGGTTTGAACAAGACAACAGCCCCAACATACGTCCAAAATAACTCAAGACTGGTTTCTATAAAAAGAAGATGAAGGATCTCCTGATTTTGAAAGTGTGAGTCCACCAGGACCTTCATAACTTTGGTGCGATTCAAGAAGATTTGCCAACAGGAATGAGCCAAAAGTTTACCACAAAATTGAACAAATTACTAATTAGTGGTGTCCAAATACTTTTTTCCTTATAGATTTTTTTTGGTTTTAAACTTAAAGTGGATATATGCACTGGAAGTATATTAAATAACAAAAACAATAGACTTAGAATACTTATTTCCCTTCATTGTATTGTTAAAACTGCATTTTGATAGCCACTTTGCACTGACTGCATTTACGTAGATACACATAAGCACAGATCTGATCCCGCCGAACAACTGACCATGAAAATAGTGAGAAATGATTGAAAAAAAGTGCATCGTTCGAAGACACAGGGGTGACTGTAGAACAGAGGAGAACAAGTTGGTAAGACGGATGAGCATCAAGCTTGGTGAGTGCTCCATTTATTGAAGTCTCTGTGCCGTAAAATACTTTCCACAATGAATTATGACGCAGTTATTTTCTGTAAGTGGTGGACTTTCAGAAGACAATTAATTCAGTGAAACTCTTCCAACACTCTCTTAAGCCCTATTCGGACGGGGATTAGTTTTCACAACAGAAACACAACACAACAGAAGAAGTGGCTCGGAACGTGTGCAGCGCCCGTACTTCGAGGAACTGGATGCCGTTTTGGGTACGCATAATTTACTTTATCTTTTCCTAAACCGCTAATGATGCATGTACAGTACATTTAATTATACTATACCTGACATGACTTTGTAAGTAGCTAACATCCAAACTCGTTAGATAGATTTTTATCACTAGAATACACAGCTTGTCATACATAGCAAGTAGAAACTTTATTGACCTTTTTTTTTCCTTTACTTCATCATAAAGTCAATTCGCATGGGATTAATTTAACCGGGGGTTATTTTTACAGGCTGTTTTATAGAAGGTAAAAGACACTGCAATCTTCACCGGCACAGGAACACGCAATCTGGAAAAATTCTGGAAAAACAACTGACATGACCAGTTTGCACGGGAATAAAATCACAGACAAGCTCTAGTAATTATTACATTATCACTCCTCCCCATATAAAACTAATCCTGTCCAAATCGGGCTTTATAATGAGTATAACTGATTATAATTTAAGTACAAGTATAAGTGTGTCAGATTTGTTGGCACATTATGGCTGTCACCTGAGGTTATTTGTTTGTTTATAGAAGCTGGCGAGGACCACACAACTGTTATTTAGGCATAAAAACTTAGAATTGAAACAGGGTGTACTTTCTTTTTCCCATGACTGTAGATTCTTCTAGATCTCAGTGCTGCTTTTGACACGGCTGAATACAAGATGTTCAGTCGGCTATAAAACTGGGTTGGGTATCTTCGGTTTAGATCCTACCCAAGTGTCCGTGAATGACTATGTTTCACTTGGTACTTGCTCATCCAAGTGCGATAATTTATCCTGAGGAATACCTCAAGGTTCCCAATAGCCAGTATAATCACCGAAACCGCATGAAGTTTTGGAAATCTCAGAATTTTTGCACCTTAACAAAGATTAAACAGAAATCCTTCCTATGGAGAATGCAGAACAGAGAAATGATGTGCTGGTTTATTTAGAATCTGTATCTGTGGAAGTTAAACGCTGCATCAAATACCCTGAGAGGTATATTTTCAATAGTGTCCTTAGCGTCACTGTTCGCAAAACAGCATTCTATCACCTCAGAAATATATCCAAGGTCCGTGAAATTCTCTCAACTGCTAATAGTGAGAAACTTATACATGCTTTTTGTTGGGTCAGCTCATCTGGATTACTGTAATACTGTTTTATTTCATTTTCCAAAGAGCTCTATTACAAAATGCTCTGGTACACCATAGTTCAACCCTGCTGTCCTGAGCCCAGTGGATCCATTGACATGTGGAATAGGCCTGCTTGTTCAAAATTTATTGCTAAAAACATAGGTTTGTCCCAATGAAATTGGTTAGTCTCTGGCTAAAGAGTGCTGAAAAATCATTTTGTTATTATGACCCTATACTCTGGAATTCCTTTGCTGATGACCTGAGAGCTCTTGACAATCTGGATACATTTAAGTGGAGCCTGCTTAGCTCTTCATTAATTTTCAGTCTGCTTAGCTTTTCATTAATTTTTTACTCATGCTAATTTTATTTTGTTATCTAATTTAGTTTACATTTTATCTATTCCTTGTACTGACTTAATTTTACTGTACTCTTCCTGTTTTAATTTCATTCATTATTTTACTCTCTACAAAGCACTTTGTAAACTGTGCTTTAATAAGGACTACATCAACACAGGTTATCATTAAATAATGGTTGCATTGGGCATGTAGTGCACTATGTTGGTTCTACATGCATTACGTGATACAATTATGCATCATTATATGGTACAATATGTTGTGGGCATAAATACTGAATAGGAAGCCTAACAAATAAATAGGTAGCTTAAGAAATGAAATGAAATGAAATAAATAAATAAATAAATAAGATATAGAAAAAAAACAACCCTAACATTACAGTTTATGGTAAAATTATGATATCATATATATATAATTTTTTTTTTTTTTTTTGTATGGGGGGGAAAAGGCAACACCATTCTCTAATTTTGTGGTTAATACAAATGCATAGCCTAGAAGTTCAAGTCTGTGAAAAATATATACAAAGTAAATAGCCTGATTACAAAGTAAAAGAAAAAAAGCACTGGCTCTGTTATACAATGGGAGGCATGCTCCTGTCGGCTATGAGAGATTTTGGACTGAAGTGTTAAACAGCGCTCTCCACCATCATCATCAAAACACCAGTTGAGTGAATATCTTTGGGAAGAATGGTGCCCGTCCCTGCAGTACCGTTCCAACACACTTGTTGAATCTATGTCAAGGCACAGTGAAGCTCTTCTAGTGACTTGCGGTGGCCAAACACCTCAATAAGACTCTGTCTGTCTCTGCTCCCCACCAACTCCCATAATCCTCAGCTAATCAACAAACTATACTCCATGACACATCACCAGTAGCATGATCCATATTTCCGTTCACGGTCTCTGGACTTTTAATGAGTTGCATTTGCATACATTCCTTAAATAACCCAGACTCTCAAAAGATCTTTGCGAAGTCTTGCTCCTGCTTTTGAGTCATGTCACTGATGAGTTTATTTTGTGAATGTTGTTGCAACTTTGTTTTGTCTAGTAACAGAGACCAATATTATTACTTGAGGAACTGCCTAATAAGTAAGGATATGAATTGACTTTTTATACTTTATAGAAGAGACAACAGGTGACAACAGACCCAACCAGCTGACTAGTAGCTGTGCGGCTGTGCTTCAGCTGTGAACCTGTGAGTCCTGGCATGGGCTGATCCTTTCCCTGCTACATAGATAAGGTCAAGGAAGGACCTTTAGCCAACAGTATCATAATATTTACAGAGAAATGATGCACGAAGTTAGAGTTAGATGCTAGCTCAAACTGCATATCAGCCCCCACTCCATAGCACCCCACCCCACCCCACCCCCGTCCATTAATAATGCAGCAGCGAGGTTATTTGTTTATGCTCGTGGCTGCTGCTACTTCATTGTTTTTTCATAAAGGCTGTTAACTGCATATTTATTGCAAATAAGCACACCACCAACATTGAGGCATGAAAATGCGAATGAAGAAAGTGTGGAAGTGCACACAGAGAGAGAGAAAGTGAGAGATAGAGAGAAAGAGAGAGTGACAAAAAGTGTCACAAAGAACTGACTGTGAGCTGAATGCCTGATTGACAATTCCGTCCGTTCCACTCCAAAAAGCAATAGATTGTTTCTTTTTGAGAAATATTGAGTGGTCCCTGCTCGTACCTCTGTGCTTTCATCTTATACAACAAAAACGGGAGGAAAAAACTGACTGTAGTGTTTCATCTGGGTCAAGGGGTTAGCCAGAAGTAAAGTGGAGAATGGATGGGGTTAGAACCCAGAAGTCTTATAATTCAGTTCACTTGTATCATGGAACAAGGACAAAGCAGTAGAGGTTGCATAGACTAGTGGACTAGCTGACTAATACATTCACTAGTCATTGCAGTGGGAAGTTGTCGACCAGTTGGGGTAATGGGGAAAAAAAACAAAAAAACAGTGAGGCAGACAATAAGGAGATGCAAGCAGAGAGTAAAATGAACTTTATTAGAATGAAAATATTTCAGATTTGATGAAGTCAGAAGTTTGTTTTTATGGAATGTAAACAATTTGTATAAAGTGTACATATGTGCAAGGGACAGTTTAAAAAAAAAATTATTCTATACCCACACATGGGGGGAAACCTAAAAAGACACTGCTGTAGACATAGCATCTTCCATCCAGGGAAGGCCTGTCGTTGAGCTATAAGGAGGGGTCTGTTGATGAAATGGTAAAAAGACCAAGCAATGTTTTCCCAGTGTTAAACTGTCCAGTTTCAGTAAGCACTGTAGAATCAGAGTTCTGTTCTTGCCTGACAGGAGGGGAACCCGATGTGGTCTTCTGCTGTTATAGCCCATCCGCCTCAAGGTTTGGCATGCTGTGTGTTCTGAGATGCTTTTCTGCTCACCCCCGTTGTAAAGAGTGGTTATTTGAAGGTACCACAGTTTTTGACCGTCTCTCGTGAACCAAGGCCCACAGAACCGCCACTAACTGGAAGTTTTTTGTTTTTCACATCATTCTACAAACTCTAGATACGGTTGTCCGTCAAATTCCAGAAGACCAGCAGTTTTTGAAACACTCAAACCAGCCCGTCTGGCACCAACAACCACGTCACAGTCAGAGTCACTGAGATCACATGTTTTTCCCCATTCTGGTGTCTGATGTGAACTTTACTTGAAGCTCTTGGTCTGTATCTGCAAGACTTCATGCCTTGTGCAGCTGACATGATTGGCTGATTGTATAACTGCATGAATGATCCGGGGTAAGGGTGTTCCTCTTAAAGTGGCTGGTGCATGTCAGGAATTTAAGGAATTCAAGTAATCTATCCTCATTTATTTTTTAAATTGTTCTGAATGTGTTTACATAAATATAATATATAAAATAATACACATGAGACTGTAGTGAATTTCCTGACTACACAGTTGCACTTTTTAAATCATGTAGCATACAGTTATAGAAGGGAATTACTTATAATTACACTATCCAGTGTCACCCAGATGAGGATGGGTTCCCTTTTGAGTCTGGTTCCTCTCAAGGTTTCTTCCTCATGTCGTCTCAGGGAGTTTTACCTTGCCACCATCGCCGCTTGCTTGCTCACTGGGGATAAATTATCGATTTAAAATTTACATCCGAAATTTATGTATTTCTGTAAATCTGCTTTGTGACAATGTCCATTGTTAAAAGCGCTATACAAATAAAACTGAATTGAATTGAAAACTGAATCATTTTGAGCTGTGAAAAAACAAAACAAAACAAAACAAAAAAAACAACAGGTTATTTAATATGGCTTTAATGGATCATGTGACTAGCATGTGTGGTTCCACATATATTCACCTGCCTATTTATCTTCGAAAGATAAGGGTCACCATGGTCACGTCTCCATTTACTCCCCATCAGCCTGGTCCATGCCGCCAGAGGCCTGACATCATTACTCTCCATTTCACCATATCAGGGATAACATGCATTGTGATTGAATGCTTATTGGCAGCAAGGTTGTTTAACATCAAGACAGTGATGGATTGGATGCCCAGTGGCAGGTGTGCGTGTGTGTGTGTGTGTGTGTGTGTGTGTGTGTGTGTGTGTGTGTGTGTGCGCCTATATGTAACTGTTCATAGACCGTTGCCTCTATATGCTCTCCATGCAGTCCTATAAAGCCTTTTTTTCCACAAATTATTTCCCTTGCACACATTAATGCATGCAAAGAAGCTCAGCAATATTTTTTTTTCCATGCATCATGATCCATCTAGCAAACATAGCATAATCTACATCATATTTAATAATATCCCTAGGAAAACTGAACTCCATATAAGCATAATGGAAGCAAATATTGTATATGTAAACATAAATCCAGAAACAAACTCTTTCAGAATGATCTTAAAATAAAAATGGCATATTCTGTTGTGAGCAATTAAGCTTGATCAATACACCACTAACGTCTTGACAAGGATGAAGCCCTTGCAGAGGAAAACGTCTGTCCCTCTGCTAAGCTGTTACGTTCACCTTATTGACAGCAAATAAAGATTTTGAACTTAAACTCCACCCCGATGATGACCCCATACCGCTGCGGAAGATCAATATGCCACAACTGGAAGACACTGAGGCAGAGCCAGACATGTTTTGATGCAACCTCTCAGGGTTCATCCTGTGTTTTCTTCCTTTCAAGTGCAAATCTACAAGCCCCAAATTAAAGCAAACCAGTCATTTGGAATTATGGAAATAAACTTCAGGGACTTGGACAATTATTATAAAGCCCAAAACCAGGAACTGACTGGTGATCATTAAATCTGCCGAGTATATCCTAGAACCATGGCTTTTCCTCCACATATTGACCAGCTACAGAAATCAGAAGCCATGAGCATGCTGGTGAATGCAACCCTGACCACATGAAGGGCTGAATATATTTTATTGAATTAAATTAATCCAACATATTTTGTAAAGAACTGACTGCCTTCATTCATTCTTCTTCAGTAACCACTTTATGCTGGTCAAGGTTGCACTGGCTCTGGGGCCTCGGGAGGCAGAGATACATTGCTTCACTCACTCACACACACACACAAACACACACACACACACACACACATTTGCACACTTATTAACACCTAGGGGCAATTCAGAGTAGCCAATCCACTTACTGGTTTTCGACAGTGAGAGGAAACACAAGTACATGGGGAGAATATGCTAAACTCCACATATAAATTAACCCAAGTTCAGGATCAAATCCAGGACCCTGGAGCTATGAAGCAACAACCCTACCCTCTGAGCCACCATGCCACCCTGACTAATTTCATCTTCCATTGAAATCCATTAAACCTTTGTTGTAACTATTCAAATTGTTGTTACCTTTCTACACAACCGGCTACAAACTGAACATTTTATCATGTCTCCAGTCCATCTTTACAGTGACACTGGGAATACCATACAAATCCATACCATAGCCACAAATCAAATCATCCACAAGACACCAGGTCAAATAACAGAGCAGCTTCAAGTATGTGGGGATTAACTGACCTCTGAACTCGCTCACAAACAATGTCTGCCTTCAGGGTCAGCCACAACCCTCCACTGCTTCTACAGGATCACTACAGAAAGTATCATATCATCAGTACTAATCTTGCACAGCAACTACACCATATCAGACTAGAAAGCCCCCCAGAGAGAGGTGAAACCGGCCCAGGGCATCAGCTATTTTCTCACTCATATCCAACATGTACCAGAAATGGCACAGCTGAGACCACTTCAGTTTGTTGCCAGCCGGAAAAATGTACCAAAGCATCTGGACCAGTACCAGTATAGAAAGGGAGGGTTCACAACACCAAGCTATCAGGCTTTTAAACCAGGACTTGAGCATTTCACACATCTGCGAGTGAAAATTGCTGTGTTTGAATGTGAAAAACTACTTAAGTGACTGGTGCGAGTGACAAGCTGACACCCAATTAAATCTCATGAACTACTACTATGACACCATGAGGATAACTACAGCGTTAACGTTGTATGCAATTGGCTGCTTTTCATTTTGTTCTAAAGTCAGCCGAGATAGCACGAAAAAGTGTGAAAATTAGCAATAGAAAGGGTGTTAGGACTAGATACAAAAAGTGGCGAGTCCTATAGTTAGATTTGAATCCCATGTCCTTGGTCCAGTTCTCCCAAACCAAAACGGGGGCTAAATTAAACATTGTTAAGTGGAACGACACTAACACAGACCAATTGAGTTCAATGTCAACATATATGGCTAGCTGTAATTTAGCAAACAAATCCACATCGGTTTACAAGCTTAGATCCAGTTTGAATGAAAAGGAAATGAGTGTCTTAAGTGGTAAATCAATACTTTGGAACTACCTGGGTACTTCCACACTAGTTGTTGGATTCAGACACATGGTAGCTACACTGGACTGCATCCCCATGCTTTATGGAAAAACAAGTTTTGAGGAGAGAATTAATGTTGCTGTTGTTGTTGTTCTTTCGGCTGATACCGTTAGAGGTCGCCACAGCGGATCACCGGTCCACATATTTGATTTGGCACAAGTGTTACACCAGTTGCCCTTCCTGATGCAACCCTCCCATTTTATCCAGGCTTGCGACTGGCACTGAGTGTAACCCCCAGTGGCTGGGGTTCCTGGCGATGAGAGCGCGGGATCCTTAGACGCTAGACCACCAGGAAGGAGAGAATTCATGTAGTACAATTAATTAATATAGTACCAATTCTCAGACAAATTAAAGGCAATGAAAAAAAATTTGCAATCTGAACTGAATCTTATTAGATCCTGAATTTAATCTTAACAGTGCTGAAACCTAATAATAATAATAATAATAATTAGTTACATTTATATAGCGCTTTTCTAGACACTCAAAGCGCTTTACATAGTATGGGGGGAAATCTCCTCAACCACCACCAGTGTGTAGCATCGATGCGACGGCAGCCATAGTGCGCCAGAAAGCCCACCACACACCAGCTATTGGTGGAGAGGAGAGGAGGGTGATGTAGCCAATTCAGGGATGGAGATTATTAGAGGGCCATGATAGATAAAGTCCAATGGGGGAATTTTGCCAGGACACCGACAGGATTTTTAATGTCCACAGAGAGTCAGGACCTCGGTTTAACGTCTCATCCGAAAGACGGTGTTCTTTTTTTACAGTATAACGTCCCCGTCACTATACTGGGGCATTAGGACCTACACAGACCACAGGGAGCGCACCACCTACTGGCCTCCCTAATACCACTTCCAGCAGCAACCCCCCAGGAGGTCTCCCATCCAGGAGGTGTACTGGCCAGGTTCAACCCTGCTTAGCTTCAGTGGGAAACCAGGCAAGAACTGCAGGGAGAGATGGCTCTGGCATGTAGCATAACGATTCACACCCCTATATGTTACAATACATCCCAACAGCATTCACGCTGAAACGATGCATTTGTGGCAAGTCGTAACCTAATCATACCTGAGCAATAAAGTCTGCCAGCTGGTGAATAAGCCTTAATGCAGAAGAAGCTTATCAGCAATTAAAAATCAAATCACTGAAGACTGAGAATGGTGCCACCTGTCAGGTTAGAGCAAAATATTAATCTGGAGAAAGGTTCATCAAGACAGCATGAGGAAGAAACCTTGAGAGGAACCCTCTTATGGGTGACACTGATATAGTGGGATTATAAATCATTACAGTATACAGGTGTAGAAGAATATGTTCAGGTGGAAATTCAGATCTCAGATTCTGAGATAACAGCTAGTGGTTAGTAAGAAGTGAGTATTTCTGACTATAACCAGTTCCATTATTTCGAGAAGTCAACATTTTGTTAAAATGTGTTGTTGAAATTGTCGGTATTATTATCCGTAGTGGATTTTCCATTTTATTTGTTGTTTGTTCTGTATTTCATTTCATGATCATTTTTATCTGCTCCATGAAGCTAGCCAGCTAACAGTGATTTAATGAATAGTGGAAAGCTACTTTACATTCAGTGTCAATGTCAATTCACTAGATGGGCACTCTGTTTTATTTATTCAGCTGAGTGCGTGTTCTTTCATTACCTAGATGTGGATATGCCTTTAGATAATAAGGTCATCTGAGAGTATATTAGTCCAGCTGTTTTTAGTAATAAATAACTATCAAATAAATGCATTTGGGGTTGGCTGTTTCCAGAATGCAGGATTGGAAGTCAAATCTTTCTCTTAAAAAAATAACCCTCACCACTCCTGCTTGGGTTTGGAAAACCTGCCTATTTCCAAAGACATAGGCATGATGGATATGACAGTTATGATTGCTATGACTCTGACTTTGAAATGTATGCTGTGAGATGTGAATGGCAGACACGCAGGGTGAAGGACATTCACTTAGGATGGGAGGGAAGGTTTGAGGTGGTCCGGAGCGTCACGTTATTAAATGACTTTCGCATGGAAGGCTGCTGGAAATGTACTCGATAAGGTGTGCGCTGTGATAACATTTACCACGAGACACTTCGTGTCCTAGCTGCAAATGGATGTAGGACCAACATTTGCAGCAAGTAATCAAATCTATGGGACTGATTTAGATACAGCAGGCAAACATGATGAGAAATCTTCCTCATGATAATAACCCATAACTGCAGCCTTCAGCTAAACTGCAGACTGACTGTGGCTGGCCATTATATAGGCTGTCTTTTTTCAAAACTGACTTTGCTGTCACGTCTTCTGTTGGTTCATTCTGTCCCCTTCCGAACGCTTCCGAAAATTTTTTTAAACTGCAGCAAGCCATTTTGATTTTTTTCTTAGCCCTTTAAAGAATCCATCTGGCGGCCCGATTAGAGCAATTAAGGCCTTTAATCGAAGGGTGATGTGGGGAAGTGAAGACAGGACATAGCGTACTGGGCTCCCAGCACCCCTCTCTACACACTGATTACAGACTGCTCTCTCTCTCTCTCTCTTTCACACACACACACACACACACACACACACACACACACACACTCTCACTCACATAGCCTCATAAAAGGTTCACAGTACAAAGCTGAGTTGCAGGCACTTTCCCTATTCGTTATTCTCTAAATTTAACACTTCAAGTACCCCCGCACTTCCACATGCTGCTTTCTTCCTGCTGCCGTTTCTTCATTTTCAGTGCTGATCAGTGCCAAGTAATACTCTATTTCCATGGCTCCTTATTTCACTTGGATTGTAACACAGGGAATTTGTGTTTTATGCTTGCCATCACACTGCCACAGTCTGATTAGAAATTTAATAAGCAAGCCAGGGAGATGTTCTCTCTCTCTCTCTTCTTCTCTCTCTCTGCCCCTTCACAATCTCTCTGAGGTCTATAAAAACAAGCATTTCTCTATGTATTGGTAAATTAAAGTGCCTCAGTGCAAGATTCCCATTCCTAGGCGACAACGGAGGAAGAGGAATAGCCGGCCCTTGAATCAATGACCTCATTATGGGTCTGCATTAAGTCCAAATATACTGCTCCATAGAAAAGAAATGATGGTGGGAATTTGTTGGGTTCCTCTTCATTTAGCCAACCCCCTCCCAGTCTCCGTACAATATTGGTTTAAATTATTAACTGCGCTCCTTTATGAGTGTGTGCATGGCCCGCATGGGCGGGATTCTCTCTCCCGAGGTGGCTTCCTCCATAAAGCACGCTCTCCGTGTTATTGAATACCGCCGTGCCACACAAACTGACTACCCTAAATCAACTGGCCGCTCCACTGTGAACGTGTGATTGCATGCCTGTCTTTATTAATGAGATGAAAGCAGGAGATTACGTTCCTGTAGTGCTCAAGAGTCAAGCTACGAATCTTAGCGAGCTCCTTACTGGACATAAAAATTTCAAAAGATTGAAATGAAATCGTATTAGAGATTTTTAATGATCTACTGAACAACTGAAAACAAATCTATCATTTAAAATTACATTATTTACATATCACTTAGGAAAATACACATTTAATATCTGATAAAGTCTCTTAAAAACTGCCAATTTATTGACATAAAGCAGAGGATTCTGCTTGCCGATATTTTGAAAGAAGAAGCATTAACATACAGATTCTTAAATAGGAAATGAAAAGCAAAAGAACTTGTTGCAAATATCAAATTGGTTAAGAACTCATTTTGCGAGCATTTTACAGCAGTTCTCAGAGCACAGTGAGGTATGTGCGCCAAGCTATTTCTAATCCCCAACATAGTCATATTTGCTGACGTATCACCATATTTGTGACAGAGACCCTGCAGGGCCATGTGATGAACTGCTACCTTATTACCAGCTAGCTCCTTTCCGCAGCAACAAATCACGCCCCGGTGCAGCCCTGAAATCTCACACACCCTATGCAATCACGCTGGCATGGTTATACCACAAACACAAAACACATCAGAGAAGCGCAGTGAAGCTTATTTAGGTATGGCTATACCATGGGATATTCACATTCAATGGATGCATGGGGTAAACTGTTTGGCGCAGGAAAAATAAACCAACATGAATGCATATTCAACAGCCCATAGCCCCCCATCGGAAAACATTAAGCAATTAGCTTCCAAACACATTTATGAATTTCAATGAACCCAACACAATAAAGAAAATGTGGAGGCACCACTGAAGAGGCTGTGAAGAGGCAAGGGATCAGGATGTTGAAACACACATGGAGAGGAAACCTCCATCTGGGGTTCCATTTGTAACGCACCTGGGGGGTGATCCTGCCAACAGATGGATCCCCTGTCAGAGAAACGTTACGCTCTCTTTTTGACAGCCTTCCCAGTCATCCTCTATACCACCCAATGGGCCAAATGAGCTCATGTGCATCCAGAGCCAGCCCTGCCCCATGGACTGGGTTTCTGGGATGTACCTTTCTGACCCAGACTAGCCATCCTGGACAGGTGGAACTATTAAGCAGGGTCATCTGTTCCGTCTGCATGGTCATGTGTTAGCGAAGGTCACCAGTCAATCCAATTATAATAAGGAAGGAATCAGACCAGTGGGGTGGCAATGCACCAAGGTGACGCTTGGGTTCGCCAACAGACACAACATTTTTTAGGACATTTAGTTAAGAGACAAGGTTTTTTTTTTTTTTTTTTTTTTTAAAGTTCTCCATAGAATATTTTAAAAGTGCATAGAAATTCCTTCTTTGACATCAAATCCATATTACAATGTGTTGCTAATTCCCAACGCCTATTCCCCTAATATGTACACTTACCAATAATATAATGCAGATAAATATTCACCACAAATAATGACACCAATATGAAGATGCAAAACTATACTACGCTGAACTAAAACAATACTGCAGGGCAAAGATGAATGGAATGTTCCATTGTTCACCACATGCACCATGACTTGATGTTATCGTATTAATAAGATTCTTCATTTATTTATGACTTCACAAACATACAGGTGCATCTCAATAAATTAGAATGTCGTGGAAAAATTCATTTATTTCAGTAATTCAACTCAAATTGTGAAACTCGTGTATTAAATAAATTCAATGCCACAGACTGAAGTAGTTTAAGTCTTTGGTTCTTTTAATTGTGATGATTTTGGCTCACATTTAACAAAAACCCACCAATTCACTATCTCAACAAATTAGAATATGGTGACATGCCAATCAGCTAATCAACTCAAAACACCTGCAAAGGTTTCCTGAGCCTTCAAAATGGTCTCTCAGTTTGGTTCACTAGGTAAGCCACAAACATTCACTGCCAAAGAAGCTGGCTGTTCACAGAGTGCTGTATCCAAGCATGTTAACAGAAAGTTGAGTGGAAGGAAAAAGTGTGGAAGAAAAAGATGCACAACCAACCGAGAGAACCGCAGCCTTATGAGGATTGTCAAGCAAAATCGATTCAAGAATTTGAGTGAACTTCACAAGGAATGGACTGAGGCTGGGGTCAAGGCATCAAGAGCCACCACACACAGACGTGTCAAGGAATTTGGCTACAGTTGTCGTATTCCTCTTGTTAAGCCACTCCTGAACCACAGACAACGTCAGAGGCGTCTTACCTGGGCTAAGGAGAAGAAGAACTGGACTGTTGCCCAGTGGTCCAAAGTCCTCTTTTCAGATGAGAGCAAGTTTTGTATTTCATTTGGAAACCAAGGTCCTAGAGTCTGGAGGAAGGGTGGAGAAGCTCATAACCCAAGTTGCTTGAAGTCCAGTGTTAAGTTTCCACAGTCTGTGATGATTTAGGGTGCAATGTCATCTGCTGGTGTTGGTCCATTGGGTTTTTTGAAAACCAAAGTCACTGCACCCGTTTACCAAGAAATTTTGGAGCACTTCATGATTCCTTCTGCTGACCAGCATTTTGAAGATGCTGATTTCATTTTCCAGCAGGATTTGGCACCTGCCCACTCTGCCAAAAGCACCAAAAGTTGGTTAAATGACCATGGTGTTGGTGTGCTTGACTGGCCAGCAAACTCACCAGACCTAAACCCCATAGAGAATCTATGGGGTATTGTCAAGAGGAAAATGAGAAACAAGAGACCAAAAAATGCAGATGAGCTGAAGGCCACTGTCAAAGAAACCTGGGCTTCCATACCACCTCAGCAGTGCCACAAACTGATCACCTCCATGCCACGCCGAATTGAGGCAGTAATTAAAGCAAAAGGAGCCCCTACCAAGTATTGAGTACATGTACAGTAAATGAACATACTTTCCAGAAGGCCAACAATTCACTAAAAATGTTTTTTTTTTATTGGTCTTATGAAGTATTCTAATTTGTTGAGATAGTGAATTGGTGGGTTTTTGTTAAATGTGAGCCAAAATCATCACAATTAAAAGAACCAAAGACTTAAACTACTTCAGTCTGTGTGCACTGAATTTATTTAATACACGAGTTTCACAATTTGAGTTGAATTACTGAAATAAATGAACTTTTCCACGACATTCTAATTTATTGAGATGCACCTGTATATTCAGATTTAAATTCTCACTCACTGCATCTGTGTTTCACAGTGCAACGATCCCACAGAGCACCATTCAACCTTTCAACTACACTGTAATATGACATAGTTCATGTGAAATAGAGAAATTCTGAAAGCCATTTTTTGCATCTCATTTCTTATCTGCATCTGGGTGTAATGTATCTATGACAGCATAAATCTTAAACATAATCAGCATGAGGACTTCACTGATAATTCATTGTCACTCTGATGACTAATAAGATAAAATAATGCGTGTTTCATGATGGGTGTTTCAACTTTAAATAGGCTGTTTACCTGCAATTCAGCTGACGCCGAGCAAATATTACCATGATCTTGTTTACACCCCAAAATCTATGATTTCTAGCTAAACTAGTTAAACTCTTTGACATGACTAGTCATGTAACAACTTAGTTTAGAAACATACAATTGTTTCACGCCAAAATGAATTACAGCAAGCTAAAAAGCACGCAAGGTTATCTAACTGATTTTATTTGGGGGTTTTTTCAAGGATGTTTTGACAATGTGCTGCATCAGCCTCTTTCTTAGAAAAGGATAATCACTATGGCCACTCGTCCCCAAGAAAGTTATATTTATATAACTTAACTAGTTAACTAGATCACTGTATGTTATTACATTATGTTACCTACCAGAACATGAGACTGGGCAGCATATTAGAGCTTTTACTTGCCCAGTGGGTTAGCTAATACGTTGAATTAACATGATTTGTCCACCCCTGATGGTGGTTATCTTAACAAGCACCAGAATGGTGGATGCTCTCGGTCGGTAGTGATTAAGTTTCTACGTGGGGCTTTCTATAAAATCAGGCTTGAATGAAAAATTGGAGCAATGGGAAAACATCCTTTTGTGGACAAATAAATAAAAGCTGCCAAGCAGATTGAAACTACTAATAACATCGATACTGAAATACCAGACAATGATATCAGTGATCCGATGTATATTTAGCTCGTTCACCACTTTACCTCACGGGGAAGGTGTCATGGCGTACAGCACAGCGGTAACACAGGGCTGCCATTACCCACTAATGCCCTTCACCCTCCCCTTCCCATAAAGAGCCCTCATTGTGTTTTGCCAGCACAATCCATCATAGCAGCTCTAATGCACATGCAGTTAGGATAGTATCGTTCCATTGCAACCCAGGCTGGTAAAAAGGTCCGGTCTTATCCTGCCGCATTGACTGCAGAGTCACGACATACAGAGCCCTTAACGCATTGGAAAACACCCACTGTAAATGACTGGCTTTGCGCACCACCAACTAAGAGCTGTCAGCCAAAACAATAGCAGCAGACACAAATCAATGGGCCCTGAGTCAAAGTGAGGATGAGGGGAAAGGATCCAGAAACAAAAGCGAGGAGAAAGAGACAAACTGCGTTAATTAATTTTCCACTGGGCGTGTGCTAAAGCATCAGAGCCAAGACGAATGATCTCATTTGCAGTGAAAACTCAAGAGGCGGAGGCAAACAAACCTAAACACGTACACAAAGGTTTCATTCCAGGATTTATCAAGGCACAGCAGACAATGGGATCAGGATGTATACAAATGTGACTGCAACTGAAACAAAGCCTGTACATGACTTTACTTGTTTGAAACATATGATGTCTCTACACATAGAATATATAACAAATATTTATAAGGATGCTTATGCACGCAATACTACATCTACAGTGTCGCTATACTCATGTGTCATATTATCAGGTAAATCAGGTTATTGTAACTTTGTAGGTATGCAATTCCTGACTGTCCCTTCTGTTGCTCTGCATAATTTATCAATCAGTGTATCTTAGGACCATCCTTGACCAGATGTTTTTTATGAATGGAGGACCATTCTCAACACATCAATGATGCTGACAAACTTTTTTTTTCCCTTTCAGTTGGATTAACATGGGCTATGGTATCATCTAGCCTAAGACTAGAGTTTGGGGATCAAGATTTGGACTTACTCAGACTTACTGGCATTTGTACTTGGATTTGTCTTGGTCTTGGGCATTGGTCTCCCTAAATAATGTTTGTTTTGTCTTTCTGCAGGCACAAAGTTTATAGTAGCTATAAGATGTAATACCTTATTCTGGAAAACATAGCCTAATTATTGGCACAATGCAAACCAACTATCTATCTATCCATTTTCTGTACCACTTACAGGGTCATGGGCAGCCTGGAGCCTGTCGGAGGGAACTTGGGGCACAAGGTGGGAGACACCCTAGACCCAGGCTGCCAATCCATCACAGGGCACAATCACATACAATTCAGAGATGCCAATCAGCCTATAAAGCATGTCTTTGGACTGGTGGAGGAAACCGGAGGAAACTCCCAAAGTACAGGGAGACATGCACACTTGCACGCACTCACTCGTACGCTTAGCAGAGGCAGGAATTGAACCCCCAACCCTGGAGGTGTAGAGCAAACGTGCGAACCACTAAGCCACCGTGCCCGCAAACCAACTAGTAAAGAAGTAAAGGCTTGACCTCAAAAAGGATTCGAAGATTTTCGGTCTCTATCTTGAAACAATGTTGATTTTGTCTCAGTCTCGTTGTCTCAATCTTTACTTGGCCTCGACCTCCTTAAGACATGGTCTTGACTCGATCTTGGCTAGTCTTCGTCTCTGACTTTGCAATGGCAGTCTTGACTACAGTCACTGTATCATCCTTATGTATGAAATATAGAGTTATAAAAATATTTGCATGTACTTCTTACTTTTCTAGAAGAAGCCATTATTAATGGAGTTGTTGCAATGCCTGGGCTGTGAAGAGTTTTATGAATAAGAATGAGAATCTATATTGGATGGTGGCATTTAAAAATCAAGAATTTATACAAAAAAAAAAAAAAAAAAAGTTATGCTTGTGTCATACCTGCCTGTATGTGAAAAATACATAGACATTGCACACACTTGACATTGCACAAGTTTATTTCTCCACACACACAGCTTAGAGAGAGTTTAAACCTAGAGAGCTTGTGGCATTTGATGCCCACTGAACTAGTCTTTTTTAGACACGATACTGAATGATCACATCTTTTCACTGAGACAAAGGCAAGCTGTGATTTCATATCCATGGACAATAAATCTCACTCCAGCGAGCAGTCTAAAAAACAAAATGCTAGAGTCATAGTCATTAGGATGTTAAGATACGCATCACAGCAGAGAGGCTCTACAGGTCCATTTAATACATTTTATGTATACGCTACACACCTAATTTACATAGTGTGAGTAATGAGATGGGGAACAAACAAATAATGTGCGGCGCTTGAATTTATCAAAATGGTGTGTGATCCCAGCGGACACTCCATCTGCGCCAGTTTAATAAGCACTCGTTGCCAAATGTAGCATCAAACGCAAAAATATCTCATTTATGATTTTAATGTTAATTAAACACATGATTGTAGCAGTGGTTTAAATGGCAAGATGGCTCAAAAGCTGGAGTCTTTTTAAACTTCCCTTAACATACAATCCTGGAGCACAGAGCTATTGTAGGTAACGTTAGAACATCACATTTGATGGAATCAGAGCAAAGCTATTGGACTAAAGGAGGAAATGTCAACAACAGCCAGTTAGGGAATGTCTAGCAGTGGGGGAAGGAGTTGTATTCATAAGAACTTGTCAAGCATGGACAAGTTAGTGCACTTTACATCTGAGTAGCTGACCTTCATAGTGGAGTCCAGCGTTGCACTTTTATCTCATTTATCAGTAGAACATGTGCGTTCATCACTGTCACAGGGTGAGTGTGCGTGTGTGGGTGTGTGTGTGTGTGTGTGTGGTGTGTGTGGTGTGTGTGACAGAGAAAGTGGCGAGCTGTGCACAGTTGGTGAGCGGACGCTTGCTCCCAGAGCCAGCTGCTGGGGAAGAGTGGGCTTGCTGAAGGCATCTGTTCTGTGTGGTTCCATGGGGCGCCATCCACCTCCAAGAACGCTGCCTTGCTGGAAACTAAAGCCAAGGCATCATTACTGACACCTGTTATTTGAATTATTAATGTGTGCAAAGGCCATCCAGATTGGGTATGTGTACACGGATAAAAAAATATTTGTTAGGAATTCAATCGAAATTCAAATGATCAAAAATCCATCCATCCATTCATTTTCTGTAACGCTATCCTACACAGGGTTTCGGGGGAGCCGGGAGCATATCCCAGGGGACTCGGGGCAGGAGGCGGGGGACACCCTGGACGAGGTGCCAACCCATCGCAGGGCACAATCACACACACACACACACACACACACTCTCGCACGCACCCATTCACACATTACGGACAATTTGGAAATGCCAATCAGCCTATAACACGTTTTTTTTTTTTTTTTTAAGGGGGGAGGAAACCTGAGTACCCAGAGGAAGCCTCCGAGGCACAGGGAGAACATGCACACAGGGCGGAGGAGGGAATCGAACCTCCAACCCTGGAGGTGTGACGCAAACATGCTAACCACTAAGCCATCGTGCCCCCATGATCAAAGATCAAAAATCAAAATTCATTATTAGAACTTTCTTGTATTGGTATACATTCGTGTCCAAGTAAGCTCAGCACCAGTAGATAATGTAGTCGTACACAGTACAGTGACAAATAATTATTTGGAGAAAACACTTTTTCTAATGGCTAAATTAAAGGGGACCTATTATGCAAAGTTCAGTGTGTATAAACAAGCACCCTATAATAGTAAAAATCCACCCACTCCTTTTGTTAATATTCCCCATAAATCGTGTCTCAAAATGAGTCGTTCGCCTTTTCTATCAATGTGACGTCACAGTGGAACAGGCCCCGCCCACGACTGGTGACGAACTCTGCCCTATTAGCATAGATCCTCCCCTGAGTGAGCTGCACACGGTCCGCCATGTTCTCCACGCTGGAGCAGCTATAGTGATAAGAAGAATGTCTCAGCTTCGTAAGCTTGGCAAGTGTTCTGTTGTTGGCTGTAAGAATGAACATAAGAGTCTTCGTGTACTCCCGGCCACTGAAGACGCAGTAGCGTGGTTTTAATTTTGAAGGAAATGTGCCCCAAAAAATAGCTACATTCGTATGTGTTTGTTCGAATCATTTTACACCAGACTGCTTTGTGAACGAGCGTCAATACAAAGCAGGATTTGCTGAAAAGTTGATTCTCAAGCATGGATCGATACCAACTGTTCGTGATCCAGCTTCATATCCAGAAGATCATATATAAGTATCACACTTTATATTCTGTGAATGTTTGCAAATCGCCTTTCCGAATGTGCTTGTTTGCAAATTCCACGGCTAATGCGGCTAAAGTCACCATTGTCTCTGACTGTATTCACAGAGACCAGCTATGTCGTCATTTTTATTTTTAACCCAAAAACGTTTACTGTCTGTATAATTCACACATATAGGGTATTTACGGTGTCAGTCATACTGGTTCTCCTGATTTGTTGTTGCCGTAGTATCCGAAGCACAAGCTGTAAAGGCACAGCCCTTTTCTGGAAAGGGGGCGGGGAGCAGCAGCTCATTTGCATTTAAAGCGACCCACATGAAAACAGCATGGTATAATAAATGATCTGTGGGGTATTTTGAGCTGAAACTTCACAGACACATTCTGGGGACACCTGAGACTTATATTCCATCTTGTAATAAGGGGCATAATAGGTCTCCTTTAAGGGCATGAGAGAAGCAGCATGGTAAAAATGCCATCAGTAACTTTACTGCTCTGTCGTCAAATTTCAATATACATGGCATAATCACCATTATGCTGTATGTATATGATATTGACCTTCCAATACCGCTTTCACTCAGCAATACTGCAGCATCTGGATCTCTGCTGTAATAGGTAGAGCAGTGTGTATGACCTTCAGACATTCCCCTGGCTCCTCTGTGAAGGGGGCTTTGCATATTTACCTAATATGCTTGCCATAAAAGCGCCGAACAAAACTGAGAGAAAAAACATTTAATCCAACTTTGCTTGTAGGCTTGGGCAAATCTAATTATTCTTTGCTTTCTAGAATTGTAATATCTATCTTGCCATAAGTGCAATGCATATGGAACAAAATTTTCATCTCTCTGGAATGAGTGCGTGTGTGTGTGTGTGTGTGCGTGTGTGTGTGTGTGTGTGTACGTGCACGCGCTAAGCGTGTGCTAAGCGTGACCACATTTGACCACATGACTGAAGGGCTTGGTTTTAAAACATGTAAATCAGTGAGTCTAATCACATAGTTTTGATTTTGATCACGTTTCAGTGGGTTTTGACTCTTACAGATTTTCCCCAGCCGAGCCATACTGAGTTATGCTTTTTTTCGTGTTTTTTTTTTTTTTTTTTTTTTTAAATCAGATGTGTAATATCGTTGGGACTTGCACTACCCCAAATATCTGGCCTGATTCTGACCCTCTGCACATTTCCCACCCTGCAACAGAAATAATAAGACCTACTATAACCATCTGAGAAGAGGGAAAAAAAAAAAAATGTATTATAAGCCCTCGTTGGTACCTTAGGTTAAGAGTAGTGTTGGGACTGGATGGCTCTAGACACACACCCCTAATATCCGAAAGGATTATCAGCTAGCAGCAGTGGCTCAGTTCCAATGATGTGCTACAGACGGACAATGAGGTCTGATACTGTAGACAGCAGTAGATCGCCTGGGGGGAGAGGAATCAATATCAGCTGGAGGATGATAACATGGTGCCATTGACTTCGGCTTATCACCCGCAGCTCGACCACAACACTGACGAGCTTAATTCCTCTTACACACATGCATGCCTACATCCACACCTCTACACATCATTATTTGTATTTTTTTTTTTCCAGCTCCCCAACTGTAAGGGCTTAGAGACTTAGTAAGGGCTTAGTATTTTGGGCACGATGATAAATGTAGTCAGACAGAAAAACATCTGACTGCAGACGAGACATGTCTGCAGTCAGGGTGATCTGAACAGAGCCTCACACTTTCAACACACACACCGCTATAATGGCAGCCTGCAAGCTGAGACACCTGATTATAGTACAAGGATTTTTCTATATATAAAAATAAATAAATAAACGTCTGTATTTGGAGCTCAGTTAAAGTGCTGATGAAGCCTATTGTGAATTTTTATCAGATCGTTACAAGAGCAACAAGAAAATCCTCATCTGTGGAGCCATCATTTAAGCAATAGACCATGCGAGAACATATACCACTGCTGCATTTATGACTTTGACTTGCAAAGCTATATCTCATGGTTCCATCTGACCGGTCTTTCAGGAGCAAGAGCCCAAAAGGCTGTCAAGCCTTCTGCACCAGCGACTGTCTGAATAATGGCTGCTGTGTGAAATAACCACTACTTTGTCAGAGATCCGCACAAGCACCTCGGCCTTCGCTTGTCAAGTCAAGTTTCATGTGTTGAACGGTATATTCATTTTGAAGGAGACAAATCTGCCTGCGCAGTCATCTTGCGTGGTGATAAGAACAGTCCATCAGTTCTTCTTTCTTGTGCTATCTGCCTGTGGGATGGATCATGATTATGCACCTCTCCATTTCTTTTTTTATGCATAAAAAGCCAGCGGCATGGTTCTGAGAGGAATAAAGGCAAAGGAGAATCATTTCACTTCAGTGGCTGATTTGCACCTCTGGGCCACCAACGTGATACAGCAATGATGTTTTGATAGTGCTAATGATAGAGAGGACTGTAATGGTGCGGTGATGGTGGTGATTGCAACAATGATGATCATGATGATGTTCAAGTTGATGATGATGATGATGATGATGGCAGTCAGAAATGAGTGTTTTAGGACTTGTGAGAAGCCAATTACAAAGGAAATGACAGACACATAATACAGCACTGTGAGCAGGAAGAGGACCCATATACAGTATCTCACAAAAGTGAGTACATCCCTCACGTTTTTGTAAATATTTTATTATATCTTTTCATGGGACAACACTGAAGAAATGACACTTTGCTACAATGTAAAGTAGTGAGTGTACAGCTTGTATAACAGTGTAAATTTTCTGTCCCCTCAAAATAACTCACAGCCATTAATGTCTAAACCGCTGGCAACAAAAGTGAGTACACCACTAAGTGAAAATGTCCAAATTGGGCCCAATTAGCCATTTTCCCTTCCCGGTGTCATGTGACTCGTTAGTGTTACAAGGTCTCAGGTGCGAATGGGGAGCAGGTGTGTTAAGTTTGGCGTTATCGCTCTCACACTCTCTCATACTGGTCACTGGAAGTTCAACATGGCACCTCATGGCAAAGAACTCTCTGAGGATCTGAAAAAAAGAATTGTTGCTCTACATAAAGATGGCCTAGGCTATAAGAAGATTGCCAACACCCTGAAACTGAGCTGCAGCACGGTGGCCAAGACCATACAGCGGTTTAACAGGACAGGTTCCACTCAGAACAGGCCTCCCCATGGTCGACCAAAGAAGTTGAGTGCACGTGCTCAGCATCATATCCAGAGGTTGGCTTTGCAGGATAGACGTATGAGTGCTGCCAGCATTGCTGCAGAGGTTGAAGGGGTGGGGGGTCAGCCTGTCAGTGCTCAGACCATACGCCGCACACTGCATCAAATTGGTCTGCATGGCTGTCGTCCCAGAAAGAAGCCTCATCTAAAGATGATGCACAAGAAAGCCCGCAAACAGTTTGCTGAAGACAAGCAGACTAAGGACATGGATTACTGGAACCATGTCCTGTGGTCTGATGAGACCAAGATAAATTTATTTGGTTCAGATGGTGTCAAGCGTGTGTGGCGGCAACCAGGTGAGGAGTACAAAGACAAGTGTGTCTTGCCTACAGTCAAGCATGGTGGTGGGAGTGTCATGGTCTGGGGCTGCATGAGTGCTGCCAGCACTGGGGAGCTAATGCCAACATGTACTGTGACATACTGAAGCAGAGCATGATCCCCTCCCTTCGGAAACTGGGCCGCAGGGCAGTATTCCAACATGATAATGACCCCAAACACACCTCCAAGACGACCACTGCCTTGCTAAAGAAGCTGAGGGTAAAGGTGAAGGACTGGCCAAGCATGTCTCCAGACCTAAACCCTACTGAGCATCTGTGGGGCATCCTCAAATAGAAGGTGGAGGAGCACAAGGTCTCTAACATCCACCAGCTCTGTGATGTCATCATGGGGGAGTGGAAGAGGACTCCAGTGGCAACCTGTGAAGCTCTGGTGAACTCCATGCCCAACAGGGTTAAGGCAGTGCTGGAAAATAATGGTGGCCACACAAAATATTGACACTTTGGGCCCAATTTGGACATTTTCACTTAGGGGTGTACTCACTTTTGTTGCCAGTGGTTTAGACATTAATGGCTGTGTGTTGAGTTATTTTGAGGGGACAGCAAATTTACACTGTTGTACAAGCTGTACACTCACTACTTTACATTGTAGCAAAGTGTCCCATGAAAAGATATAATAAAATATTTACAAAAATGTGAGGGGTGTACTCACTTTTGGGAGATAATATATATATACACATATATATACACACACACACACACACACACACACACACAAATGTTCATTTTACTCTCTTCAACATCTTCTGCATTTTTCAGAATGCACTATAATTTTTTTTTTCAGCAGTGCAAAAATCACGGCAAGGAAGCCATTACATTATTCCTATCACCTGAAAATGGAGAACTTTCTTTCTCATGGTTTTCAAATCCAGGAGAAGGACGCGGTGATAGAAATGGGCAAAAGTGTGAAGAGGCACATCAATCGATAGAGACGCCAGCTGGAAGAGGGAGAGCTGTAGCTCTGTGAGCATCAACACAACCCAGAACAGCTGCCACATCAGCATTCTGCTCTACAGCTACTAAAACACCTCTCACTCTGGGAGTATCGCTCAGCAGAACTGTCTGAAGTGAGAACACATTAATATCATATCATATCAAAGCCAATTATGTAAGCGCAATTAACACAATAAATGTGAATCACTAGCTTCTTGAGCATTTTCACATATTTAGTCTCATTCTGGAGTTTAAAAAAAAAAAAAAAAAAAAAAGATTGAGGGAAATGCATGCAACCTACTGTGCAAATGACCTGCCAGGCTTAATCTGCGAATGGAAAAACACTAAACATTGCATTTTTGAAATGCCACGTGCGGTTTTTTGAAGGTCAACGGTAGACCACGAAGTGGTTTTGGGTGAACAAAAGTCGAGTGCACATAGTGGTGTAGCCATGCCTTGTATATAATTGTCCCTTTATAACCTCAACTGTGAGTGAAATACAGCATCAGGCATTTCCTCTGCATGCTTTGGGGGGGGATCTTCAAGGAAACTAGGACACGGCCCAGACTAATATCTGAATGTAGGTTAAGTAATTAGTTGGACTGAAGCCTGCACGCTTTGCAAAGATGCTGGATAAATTCTCGCCACTTTAATCTAAACATTCCATGGGCCTTGTGTCTGGGGCCAAAGGCTGTTCACATACCACCATTTCAGAGCTTGAGTCGAATATCTGCTGCTTTAAACATTGAGCAGTGTCATTCGTTGACTGACCCATATAAAGTGGTGTAGTGAGTACGACTGAGCCCAAACAGTCGTTATCTGTCTGTTAAGTGATGACACCAGGTGGACAGATAACAGGAAATAATTCTGATCGTCAGAACGGTCTCCTCTGATTAATACCAGAGTGGCCTCTTGACCTCAAGCCAGAGTCAGCAGCCCCGGTGACCCAGATGACCTGTATTGATGAGACTGTAAGGGAGAAAGTGTGGGAGTCAGAAGCTTCTTGGTAATATTGACAAAAGACAACAGCATTGATTCCAATATGGCTCTCTCCAGACCCATTCATGGGACTGATGGGAGGTTGAAAATAGCAGAAGGGGGGTGGTATTAAACAGATGTACAGCTTGAAGACAGAGCAGAAGGCAGTATGCAGCATTACCCCAAAAGAGCTGAAGTCAGCTTTTCCCCCCCTGTCATAGCTGTTTATACCTGGGATTTGAAACATTTTGAGCATTTGACCCACAGGTGCCGTATAAAAACAAAGAGCTTGTCCCAGAATCCAGGTTGGATGATCTTGAGTTTTATGACAGAGGCTGTCAATTTGTTGCTCTCAGCAGCACACCCTGGGGAGAACAAGAACAACCAGAGTCTTTGCCATATGTCTTTAGAAGCTTCGTACAAGCAGGCCTTGAGCAAACAGATGAAAGCAGATTAAACAAGAGAAACAGAGAATGCTAGTAAAATTAGTCTGGTCTTCTAATGAATCTTGAATCAATAAAACTCCAATAAGAGGACAGCCACACACACAGACACTCACTCAGCACCCTGTAGTTTAGGGTCTAAAATTCCACCAGTTCGGCAGAAGTGGATACACCTACTGACAGCAAGATCAATTTTATGAAGATTATTCAGGCATCACTAAGGACTATATGAAATATATACTTCTGACATCTTATCTGCAAGGCTTATTTTTCTCTTTGGACACCGTCAAAGTTCAGGAGAGTCACGGGTCCGACGAAAAGTGCTAAAACCTTTTTTCCTCAAGCCCTACTGAAAAATCACCTGGTCGTCAAACAGGGTTTTGATCGATAGCTGGAAAATAACGCCTGCAAGTGATGCGATAAATTTTCTTGACTTCTTATTAGATCTGAAAGCTGTGGGTAAAGGGCAGCAGATCCCGGCTTTCATCAGTGGAAGGAGACAGGTGAAGTTACTACAACCAAAAGAACGGGTCAGATGTTCAAACACGGCAGTGCATGCCTGAACAATTGACAACTAACTCAAGTGAATAAGAAATCTTCACAAAAAAGCCCTTTGAATTGTGAATGAGACTGTATTTCTTTACAACATATTGATGGTTAAGAAAAATTGAAAAACCAGTGCAGATGGAAGCCGGAATGATTTTTAAAATTTTTTTTTACTGATAACAATCTTCTGATCCACAGTATGCATTACTTCATTTATAAGTAAATCTGAATCCCTCTTCCTCCAGTCACATCCTATCCCGCAATAGACCTCATCCTCTCTTCTTTCTAAGGGTATAAATACAAGCCTATAACAATATAAATCTAATAGCAGAGGATTTGGTTGGAGGGAGCACAGCAAACAGCAGAACAGAAGGTTAAAACCTTATAACCTTATATCTGGGTTTGAGAAGACAGGCAGCATACCGGTGCTACTGCAGCTCCCTAGATATTATAAGATCATAAAAGGAGTCTTGAAGTTTGAATTGTCATTTTAAGCGGCAATTTAAACAAATAACGCTATAATAAAGCCACCAATTAATCTACATCACCCCTTACCATGGCATTATACGCGAGGTGCTGTATTCCAGTCATGGTTGGCCACATTAGCATGGTTTGGTTTAACTATGTTTTTAACACAGACACGGTTTCCACCAACAGCAAGAACTGCAGCAAGAACTCATGCGAATGTCATCAGCAAGACTGGAGAGTGGAAAAGCAGAAGTGCAAGAGGAGGAGAGGATATCCAGGGCCCTTAGGCGGCAAAAAGGGGAAAAGGCAGCCCCTGCAGCGATGAGGCGATAAGGGCCTTCACTGCGGCCAAGACTGCTTCTGCTTTCACACTCATCAAAGGCTGGAGGGGCCAGCAGGTCAGCTGCCATAATGCCACTGCCAGATTCACAAGGCAAATGGTGCAGGGATAAACATGGTCCTATTCTCAAGCAAAGCTACAGGATGAAGAATGTTTGCATTTCCTTTTAAAAGCCTGATACTGTGTGCAAACACCAATACAATGACTGTAAAATAAAACATCATGAAGCAATTAATGTGCAGGATAAAGCACAACAGCTAACATAACATGGCTAGCATCCCCCAATAAAACAAGGCAGTTAAAAAGCAGCCTTGATTTCAAGCCTTGAATAAATTGAAAGTTCTGTAGACTGAAATTCCTCTCCTGAACCCCTTCAAGCAATCAATTATTGAGTCACTACAGCAAAGGGCTGAAGATCAAGTGAGCCTGAACTCCAGACTAATTACTTAAAGTAAGCATTTGACTTGAAGGAAACTGAAATGCCCATGGCAGCTGCTCTCCTTTCACTGCTCACAGCACAGCTGGAAAGGGGACGGGCAAAGACCTGGACATGTACAGAAAGGGAAATGTCTGTGGAACAGAGCAACACACCTACACACACACACTCTCATGCTCTCACAACCTCCCTGCATGAGGGCCCCAGGATTTGCAGGCCACCTCTATGAAAGACAGATAATTCTATGGCTCTTTTTCTCACAACCAAAGGCAACCTCAGATTCCTTCCCTCTCAGTAGCCTGTAATTACAAATCCTTTATTTGATTGTTCATTAAGTTGAACCCTCCTCTGGAAATTGCGACGCACACCCCATTATTAGTGGTTCCAGACATTTCCCCTCCTGTGTGTGTCTGTGTTTTCCCCTTCGAGTGTGTGCCTCTGCGAAAAAAAAATACGACGGCCCGTGAGATGACAGAGCGGCGAGATGGCGGCGACTTTGCTTTAATGGTTGCCCTGGCAGTAGCACAGACAGAATAAACGGGAGAAAGAAACTTACCACCGATCAGAAAGGAAATTATGTCAGTACTGGCAAGGAAAGGCCCACTATTATTACCACATTATTCCTGATAATTATTGTTCTCGCTAACATGATATGATGGTACATATGCTAGCTTTGAAAATCACTGCAAAACAGAGGCGGGAAGAAAGAAAGAAAAAAAAAAAGAAGGAAAAAAAAGAAAGAGAGAGAGCGAGATAAGACACCCAACCTTCTCACCCTCCTTCTGCCTTAATTCGCCAAGCTGATTCTACAGCTATTCTTCCCTGCATCTCCAAAAATAACCCTGAGGTTCAGAGTTATTCGGATACACCAAGACTTACCCACCGATGGGTATTCCCTACTCCGGCCTTAAGAGCATCGAGAATGTCTCCAAACCAGTAGAGCACTTCCAAGCACTGGGAAACTCCCAACAAACTTGATCTCAGAAGCCCTGTCAACAGGCATTAGGATCAAGTGGAGGAACAAAGAGAAAGGGCTGGGTTTTGGAGACACTTCACAAGGAGTGTCTCCAATGTCTCCAGAACAGGGCCATGTGTGAGAGACAGAGAGAGAGAGAGCAGGGATCATGTGTATAAAACCTCCCAGAAAAACTATGCCAATCTGGGATCATTTTTTGCCTTGCATACTTTAATAAACACAGTGATTAAGACAGGGAAGAGCTGAGCCTAGATTCTCAGGCGTCACACATGCGGCACCTTGCTGCTCTAAAGTTTGACCACAATAAAGACGGGGTGCTGCTCAAACCGCACTTGGCCTTGACTACAGCTGCAGTTCCCTTCCCTGCCTCCGCCATGGCCACAACTGCCTCTCACCTCACACACAGGCCACACTGTAAGGGATGCTTGAGTAACTCAATAGCTTTCACTTGCTTGCTCTGCATCACATTCAGCATGACTTATGATTTACGTTAACCTGCTGTCGCATTAATGAGTGACTCACTACAGCAACTGTCACTCTGGAGCCATTTTTTTGTGCTCTGCACAGCATTAGCGATAATCAGACATTTTAGCCAGCTATATTATAAAGGCACTACTCTTGAGCGGGATAAGATTAGTTTCTAAAAGCTTCCTGCTCTGCCAAAATTTGAAGGCAGTATCCCGTGTGTTCTTCCTGGCAAAGGCAATTCCATAAATCTCATCACCAAATGAGATTTGCGTAAAAGTTGCCACTCTAGTGTGCAAGTATAAGCTATACCACTGTAATACTATATAATACGGATTCTCACATCAGATTGGTCAGAAGGTGTTGACTAGTTTTCTATAACCCCAGCTCTGATAGCAGTGCGAGCTGTAATTCAAACCAAAGGTTTATATTAGTGCAATTGTTTTGCACTAATATGTTATCATTTCAATTGTAACAACTCTTGCTCTATATACATAATCTAAGCATAATAATAAACTGATTGTAAATGTGCTGCTTTTTAATAAAGAAGAGCATATAATCATTAATATAGTAAAGCTTTCTGTAAGGAGATGTGTATTTAACATTTATGTGCAGAGTCCAGTGTCAGCTGTTGGCACTGGAGAGTCTTCAGGACTGTGGACTTTTTCAGGTTTCTTGGAAGCATGAAAAGCTGTGGGTTGGTTTTTTTTTTTGTTTTGTTTTGTTTTTTGTCTTATTAACTACACAAAAGAACCAAAAAATAGAGTCTGGTGACGGAATGACTGTTAGATGACAGGAATGACAAGTGAGCGATAACCAACGCTTTTTGTTTCGCGGACTTTCAAAACATTTAATGTAACTACAAAAATTCTGATGAGTCATTCAATAAATTAATAAATTAAATTAATAAATTTAAAAAATTGTCATTTGCCAAATTTATGTGGTATAATTCAATTCAATTTTATTTGTATAGCGTTTTTAACTATGGACATCGACACAAAGCAGCTTTACAGAAATATATAAATTTCAGATCTAAATTTTAAATTGATAAATTTATCCCCAGTGAGCAAGCCAGTGGCGACGGTGGCAAGGAAAAACTCCCTGAGACGACATGAGGAAGAAACCTTGAGAGGAACCAGACTCAAAAGGGAACCCATCCTCATCTGGGAGACACTGGATAGTGTAATTATAAGTAATTCCCTTCTATAACTGTATGATACATGATAAAACAAAAGTGCAACTTTTTTTTTTTTTTTTTTTTACTTACTAAATGTAAATGTTAGTTATGGCATAATCTGAGGCAGAAACGCATCATGAATGTGATGCTTAATGATTGAAGATGCTGCTCATAATGAGACAGGTTCAGGTAACTTTAATACGCGATATCGTAAAAACGTGACCTCATAAAAAGGCAATAGCTCTGATTTGAACATTTGATAATAGAGTTCATGTAAGATGTGCATTCGTGCTGTCATTGCTGCGTATTTAACTCCGGTAAAACATGTTTAAACAGCAGGGGGTGAGCAGAGTAGTGTGTGGCACTAGTGAGATGCTGCAGTGGGATTTAGTCACATTCGCTGGCATGGAGAGGATGAGCTGCTTCTACACCACTTCACCGCTGAGGCGGCACTGTGATCTGGCTCAGAACAGATGTTCCAGTGTGTAGCATAAGCAGCTGCACTACTTCCACCCACCTACACACCAATATGCACACACATACACACATAACCTCATGCGTTTCTGCACTCATCTCCACAATTAACACACCTTCGTCTCTCGCTTCAAACCGATTAAGGCTTCTCCGATGCCAGCCCGAGCGGAGTCAATTAAAAGAAGGGGACAGACAACCAGAGTTGTGACTGGAGGGAAAAAAAGTCATATAAGTGTGCCCTTTTTGAAAACTAGTACACACCACTATGTAAAGCTTGAAGAAAACAATGAACTGATATCAGGGTACTAGTTCCACATAAACAGTTATCAGAACCATTTGTTTGTCCTTCAGTTGTCACTGAGAGATTGATTCATACAAGACAGATTGGCATGTTTGGTCCAAATGTTTCAGAAATGTATGATTTGTGCTGCCCTTGTCTGTCAATACAGAATTTGCATCCTGACCTTTCACCCTGGAGTAGAGGGGATGCCATCTAATGCCATATACATGTCAAAACACAAAAGAGGCTATTGATAAGAACCACTCTGCAGAAAGATAATCCATCAATTTCTCATCTAGCTGTCAGAGACGGATTGGATCGTTTACTCCAAAAGGTGTTTAAGCGGTGTTGTGGCTGATGAAATTTACGACCTCTGTAATATGACTCCGGCAGTCAAATGCATGCAAACTGCTTTTCATTCCTCACTATTACACCAGTCACTTGGGTTTCACGTTCAGCCCGTGACGTGTTTTTCATGTCAGAATAATAGTGAACTGTGACCTTTTAAGAATTGACACTGTTTGAATCCAAATTCTCCACTTTAAATGGAGAAATGTACTTGAACTGTGGATTTTTTTTCCCCCCTGGGGGTGAGACGCGCCGCTGCGTGTATATGTGCGGGCTTTATTTTAAAGGGAAAGCGTACTTGCTACAGCATTCATCTCATTTGGGAAAAGCAGAGAGTGAAAATCCCCATGTAATGCAGCTGGTGCTTGAAAAAAAAAAAAAAAAAAAATCAGCGCTTTAATTTCATGTGACCAAATCTAAGATCCCCCCTCCCTACCCCCCTTCATAAGAGCACTGTAGAGTAACAGGACATTCTGGGTCAGCTCTGACAAAGACGTTTGATCTTTCTTGTTAAGACTAAACAGTGCTGTGAAGTGTATATAAGGCAGGCCAATACTTTCAAAGTTTTACACTTATCTGTCATTAATGTGGTTAGGCCTTTATTGTCCAATTAGCAAATGGTATAGATGGTTTAATGTAAAATTTAGACTAGCACAACATGTGAAAGGTGATTAGCGGTCTGCTTAAAAGCAACCCGACACTTAATTATTAACAGAAGCATGTGTGGGTGAGTGTGCATGTGACTCTGCGTTTGAAGTGGGAGAGAGAGAGAGAGAGAGAGAGAGAGAGAGAGAGAGAGAGAAGAAGAAGAAGGAGAGTCTGTAGGGAGATTATGGGATTGCTGTCAAAAAGACAGTGAGATCAGTAGTAGAATTAAGAAAAATAAATATAAATTTATTATAAAGAATAATAATAAAGAATAAAGAATAGAGAATAAAGAATAAAGAATTAATTTTCTGGATGTTATCTCATTCTCATACACCGCAGTCGGTCGTCTTTTACATTTTTTTTAGCGTTTTCCCCTCGTTTATAAGGAGACACGGATATTAAAGGATGATTCAATGGTTCCCCCTGGTGTTAGGCTTGTGTAGTACAGCATCGTTTTGTTTTGTTTTACAAACAAAAGTGGCAGCTAGGGGTGTGATTTAAATTTTAACTCGCCACTTTAAATATTTGCAACAATCTAATAAATGTTTTCATCTTCATTAATTGACTTGTCCTGGTCAAGCTGGATCCACGACCTATCCTGGGAATACTCGGGGCGAGGTGGGAACACACCCTAGTTGTGACTACAATAAACTACTTTGAAAACTAATTCATTATGAGGCGATCACAACTGAATAGATCCAGGCAAGTCTCTTTTTTATTACTGTTATATATCAAATGAACATTATGAAATGAATTTCCTGCACTTTTCTCTCTCAATCGGTCACTCTCTTTCCCTCCATGCTCCTCTGCGCCTGTCAGTCTCATTAAAGGATATGTCAGTCCCGGTGAAGAAGGCATCGCCTACCGCTCCTTAAAGCTAACACATTTTTTAAATTAAAATCAAGCTGTGGGCACAATACTGAATCCCTCTGTAGCTTTAGAGCTCTCAGCATATTAGTGTTCACCTTTACATTTTAACACTGTGATCACAAGATACTGTACACCTTCATACAGCATTGCATGCTCTTATCGTACCTTGATGAGAGCTGGTGCCAGATCCGGACATACTCTTACTGCTGTGGATACCCTAAAGACTTGCCCTTCCTAAGAGCTGCTGCTGTAATGACAAACACTGTCCTGGGTTCATCCCACACCTCATAATCACAATATGGTCATTCTGTATCCCTTCAACGCATTAAGAGTTTCTCTGGGCATCTGTATACTGTAACGCTAAACATGATCCCCATGTCACCCACTGTTCATGGGTCATTCCGTGCACAGATTTGAGCGCAATGATATGCACAAACCCTACATCTGAATGGTGAAACTCCAAAACAAGCAGTGATTTGAGCACAAAAGATGAATCGATCTCAGGTGTGGATCACTTTTACCTTATTTACGTGTCATATACAAACAACGCCCTAATTCACCCAGGTGTTTTTATGCAGGTGTTGTGATAGTGAGCCAATAAAAAGAAATTAGCAAACAATCAAGATCCAAGGAAAGAAGTAAATGAAGAAGGGAAAAAAATGCATTTCGGTGATGAATTAAAGGTGCTTTAGCCAGATGTTGTTGCCAATAAAAAGAGTTATGAAGTGTACTGTGTTGTAAAACTCAAATTGGTCGCATTTAACCAAAGTAAAGTGCAATTAAAGCTTTATTTATCAATACCTGTGTTTCCATATGTATGTTGCAATCATATTTCATATAACCATGTGCTGAAAAAAAAAACACTAGAAAGCAGACTACCAAAATGAATTCAATCACATATGGCATGTTTTAGCAATAATATGAAATTATATAATTGACCTAAAAAAAAATGTGCAATGGCATCCAAGTGTATTTGAACAAGCCACCTTCTAGGTGTGCGTGGGACTGGGGTTTTTTTTTGTTTTTTGTTTTTTAATCCCACTCCCGCCTACTTCCAAAGGAATTCTGACCTCAGACATTCCCACAGTTATTATTTTTGTTTGCACCTGCCAATGATATTTTCATTTTCTAACAAACTTACTAAATACTTTCTATAAATATTTTCTAATGTTATTTAAATCAGTGACCTTGGCCTGGACTAGCAGTTACATAAATTGATTTGATCAAAACGTTGATCATTTTCTTCTGAAGCCATTCCTTTGTTGACTTGGATTTGTGTTTTGGGTCATTATCATGCTGGAAGGTGAAATAATTCTTTATCTTCAGCTGTTTAACCAAGGCCAGCAGGTTTTGAAAGAAGCAGCCCCATAGCATGACGCTGCTACCACCATGCTTCACTGTGGGTATGGTGTCCTTTGGGTGATGAACTGTCTTGTTTTGGGGCCAGACATATCTTTTAGAATTATGCCCAAAAGGTCTACCTTGGTCTCATCAGACCATAACACATTTTGGTACGTTTTGTCAAAAGTTAGGTGGCATTAGATGTTTGTCTTTGTGAGAAAGGGCTTCCGTCAAGCCACCTTACCCCATAGCCCAGACATGTGAAGAATGAGAGATTACGGTCACATGCAGGGAGTGACCAGTACTTGTCAGATACTCTTGCAGCTCTTTTAATGTTGCTGTAGGTCTCTTGGCAGCCTCCCTGATAAGTTTCATCTTGTCCTTTCGTCAATTTTGGAGGGATGTCCTGTTGTTCTTAATGTTACTGTGATGCTCCATTTTCTGCACTTGTTGAGGATGGTCTTTAAAGTGTTGTATGGTACATCTAATTCTTTGGAAATTCTTTTGTAACCCTCTCCTGATTGATACCTTTCGACAATGAGATACCGTACAAGCTCTTTGGGATCATGGCTTCAGCATTCAGATGAAACCAAGATAATGTCAAGAAAATCCTACAAAATTTTTTTTATTTGGGGTTAGATCAGAATCACTTCATTGATGACAGCTGTATGATAATCATATCTGGACATGAGTTTGAATGCGATGGATTAAGTCTGAACACAGTCACATGCCCCAATATGAAAGGGTTTACACAGTTATTCTATAAGGTTATTTTGTAAGGTTGTTGTTTTTTTTCTTTGTAAAAATTTCCTATTTGTTTTTCACTTAAATTTTGTTGGTTGCTTTATGACATTAAAGGTGGAAAAAGATCTGATATGACTTATCTTGGTTTCATTTTTTTTTTTACATCACAAAAATCTGCCATTATAACAGGGGTCTGTAGACATGTATATCCACTGTATTCTCAGCATAAAGCTTGATTTGTCTCTAAAAGCTTTCTGCTTTAGTATTGGTATTTTGACTTGTGCCTGTCTCAGAAATGTTATACACATTAAGGCCTGCAAGCTCTGCCAGGAGCACAAGTCAACATATTTTCAGCAGTAAATATGGCTTTTTGTCCAAAGCTTCCAGGGAGTTTTCTCCCCCGAGCTGATAGGGTGAGGGGGTAGTGGCAGGAAACAGGCTGCCAAGAGATTCATACACATCGAGGCCACAGTGTCGAGCACCATGCACGCTGCCAGGACTGGAGGGCTTTGATTCTGTGGTGTGACCATGCATGTCAATAACAACAGAGACACAAAAAGGCAGAGAAGAGAAAGTGTTGTGGATAAAGTCTTGTTTTAGCTTTTTTCTTTCTGTACCAATGACCCAGTGTCTGAAAAACCTCAAAAGGATTGAACTGAGCCAAAAGGTGAAAAGAAGGGGAAAATAAAAACACTGACTTGGAGACCTGTAAAGTTATGATCAGTCCAATACACAGACACGTTAATATGTGGAGGGACCATCTAAAAACTGATTATACAACCTACTTCTGAAAATGCCAGAAAAGACGTTATGTACATGCTGTGACAGAGATTATGTACACAATTATTTGTCTTCCATCCGAATTATTTTCCAAATTATATTCCTGGGTTGAGGTTTATCAGCAAAAAAAAAAAAGCCTAGTACAAGTATTTGATTAAATTAATATTTCTTTCAGATGTTTGTGTTCACCAAAATAAACATCAGAACATGCATATGACGAAAGGTGATCTCCAAGCTTATCTGTGTCGAATTTAAAAGATTTTAAGCCAAAAAGAGTTCTTGGAGTCCATATGTGGTGACTCATGATGCAGACATTCATGCTGAACCTCTTCACATCATATCTCCCTGTGCAAAAAAGCATGTTGTGGCTGTATTATTGCTTTATAAGAGCAGGGTGTCTTAAATGGTGAGGAGCAGCAAGTAGCTATGGCCCCTGAGCACCATGGGAAAAGAGCCTTGTGGGATACTGCTTTGCCATATAGAGAGGAGGCAGACTAAGAATGTTTCCAGACTTCTGTTACACCAGAGATTACCATGAGTCAACGTCTCATAAGATGTTCCTATTACCCAAAGAACAACAAACTACATAGATCTTTTATTGTAAACTGCTCTGTGTCTTTTCCTTAATATAGAAGGTGTCCCAGGGTTTTTTAAATGACCAATAGAGCTATCTTTATCATTTGGTAGGCTGGAATTGCTTGCTGAATACACTTACTATAATAAAATATGGTCATTATACAGTGGTTGCACCCATCAGATGAATTGTGTCTGTATTTTTATTTGTTAAATTGCACTGTTTCATATAGTTGCATGTATGTAATAGGATGTGTATATGTAGAACAATGTCTTGCATAGGTATTCACCCCCCTTGAACTTTTCCACATTTTGTAGTGTTACAACCTGGAACTGAAATAGATTTAATTTGTATTATATGTCCCAAATCTACAAAAAAAAATCAATGCAAAAGTTGTTACTGCATAAGTATTCACCCCTGTTGCTGAGGGAAAAAAAAAAAAAAAAACTACATTAGTTTCTGGTTGCCAACAGAAGTTACAGAAGTAGTTGAATGGAGTCAACCTGTATGCAATTAAAGTGTCACGTGATCTCAATATGAATACACCTGTTCCTGGAAGGCCCCAGAGGTTGTCAGAGAACATACCTAAACAAACATGAAATCGTGAAAAGACATACAGTATAATCCCAATGAAGTCAATTTCAACCGCAGGTTGTAACGCTACAAAATGTGGAAAAGTTTAAGAGGGGTGAATACTTATGCAAGGCCAGGCATGTTGTTTCACCAAATGAAGAATTCCCAGTGAACAATTAATACATGCTTAACAAATTTCTCCATCCTCTTCATGTCTCAGCCTGCGTTTACACCTGCTAGTTTTGCGTGCAGACCTGTTTCTGTTTGCTATATGCAAAATGGGCATGTCCATTTTAAGCCCTTAAACTCCAAAGACTACAGTCCTATTTAGATTGGAGTAGTTTTACTTGGGAATGTGGGGTAATATAGTTATTATGGGAGTATCTCAGTCATGTCAGTATTTTTTACAGACTGCACACACATGCCCCTGGAAAGAATCCGCCATATTTTACCTTCTATAAAATGAACAGTAGAAATAACCCCAGGTAATATAAATCCCATCCCAAGCAACATCTTACTAAAGATATCCTTTATATCCTGTGGAAAAGAGGCTTTGGACTATTTCTTCAGTATAGAGACACTCCAGGAAGTGCTCACTTTTTCTGTTATTTCCTGACAAATTCAAAGCAAAACCAAGTATTGGCCAAGTTTACAGCACAGAACAATAAAATATATACAATGTTTAAAAGGATGTGCTGGTGAAGCGACACTTCCAGGGGGTTTAGGTAGGTTACTGAGCATAGGTAAAGCCCACACACGTTATGGTATTGTGACCTACTAATGATCAAGTGTAACTTCTCAACGGTTAAGGCTCTGGGTTACTGATCAGAAGGTCGGGGGTTCAAGTCCCAGCACCGGTATGCTGCCACTGTTGGGCCCTTGAGCAAAGCCCTTAATCCTATCTGCTCCAGGGGTGTCGTATCATGGCTGACCGTGCACTCCGGCCCCAGCTTCCTAACAAGCGGAAAAAAGAATTTCACTGTGCTGTAATGTATACGCGAAAATAAAGGCTTCTTCTTCTTCAACTTGTGCATCAACGTGCACTAGAACAAGCAGTTAAAATAAAGAACAAAATCAGTTTGTATTAAAATGAGGTGTATGCAGTACTCATGGAATTTCTAGTGTGAAGAGCATGCGTGCATCGTGAAGACACTCCCATCTCTGTGACTTATAAAGAAATCGCTCATCCCATGCGAATACTGCATAATTATTACAGATGTCCTCCGGCAACTTACTTAACAGACAAATGTCCAGAAATCTTTCCAAATAGTCAATAAGCTTGTTATTATATTTAAGCATTGGGAGGGGTTTTGATTGTCAAATGTGCCTTGTATAGATGGCTGTATTCACACTCATGTAATGTCTAGCTAGAATGTGTCTCAGTCCACCTGAAGTCCTTTGTATTTAGATCTAAATTCATTTTCAATATGTCTTGGTCACAGCTACACCTATATTTTTATAGCTGCTACTCTCTATTCAGATAATTCTGATAGTCAAGACACATGAAATGACCAGATGACAACAGTGTCTCAGTACTCTGAAAACTAGAATGACTCTTGAGAACTTCTATCCCTTCTCTCATTGTGTGGTGAATCTAAATGCAAGTCAACTGCATTTAGTTTCACGCGTAATTATTTACGATACAGTGTTCAGTCCACACAAAGCAGGAGGCTACAAATGGAGCAAGACCTTATTTATTCAAGAAACTGAAATTAGAGATAAAGGTTTGATTGTGGACACACACAAAAAAAAAAGAGCCTGTGCATTATGGGATGCAGAAGCCCTCTGACGTGCAGTCTCTTAAAAAAAAAAAAAAAAAAAAAAACGTACAATGAAAACCTTTCCACAATCCCTGTGCACCCCACCTGCAATCCTGTGGGCTTGACAACCATAACCTAGCAACAACGCGGTCTCCATAAGAACTAGAGAATGGCAATACTTGTGACTCCCTTTCAGAAATGCAATGTAAAGAAAGCAAGGATGGAAAAAAAAAACAGACCACAGAAAACAGGCGATGGACACATGCACTCAACGTCTTTCACCCATGAAATGCTTGATCTGAATAAGAAAGGGCTCTTGTGTCTTAGCAGACTGGGATTGAAAGGATAAGGAAGGAAAACTCTCCATCTAAAAAAATGCTTTAAAACACACACACACACACACACACACACACACACACACACACACACACACACACACACACACACACACACACACACACACACACACACACACACACACACACACACACACACACACACACACACACACACACACACACACACACACACACACACACACACACACACACACACACACACACACACACACACACACACACACACACACACACACACACACACACACACACACACACACACACACTCTTCTCCTGCAAACGTCCAGGTCCTTTGAGGGCCTTTTGTGCTTCCTGTGCTGTTCATTTGCCTCATCCCTTCTACTGAAGAGGTTGTTGTGCCAACACCGGAGTCTGAGGAGAGGGAGCAATAAAGTAAAGGGAAGCATGAGGTTCCCCAGCTGATTTGTAAACCCAAGCAGAAGTAAATGGCCTCCTCACAGTGCACTCTCTCGTTTGGGACTTAATTAGAGTTGAACTTGACCAGTGACCCCATGGTAATGGAGCAGCAGGTCACTGCTATGACACCAGCCTGCCTGCCCTGCCACTCCGCTACACTCGACTAACCTTTCATAGACGCCTACTGACATATAAGCTTTAATAGAAGAATTATGAAGGGGAAGAAATCTGTTTTTAATGTACATTCTGAAATTACCGAGTGCTGACAGACCCGACTGGAAGGCCCCATTTTTACACTTGCCCATTTCTGTCTGATTAAAAGTGAATACCGCTACAACACTCTAGTCCATTTCAGCACATGCACTTTTGTATGTTGTTATTTCTACCTCATTGTACTTTATTTCTACCTTCATTTGAATACATTTTTTTTAATCTTATATTATCCCTCCTGATACATTACATGATTTTGGATGAAGGATGCATCTTTTGCATAAAACTGTGAACAAGGACAAAACACATGGACTTTAAAAATATTATCAGCATATAATCTGTACAATCTATGAAGAAGGATCACTGCTAGCCAGTAATCAGTCATATATGCTAGAGATATGTGGGATACATAACAATATGCTGTATAATAGGGTTGTCACGATGCCATAAACGCATCTTACGATACTGTACCAGCTCAAGTATCACGAAACCACGCAATATTGTGTTAATTCATAATTCAAATCTACAAAATAAACCAAATTTTCAGAAATAAATAGACATAAATGAAAACAGACAAACCGAATTTTCCTCTGAATACTTTATTAATGAGAATGAATAACTGGCTGTTGGAAAAACTCAAGAACACTCATACAGTTGGCAAGCAACTAATTCAATGTGCCACATATTTCATCTATTGTTCCCTAGAGCAATGAAATCATGTAGAGTACTAAGAATGAACACAACATTAGGAATAAATAACTGAATTTGGAAATTAACTAAAAAAATCAAATTGAAAAAAAAAATCAGAAAATTGGGAACGTCAGTTCGCTTACTAGCGCAAACAGCTAATTTTACAAAGTTCATACAGATGCTTCATAATGAAATTCCAGGACTTTCCAGGACTTTTCAAGCACTCTGTTTTTGTTTTCAAGGACTATACAAGAGATTTCATTCAAACATGTACTTATTATGTAAAAATAATAATAATAATAATAATAATAATAATAAAACAAACCAATTTTTATATGGCACCTTTTCCAGCCATGTTGGACTAAATTTGCATTTCCCAGGCACTGCTTCATCTTCACCATAACATCAGTATATTCCAGGTAAGTGACAGGAGCACTGTTGCCAACAACATTCAATGGAAAGTTGCTAAACTTCACTAGATGATGTCATGCGCCAATTAACATTCATTACGTCATCGTATCGTATTTGCATTCTGCCTAGTGTCCTACTCTCCGTGTTCACATACTGTATATTAATACAGCCGAACTCCTAATAAAGCTGTTCTCATTTACATATTTTTCTGTTTCTGCTGTCAGAAAACCGAACGAGAATGAAATAGTGACTGAAACACGACCCATTAAGAGACTACATGTTAACCAGCAGTCACTTTTTAGCCATTTCCAAGCTGCTGCACTGCACTGGTAAAATCCTGATTTTATAACCATGACGTCCTCTGACAAAATCATCATACACATAAGTTAAAGACAACGGCTGTGCTGTGATTTCGGCTATATTTACATGTAAAATAATCACTCCGGGAGAAAGTTGGAGGTGAATGAATGTGCTGCTCCTCTATGCCACTCACTGAAGTAAGCTGCAGAGAGAGATGTACCTGCGGCAGGAAAGCAGGACCTCGTGCTCGCGGCGCAGTACTGGCCACTCTCTTCTACGGCCTTCTAAGGCTTGCCCAAAATGTCACTAGATTTGTCACTAGGCGCTTTTTTGACGGAAAAAAACGTCACTAAAGGGGTCTGAAAAGTGGGCCGGAGCTGCCTCTGTTAAAACGAGTGAGTGGATAGCCGGAAGAGAGAGAGGGAGGGGCTGCAGCGGGGAGTCATATTTTGAGAGATAGGATTGTATTCGTGTTCTATCGAAAATAAACACTTTAAAGTTGTTTAGCGATTTCATACTTATTGACTTTTTATAATTCAAGCACCACTAGACAGAAAATGGCTATTTTCAAGGTTTTCCAGTACTTAAATTTCAAAAAGCCAAATTCAAGCACCTTGTATGAACCCTGATTTTAGAATTTACACACAGCGGTTAGCGTAAAGTTGGCTTGCATGGTAGCAAACAGGATGTCTTTAAAGATTAAAGTAAAGAATTTAGGTTAAATGAACCTTTGTGAACCTTTGTGTATTCTGTAAAAGCAGTGGATGCGAACGTTTTAATGAAAATAGTATTAACTGTCACACGTACAACATTACTTATGGTACTACCCTATTGACGATACTACAGTTTACAATTGAAGGTATATTGAAGCTTTAGTATGGCAATACTACCCTCGTAGCGGTATACCGTGCAACCCTACCGTATACTATCATTTAATTTGTTAAAGGCTCTAAAATCGATACATCTGCGTACTGAATAATACAGTCAACAGACTGCATAATCAAGAAAAGTAGGCTATTCATAAAATACTGCTAATATTACATGAAGTGTACTGTAATGAGCATTTAAACTTAATCAAGCCCACACTCCCCGAAAAGGTAGCGTCCTCTTATTAGGAAAGGCTTCTCCTAAGCGCAGTTTTTCATGGGTTATGATTGTGAAACATAATCACAAGGATTATGTTTGCTGTATCAAAAATGTATTGTTACACCAACATATCATATTGAATTGAATTTTTAATTTTGCGGATCATTACACCCCTAATATCTACTGTTTGCTAGTTCTTTCTATAAAATGAAATTAAGATTAATTTCAAACCATGTGACATTATTTTGAAAAAGCAGATCATGTTTCGAATTTGCAAATTGGCTGTAAAGATTTAGCAGTAAAAGCGAACATAGTAAGAAAAACATAGTAGTCTGCTTAGAACTGGATTCAGTCCTGCTTTATAACTAGCTTTCTGTGGTTATGTAATTAGTTGTAGAACAGTGGTGCCTCGTTAAGGCTTTCGGTGTTGAAATATCAGTCCAGTCTGCATTTCATTGTCTATGATTTGTGCAGCCATGCCGAACAAACTGCATTATTCATACTGACTGCTCCCACGATAGCTCTGTCTGCTTGACATCACTTCGGGATCTACAACCGTTATTGACAGAGACTGCACAAAAATAACTGAAATAATAGTGTTTCATGGGATTTTTAAAAAATGATACTGTTTTGCAAGAGCATTGTGTCACTATAAGTTTTGATACCCAAATTCCACACACACAAAGCCTCGAGCTAACGTGTGCATGCTGATGAACTCAAACTTGTCTGAATGCATACTGATTTGCACCCTTTCCGCATCCACCGCTTCACATAACCTCTCTTTTGAAAGCCTGAAAAGTGTCTACATGAGTGACAGAGAGGCAAGAAACAGCAACAAACCAACAAAAATGCAAGGACACAGGTTTTCCATGTCTTCTAGTCTAGGCTCACATTCTGTTTCCTTAGAGAGAGAGAAAAAAAAAATGTAATAAAAAATGTTTTTTGAATGGGCAAACGATATAATACATGGGTAGTTGCTGTAATGTTTATACTATGAAGTATTTATAAAATAATCAAGGATGATATTTCAAGATCTTGGTACACTGACTTCTCAAACATTCCATTTTAAACATTTAAGTTGAAGAGTAAAAATCACACTGAAGGACACTTTGTGAAATGTGTTGCGCTGAGCAAGAACACAAACCCCATCTGTCTCTTAAAAGGCAGTAAAAAAAAAAAAAAAAAAAAAGCATAGGAATGTTCTCCTGTTATTGTCCTTGTGCTAGTTTGCTGGAAAGCCTGTCCAGTTTTTGGACAACATCATTGCAGTTGCTGACCTACACCCACCACTTCCTCCTATTCTACTCTAAGAGGAAGTCTGATACTGGAAACAGACTCCATGCTGGCTCCGACATAGCTTACTATATGTCCTATTACTGCTGTTCTGTTCACTATTAAGTTCAATTCAATTCCATTCAAGTCAATTTGTTTTATTGGTAGTAACACTATTGCCAAAGCACTGAAATGACAAATGACCCTAGCTTTGCAGATGTGAATTGTAATTTAAAATATCATCATTGCAGAGGGGGGAGTGCAAGTAAAGAAATGGGAGTCATGTCAACTGTTTCAGATTTACAAAGACCAGTCATTTTAACTATTAAAAGTTGACTTTTCTCTCACCTTGCTATTCTGAGCACAATATGACCTGGAAGCAAGATAACTTAATGTAGTACTGATGGCTCAGGCCAGCTTCTGAGGGTGAAAGTCTTCAAATTCATTAAACATACATGTGAATTTAGAACTTTGCTATCTGTGAACTTAGATGTTTAAACACTCGGGAACATATTAAATCAACATTAAATGGAACAAAGCTGAACCACAGCCACACAAAACAGATGTTGTGTATAATTAAGTTGCCACAAACCACGAACCCATTTCATTCGATAATCCAGTACTACCATGTGATTAGTGCCCTTTTCTTTTACGATTGAGAGTTTTATAAGGTTTGTTGGCAGAGGCTGCGGAGTACGGCCATTCTTAGGAATGCAAAAATATGAGCATCTTCACTGTATGTATCTTATACTTCCACAAGAATTAGACATTTCACTTTGGTTTAATGTCTAGTTATTACCTTACCATGCTACTATAGCACATCCATTTCTGGACAAATTAGCATCTTCTGATGAACTATAGGAAAAATTCAATTAATGATAACCCAGAAGTCAAGTGCATAATGCAAACTAACAATTTATCAAGTCAGACAAGATCTTGAAGCTGAAATTGAAGTGAAACTGGTCTAAATACATATAAAACACATTGTTCCAAAGACATAGCAGGGTAGAATGAAAGAGCAAATGAAACGGATGTGCTCATGAGTTTCAGGATGGTTGTATAAGGCCACTGCATGGTAGTGTCATCATTTTCCCTGTCAAAATGTTGTGACTGTACGTAGGCATAAACCAGATCAATGTTCACCTAATAAGGGAACACAAGCAATTACCTGGCAGTGCCAAGGCTTACCAGTCATTTCAAGGGTCATGTCTATGAAATCTTAAATTATACAGATCTGATTATACGTGTATGTGTATGTGACTATAGACTCATATAAACTGGATTTCTATTTGGTTGTTTATATTCAGCTGCAATTTGGAATTTGTGGGAAAAAAATATGGAAGAAAAATACCAGAAATTTGAAAAACATATTGCAAAAAATATACCGAGTGTGTTTTCCAGTCTCTGCATGACTATGATTGGCTTAAAACACAAACACAGATCATCTTTACTTAGGAAACAATGGTATGTGTGTGTGCGTGTGTGTGTGTGTGTGTGTGTGTGTGTGTGTGTGTGGTTTAGTAGTGTGTTTATTTTTTATATGGGCTATCACTAGTTACATACAATATGCAACTGTGGTTCTATGAATTACTGCCATGGGTGGTGATAATCAACTGCATACCTTGTGCACATGTACACGCATGTCGAGAACTTGCATGCAAAAAATTATGTAGTGACATATGATGCAGTACTTTTTAAAAAAATTATAAAAAATGCCATAGTCATACAACAAACTCTGAATGACAAGGCATTTATAAAACCATAGTTACGCATGTAACTAGCATTCTAGTTCACCCCTTCTATAGGCAGTGTGAATCACCTGGATAATCAACAATGCCAGCTTAGGACTACATGGAAAGGTTTTCAGAGATGACCACCACACTTGACCATTGGCAATAACCTTGTAGAACCTGGAGAAAGTGCATGGTGATACCCATGTAACAGTAGCGTTGTGGATCAGTGTGGTTATGTTAGGTAGATGGTTATGTTATGTTCCACCACCCGATTGACCAACCTCTACTTTGAAAATAAAGGCTTTCCTCTGTGACAGATTAACAGTTGGCCTGAGGATCGGATGGCCGGTGCCCAGGCTTATTAAAACCATAGGGCACATATGTACCAGGTACAGCAAGAAATGCTCTGCAGGTCATTCAACTGATGTATTCAATTGGGTGATATGACCTTGGGCAGATATCCCACATTCAACCACCAGGCCACCCCAGAGTTGTCTAGCCACCAAAGGCAAGTTTAGAGCCAGAGCATGCAGCTCTCCCACTCTTTGATAAACTGCTAATTTTAAACACACACATTTCAGTTTGACACACTTGTACAGGCTTGAAAGGAGAGGCCTAAAGGGACTCCAGAACAAGAGAGAGGTCTCACACAGGGCTCCTAAGATCTCCTTTGGCAAGTGGAGGTGCCTTGCCCCTTTCAGAAATAAGTAATAATTTTATTATTACAACGGCTGACATACCCCTTTACCATGCCACCTTAGGGCATACATGATCTATGTACTAGGGGCTCTGCCCTTCAGGAATGTGTTTTCTGGACTGTTGGGACACAGTGCTTAGTTGGGGATTTATTCTGAGGGGCCAGACCTACAGACACAGGAATTCTGGCTGAGGGCATCAAATCGCTCCATGCATTTGGGACAGGAGATCTGCCTGGGAAGGAAGCCACCAGGGATTTCTGACCACCAGAAAAGCAATAGTGGAATCTAAGGTCTTGTAGGCTATCTCAAAGCCACAAGCAGAACTCTCGGGCCTAGTTGCTGAAGTATGTGTAACATAGATTCGATCTAAAGTAGAGGAAAAGTATCATGTGGATGGTGAGGCCAGTTGTGGGCCCGTGCATCCTGTCCTGGGCTGTCTGTGTCTGCCAGTAAGAAACAACCAGCAATGCGCTGATTTGGCTTTGGCAGTCCACCTGCACCTCACCAAAAGTTTCCCATATCTGGACTACCACTCCCATTGTCATATCTGAGGTCTCCACAGTGCTACACAGCTTGTAAGGCAAGTGTCCGTGGTGAATCTTTCTCTCTGTTGGGTTACTGCATTTGAGTACTGAGCCTGGTTTATCAATGACCATCTAAGCTGCGTTTGGCCCTGTGCCTGCTCTTTTGGGAAAACTTCAGTTTACCCATTGGCTGAGTTATATCTGCTCGTGTTTTAACCATTGCTTGGATAACCACTTTGAGATGTGAATTTCAATGTTAATCCTGTTTGCCTCTGCCTTGATGCAGATACAGTACTGTGTAAAAATTTTAGGCACCCTGTTTTTTTTAGTACAAACTTTGTTATACAATTTTTATTTTATGACTTCTACATTATCAAGTCAGTACAAAATACATTTTAGATTCCCAAACATTAGTTTTCTAGCACAAAATTAAATGCTACAGAAAAATGATTGTATGTCATTAAAGAAAGCAGCATATTACGTAAGAGACACTTTTCAGACAGTAAACACAATGAAGGCTGCTGGGTTTTGCTGCAAAAATAAGAAGCGAGTGCGAAAGTCAAAGTCTCCAGAAGAACTGTGTCTGGTTCTGCAAGATGCTCAATAAAACTTATCAGCGAATTTCCTTATAAAACTGCACTAATTGTACCGGAGACTACTATTTTTATGTCACACCAAATATTGACTTTGTTTCATTTACTACTGATTACTGCTCTTTACAGTATTTTTTTAATGTAGAAACATTTAATTTCATTATTTTGAAGGCATCTTTGCTCTACAGCATTTCTTTGCATGTGTCTAAAACCTTTGCACAGTACTGTATATTGACTGTAAAGCAGCCTGTCACCAGTCCCTGCCCTTCAAGGGTGTACTCCATGGAATAGTTTATTGAGGCGACTGCAGCACACAGGGCAGACTTTGCAGGTTTGATCTGCACACGCCTGACAGTGTGGATTGTACTAATGACACTTGATGGCATACATAAACCATGTCGGCAAAAAGGTGCCCCATATCCTGGCCTAGGTGTCTCACTTACTCACCTCACCTAGGTGTCCAAATCTCTCCTTAAATCACTTTCAATAAAATCCTTGCACTGTCGCATAGTACTGTAACTGATGTAGTACGAAAGACGGCACTCAGTGCTGTGCATTGCTGTGCATTGCTAAGCAGTGTCCAAATCTACTCAGGCCATTAAATCTTAAACATAACAATCAGCATGAGGACTTCATTGATAACAGCACACAACAGCAACCAACAAACATAGCTGAATAAAATCTTCTGTGACTATTGAAAAGTACAAAAAAAACATGTACCCATACTTAGTCTGAAAATAGAAAAAGGTATTGATGCCTCTCTACTTATTAGGCTCATTAGGTTGCTCTAAATAGTGGCATGACTGCTTTCGCAAAGACAGCTGTAAAATGCTCATACACATTAAAGATGGTGAAGTTGAAGCGGAATCCCAGGCAGCGGATTACACGGTCATAAGGCTGTCTTAGAGAGAAGTTGTCATCATGGTACCCATCATGGTACAAGAGACTACATTGACAAGTTTACAGCAGGGACCAGCAGAGACCCATTTTCAGATGTTGCTGAGGCCAGAGTTGCATGGTGGATCAACTGATAGGTCATAATTAGCTTAGAAAATCTTCCAGACCCAGCTGGAAACATAGCAATCCTGTGCTACTTTGAATAAGAGGGAAATGGGGAAATCCAATGGGGAGTCCATTGTCTGAAAAAAGTCTCAGCTTGTTGCATGTGCACATGCACAAGAAGGTATCCAGGTAACTCTCACCACCCCTGGCAGTTAGGAGGTGTGAAATAGAAATATGGTTTATATACATGTAGGTATTGAATACAAATATTATCAAATGCATTTACATACTCAAATAATTTCGGTCTTAACAAAGAGCATTTACTCATGTACACTATATGGCCAAAAGTATGTGGACACCTGACCATAACATCCATATGAAGTTCCCCCAAACTGTTGCCACAAAGATGCCACGCAATTGTCTAGAACATCTTTGTATGCTGTATTATTAAGATTTACCTTCACTGTAACTAAGGGGCCCAAACATCATGAAATGCCCCACTGCACAAACTGTGAGGTGCATAAAGACACTGTATACCCAGGTTGGTGTAGAAGAACTTGAATGGCCATATAGTGTAAATGTAGTGATGCAATAGACAATACACAAACCTAATATCTTGCTAAACATTTGTGTGTACAATAATCAACATAAAATGCATTAGTTAATAATCAATCCCACATAGCTATCCAACTATTCAAACTAACCAATCCCACCTACCTTAGGCCACTTGGGGTTGAGCAGACGGGCCTTGACTGCATCATCTAGCGCTGTGTGGTACTGGCCAAGTTTGAGGCGGGCGGCTGAGCGGTTGCTGTAGAGGATGCAGTTCTGTGGGTCGGCACACAAAGCCTCACTGTACAGCTCCACAGCCGTGCTGAAGTCACCCAGCTGGCACGCCTCGTTACTGCGCCGAACCTTCTCCATGAACTCAGCCTTGCTCATGACTGGTGCCTCAGCCCCAGTGGGTGCTGCCCTGCCCAGCGCCCGGGATCCAGCTCCTATAATCTGCAAACATACAGTATGAGAATGAGTGTTGCCTGGTGCTGATTATACAGCTTTCAATAGGTAAGATTTAAGCTTGAACAAATGTTTTGAATGAAGTGATATGGTTAGGGGTGTGACAGTACCAACTGTTCTATTGCTGACAAGATATCAGAAACTGAAGTAATTTTAAGTGCAGTGTGCCCAGGTACAAAAATTGTAAAACATACCAGGCAAACATCTGAGAAAAGGACATTTCTATATTCCTTTTACTGCCTACTAAATCTGAAGTCAAATGTACTGCAAACATGTACAAACTTGTGGACGTGTGCACTAGGGGGCAGAGTCGCATATACCAAACCAGAATATCAGAAAACAACAAAATAAAAAGTGTCAATTAGGGCTGGGCGGTATGACGGTATATACCGTTACCGCGTAATAAAATGTATACCGTTACAGATTTTTCTATTCCGTGTATACCGCGAAATGTAAATAAGTGGGCGTGGTTCACTTTGTGCATAGCGCTGCTGCACGTGAGAACGATCGAGAAGCTGTACATAAGAGAAGTTGTGAGAGGAAAAACATGGAGAAAGATAAGCACGCTGGTGAAGAAGTCCCACAAACCAATCCTGAGCAGGAGGAGGAACTTGTTATGAAAAGAGGCGCGACATCGGTGCTATGGACGTGGTTCGGGTTTACAAAATCTGACAAAGAGCAGAAAAATGTTATTTGCAAACTGTGTCGCGCGAATGTTCCCGCTAGCAGCGGTAGCACAAGTAACCTGTTTTATCATCTTACAATTAAATGATGTCAAAGCATACAATTGATTTACAGTTGATTTACCAGAATGACGATTTTTTTTACGTGATATATATCGTTACCATGAAATAAAATTACTCATTCCGTGAAATAGATTTTTGGTTATACCGCCCACCCCTAGTGTCAATTTGCTTCAATGATGACAATGGATAAAAGAAGCAAAAGTATTCATAAGTGATAATGAAGAATTTAGTTGTATACAGTGTACTATGAGGATAATGTGTGGGAATATTTAGGTCTGCGGCAGAAAGTACAAAAGGAGATGGTATGTGGGACTGTAAATGTCCAGGCCTGATGAGGGGGAAACACTAAGTTAGTGTGGCTAATGTGGCTCAGAAATAAGGAAATGCATTTTAGGTATTTCAGCATGGCCCGAGTACAGAGCTTACATCAACACATGGTCCATCCCAATTCCAGTGCTACTGAATATACGGATTTGCATAAAGCGATTATCTGCATCTTGGCACAAATGTTGTATCTTTAAGTGCATCTTTGCAGAAATATAAATCTGCCATTAATATAAACATATAAATCTCCCAAATCCATTAAAATATTCTAGCAGTTTTCTTAACCAAACAACTGAACCCTGTCAACTTTTTCAAAATTTGAAGCTGTAAGCGGATACTGCAACCCCTAGAACATGGTTTTGTAGCCATTTGTTATAGATATTGTAGCAGACTTCTGTAGCTGTTGGGACTTCTGTGTGTGGCAGACCATTGTGAGTTATTTTGCTACACGTAAAGATAAGGGAGCAGCTGCAGGAAGGAGGAAAAACGCGGACAATGCAGCTGGAAGGCTCTGCTCTATGCTTTTGGCTGCAAGGAACACAGTGGTGGCTGCTGCTGACTTAAGAGTATGCAAGAAATTTATGGCTAGCCACCTCTGAGCTTCACATCTGGAGTATCCCCAAGAGCAAAGAGGGATGGACAAAGGGGGAGACTGAGGACGCCTGGGGAGAGAGAAGGAGGGCAGAAGCGGGGATCTCTGGCACAGGCCACACCTCTCCTCTAACGGAACTCTGGGATAGCACAGTAATTACTTCCAGAAAGAGAAGAAAAAGAGGAAGGTCATAGGAGGCAAAAGCTACAGCTACAGGACAAGTAAGAGAAAGTAAAAGCACACTGAAGAGAATGCATAAGTCAAAAAAGTAATGGAAGCAGAACGTTTGTGAACCTTTTTTTTTTTTTTTTTTCCCCCGTGTGTGAAAAAAAACCGGTTGATTGGAGGACAGGATAAGGGCAGTCTGAGGACAGAGTCTGGGTTACTGTGTGAAACAGAGGAACATGAGGCCATGAGAATAAAGGTGCATGAAACAGGATGTGGGAAAACAAAACAAAAAAGCAAAAGACTGTCAAGTCAATGGGGGGAGAGAAAGTGGAGGGGAAGAGAGACAGACTGAAACTGAGTTCAGGAGGAGAGTTAAAAGGCCAAGAAAGTACAATCTGTTTTAAGCAATTACACCTCTCTTTTAGATGAGAAACAGAAAGAACAAAATAGAAGGTAAATCATACATTAGTAGACCGTATTGTTTTTACGTTTTAATCTTTTAAATATACGAACCAAGAATAAATTCATGCCTACCTGCAAGTAATTATGTGAAACAGTTTATCTCCTCAGGCATGCGAGTTCTACTGAGGTCTAAACCGTTCTGCGTGTACAGACGGTCTGCCTGAGAGTAAGACTCTAGTGAGTATTATCCAGGCCAGACAGAGATAACAGTGTTGGGTGTGTTTATGTTGGCTGTTGACCACATGGACACGCAACGAGACTTAATGAGAGCCTTGGTGGTGGTAATTCTGCACAGACAAATTTGGGTACCACCAATTCAAGGAGTCCAGGCAGTGAGACTCAACTTTCAGCTGAACCAACAAAGTGCAGAACTCGTGCTGCATAAGAAGAGACACACACATTTGTCTAACTATCCTTGAATTAAATATTAATGCAGCTAATTAATGCTGTGCATACACCTGAAACTAACCCTAATTTTAACCTCAGTAGCCAAAAGAAATCCTTTTGGCTCTTTTAGTTGTTAAATACAAGCTGCAGTTTTTGTAAAACTGCTAAATGTCCCCACAAGGATATCTGACAGTTCTGACCTTGTGGGGACATTTCATCCCTGCCAAGATATAAAAACATGCCCCCACACACACACACACACACACACACACACACACACACACACGGAGCACATAAATGTACATCACAGTGGGCATGTACAGACCCACCACATGCACAAACATGCCACACGTGTAGAACCCAAACCATTCGACAGTCCAAACATAACAGCTGTAAACTTTCCACAGACACAACAACAGATGAAATATAGGGCAATTAAAATGTCTTGTAGATGCTTAGGCAGTTTAACAAAGAGATCATTTACTTCATTTGTGAAACATCTGTCAGACAACCTTTCATAAATCATGTCAAATATTTGTGCTATTCCAAACAACTTCTGAATGGATGATCTGACAGGAGAAATAGCACAATACCATCCCCACCCCCCACCCCCTTTTCAGTAGCAATACTTAAACCGAGCTCATATTTAGGTTTTAAAATGAGCGATTTTTAAGATGGCCACCTCAAATAACCTGTAGTATCTGTTCAAAATCTGTTCAAACACTCAAAAACTTGCAGGACAAAATACACACCCATCAACATGGCTTACACAAAACCATAGTGGTTTTTACTCAAATAAACAAAAAAATAAATAAATAAAAATGTCATTCTAGAGCAATTCTTATTCATGACAACCATAATTAAATCAATTTGTAAAAAGTTTTCCAAAAAGATGCATGTTCGCTTGATATAGAATTTCCTTCTCTTCCTTGATATAATTTTTTCCTCCATATCCGATCCAGCATTTTCTGCTGATACCATCATGATACTGATACTGGATTTTGGCACAGTGACGGTTTCTATGTTACAACATGGTGGAGACACTGCTTTATTTTCCATCATCTTCAGTTCTTCCTCACATCAAATAGCTAAGTAAGGCACTAAGCTAAGTAAACTGCACTCTTTCCAATAATACTCTGGGCCTCAGCTCATAAAGAAAGAATTTTCAACCTGCTTCTTGGGCCCCGGCTCAGCAGAACAAACAAAGTGCCGGCGCACTTGCTGTTTCGGTCAAGACCCACTCACACGAAACAGTCAAAACACTGAAACCATGGGTTCTAAGTAGGCAGTGCCTCCACCTGTACGGCCCAGCCTCTGGCAGTGGCTTTATTTCTGCTTCTTGTCTCAGGTCACGGGGCCAAAGCGCATTCCTGGGAAAATAAAAAAACAAGTCTCTCTGTTGGCGGGTAGCTGAAGGAGAAGTGCATGCCCACTTTCGTTGGAAAATGTAAAGATTTAGCTTCAACATGGCATGATGTCTTTGTGGAACAGCTCCTCCTCTGGCTCCCCATCAGCCAAAATCCCAAAACATAATGCAGGTCTGAGAACTTATCCTTTTAAGAGTGGCCAAACAGCACACATGAGTAAAGCTTAGATGTTTACGAGTTGTCATGATAGCACACAAGTGGAATAGTTTCATTAGGAATTAACCGTGTTTGTAGCTTGCCTGGCTCTTTAATTTTCGGGACACCTTTTGAGGGGAGGGATGCTTTAAAATCAGACTTGAGAAACAAAACTAGAACAATGGCAAATGTTTCCAGGGCCCTCTTTAATGAATCAGCTTATAGTGCTACCTTATAATAAATATACAGCCGCAAGCAAGTGATACTATGTGACGTAATCCTAGTGTCCGTTATATCCCCAAGTAACAGAGTGGACAACACAAAATGATGCCAATCTTCACGATTAATGATAGAAATCAAAGCAAAGCAGACTGCAAACTGTGCTCTGAAAATATCACAAGGGGGTACTACAGCATCTTCCTGCAATACAAGTAACCTATTAAAACATCCTAAACATAAACCTCAGCACAAGGCGTTCACTGTGAAAATAACAGCTCTTACCCTGTGCATTGTTTTTGATGAACCGTTATCGGTCAATGACGATGAGGGATCCTGACACAATAAAAAAATAATAATTTAAAAACTATTTTACTTATAGCTGTATAAAAACACTTTTCAAAATGAAACAAACCCCTCGCTTCTCCACTGCAATCCTGCTGGACCAAAGGTAATGAATGTAGCTAGCCGATTTGTTTTACCAATGGTGAAGTGGCCGTCCATTTTCCAGCAAAATAATTTACTGTGTTATATTCAAAATACTTCCAACTCACTCACATAACTGACCTTTTCTGTCATCATTAAGAATTCTGTTTCTATTTTTCCATCCATCTTTCTCCAATCTCCTTAAATCCATTTATCCGTCTTCCTTCCTTCCATCCAAGGTATTTTCTTCCATGTCTTACTTTCGTAGCAGGGTGTGATGATCAAAATTTCTTTCGATGTCAGTTCGAAACGTAACTAAATTATTCAGTCAACCTTCATGTCTAAGTGTATTATCACAAAGACTCCTTCCAAAAATGCTAAATAAAAAGGCAAAAAGAATCACCATGTCAATATCTATACATGTTTTTTATCCATACAAGCCCCTGTCTAAGTTGTTACTATAGAAACAATAACGTGTTAGAACGTATATCAACCTGTGAACATAGTTCCCAGCCTGAGTGAAAAAGAAAACAGGTGAATCTGTTGCTCTCAGAGAAATCATAAAACCGCTGTGAAGCATGTTACAGTCAGAAGGCTGGAAGCACAGCAGGAGCCACGCAGACAGCACTGAGAAGCTGTTCAGTCAGAATCCTGCTCCAGTTTCAACACCTGTTATGTGAACACTAGAGTACTGAAGTGCATACTGTTGTATACTGAGCACTGAGGCGATTCTTCTACAGCACAGGTGTCCAACACCAATCCAGGAGGCTAGGACGGTTGATTTCAGGGGATTTTCCTGCTCAAACACTCCTACTAAAAATTTGCCATGCTATCTGAAATTTATGTAGTCCTGTGTACGTACAGTGTCCTCCACTAATATTGGCACTCTTGGTAAATATGAGCAAAGAAGGCTGTGAAAAATTGTCTTTACTGTTTAACCTTTTGATCTTTTGTTTAAAAAATTCACAAAAATACTTTGCTTTCATGGATAAACAATTGCAAACAAAACACAGGTTTATCCAAAAATACATATCTTTGTTAAATATAGGTGTGCAACAATTATTGGCACCCTTTTAGTCAATACTATGTGCTACCTCCCTTTGCCAAGATAACAGCTGAGTCTTCTCCTATAATGCCTGATGAGGTTGGAGAATACATGGTAAGAGATCTGAGACCATTCCTCCATACAGAATCTCTCCACATCCTTCAAATTTCGAGGTCCACGCTGGTGGACTCTCCTCTTCAGTTCACCCCACAGGTTTTCTATGGGGTTCAAGTCAGGGGACTGGGATGGTCATGGCAGGACCTTGATTTTGTGGTCAGTAAACCATTTTTGTGTTGATTCTGATGTATGTTTTGGATCATTGTCCTGCTGGAAGATCCAACCACGGCCCATTTTAAGCTTTTTGGCAGAGGCAGTCAGGTTTTCATTTAATATCTGTTGATATTTGATCAAGTCCATGATGCCATGTATCCTAACAAAATGTCCAGGTCCTCTGGCAGGAAAACAGCCCCAAAACATCAAAGAGCCACCACCATATTTAACTGTGGGCATGAGGTATTTTTCCATATGGCTACCTCTCTGTGTGCGCCAAAACCTCCTCTGGTGTTTATTGCCAAAAAGCTCTATTTTGGTTTCATCTGACCATAGAACCTGATCCCATTTGAAGTTCCAGTAGTGTCTGGCAAACTGGAGACGCTTGAGTTTGTTCTTGGATGAGAGCAGAGGCTTTTTTCTTGAAACCCTTCCAAACAACTTGTGGTGATGTAGGTGACTTCAGATTGTAGTTTTGGAGACTTTCTGACCCAAAGACGCAACTAACTTATGCAATTCTCCAGCTGTGATCCTTGGAGATTTTTTGGCCACTCGAACCATCCTCTTCACAGTGCGTTGAGACAATATAGACACACGTCCAATTCCAGGTTGATTAATAACATTTCCAGTTGACTGGAACTTCTTAATTATTGCCCTGATGGTGGAAATGGGCATTTTCAATGCTTGTGCTATTTTCTTATAGCCACTTCCCATTTTGTGAAGCTCAACAACCTTTTGCCACACATCACAGCTATATTCCTTGGTCTAACCCATTGTTATGAATGACTAAGGGAATTTGGCCTATGTGTTACCTATATTTATGCCCCTGTGAAACAGGAAGTCATGGTTGAACAATTTCCTGTTCCTAGTCACCCAGGTGTACTAAAAAATGTAAAATATCAATGGGAATATACTTAAAAAATATATTTTTCTCATATGAATTCATAGGGGTGCCAATAATTGTTGCACACCTATATTTAAGAAAGTTTTTTGTTTTTGGATAAACCTGTTTTGTTTGAAATTGTTTGATATCAATGAGAGTATTTTTGTGAATTTTTTTTAACAAAAGATCTAAAGGTTAAACAATAAAGACAATTTTTCACAGCCTTCTTTGCTCATATTTACCAAGGGTGCCAATATTAGTGGAGGGCTCTGTATTTATTTTGTATGTTATGGTGCACCATAACCCAATATTGATGTGTGTGGATTTTCTATTCTTTTCTTGTTTTATAATAATAATAATAATAATAATAATAATAATAATAATAATAATTAGATTTAATTAGGGTTATCAGGCTCATTATTTAAATGTGTATAATAATATTTTGTACATTTACTGGAGCCATACAACTTTTAATTCCTAAACTTTTCATTTCATATTTATTAAAATTATCATTAGATTCAAGCTGACATCACTGGTAGGCCTGCTTGTTTTGAGTTTTTGAGGTTTGAATTAAACCCATTAAACTTAATTGACCACTTACACTGGCTAATAACTATGAGAACTCTGAGAATGATGGGCAGTGATTTCCACTACTGCAATCAATGCTATCAAGTCTTAAAAAACCAAATTTCAGAGCTCCTGTGTTTTGCAACAGAAAAGCATTCACCGTATCATCCAGCAACAACGGGTTTGAATCCCAACGATGCCACAGCCATCTGTGGCTGGGAGTCCAAGAGAGCAGAACTGGCCGTGCTCTCTGGGTATGAGGGATGGCATTCTCACTCTCCCATGTCAATCACAGTGACACTAGCCAATTGTGGGAATCTGTGAGCTCTTGTATGTGGAAGAGGGCGGATACCACTTTGGCTGGTTTCGGGTGTCTCAGCGGAGGCACGTTTGCCCTGAACATCCCTGTTTGGTAGCTGTCGTATGATAGGGGGAGCTGGCTGTTGTGTGGGAACTGGCCATCACCAGATTAAGGTTTATAATGACATTTCATAATTGTGTTGTAAAAATGTTGTTTATTAATATAATTAAAAGGACATCCAATCAAAATCACACATTAAACATTTGACACATTGGTTGTAAACATGCCTACTTACACCAGTCAGCCATAACATTAAAACCACCTGCCTAATATTGTGTAGGTCCCCTTTGTGCCGCAAAAACAGCTCTGACCCATTGAGGCATGGACTCCACAAGACTTCTGAAGGTGTGCTGTGGTATCTGGCACCAAGACGTTAGCAGCAGATCCTTTAAGTCCTGTAAGTTGCGAGGTGGTGCCTCCATGATACGGATTTGTTTATCCAGCACATCCCACAGATGCTCAATCAGATTGAGATCTGGGGAATTTGGAGGCCAAGTCAACACCTGGAACTTTTTTGTCATGTTCCTCAAACCATTCCTGAACAATTTTTGTGGCAGGGCAGGGCACATTATCCTGCTGAAAGAGGCCACTGCCATTAGGGAATACCGTTGATTGTTGAAGTAGGTGGTATGTGTCAAAGTAACATCCACATGAATGCCAGGACCCAAGGTTTCTCAGGTTTCTCTGACTATACAGGATGTGGACAAAAAGTAGGACATGTCATGCTAAAATACAAAGTGTATAAAACACTTGGGGGCATGTTGTTATAGGTTAATAATCAACTGCTTCACAATGGGCTTCATCACACCGCCCCGTCATTGCTGCTTTTCCTATAACTGCACTCCTTGTCATGTTTTATTTCTTAAATATTGTATAATGAAACAGATTACTGATTAATATTAACTGAGCACGCACCAGAAAAATCACCAAAGCAAGGCTTGCCTTTAAAGGCATCTATTGCAACTTCTGACAACTAGTGGCAAACAATCACATTTACCACTTAGGGCAAGTGCATTAAAATGCAAAAATTTCATTCCTCGTTGTTAAATGTGGCCGAGCACGTGATGTCAGTGTTACCACTTCTGCGCCATGAGGAGAATCTTAAAAACCGATACGAGGCCTGTCGTTCATCAGTGAGCCTTGGCGCCCATGATCCTGTCGCTGGTCCACAGGTTGACCTCCCTTGGACCACTTTTGGTAGGTACTAACCACTGCATACCATAAACTCCCCACAAGACCTGCTGTTTTGGAGATGCTCTGACCCGGTCATCTAGCGCTTGCCCATTTTCCAACACATCAGCTTCGAGAACTGACCAATGTTATTCACTTCACCAGTGAGTGATTTTACTGTTATGGCTGATCAGTGTATCTCTTACAGCAGTGGCACAGCAGTGTCAAGACTTACATTTACGGCATTTGGTAGACACCCTTATCCAGAGCGACGTTTTATTTCACTTATACATCTGAGCAGTTGAGGGTTAAGGGCCCAACAGTGGAGACTTGGTACATAGCGGAGACTCCTTCTCATTGATTGGGCTGGGCGTGTGGCAGTCTAGCTGCTGCGAACATGTCAGCTAAAGACAGTAACATCCCAGAAACAAAAAAGAAAATCAACTGTGGTTACACCTGAAATTATCTGACTAGAGAAAACAACAAGTAAATATATACGTTTGAAAGGGTTTTCAATGGCATTCATTGACATCGTAAGTGCCATGTCAATCAAACAATGGGGGCGGGGCTAAAGATAAAAATGACACTCCACCACAAAGCAAAGCAGGTTACTAAGACTTTTCAGAAAAGGGTGTTTTAGTAGAATATATAGATGGAAACAAATCAATAAATGAGCTAGTCAAACCCAAACACATTTGGGGGTCTCAGTGGCTTAGTGGTTAGCACCACCAGGGTTTGGGGGGTTCGATTCCCACCTCCACCTTGTGTGCGTCGCGTTTGCTTGTTCTTCCTGTGCTTTGGGGGTTTCCTCCCCAGTCCAAAGTCATGCGTTGTAGGCATCTGATAGGGTTGATGGATGGTCAAATTAATGCAGCTAATTAATGCTCTACTTACACCTAAATCTAAACTTAATCATAACCTCTGTAAACAATGGGGGGGATGTCCTCTACACAGATATTCCTATCCTTGTGGGGACATTAGGTGCCTACCAAGATCTCTCTCTCTCTCTCTCTCTCTCACACACACACACACACACACACACACACACACAATGTATCAGTACATGGAGTGTTTTTTGTTTGTTTACTGCAAGAGTTGAATAAGATAAGGAGTGATTATAGTTCAGAGATCCTTACTAATATCCATTCATAGCAAGGCCAGTAAAAGTACAGGGAGTTAGGATCACATTTCTAAGACCTTAGAGCAAGTTTCATTCATGATTTGAGCTCTGAAATTAAAAAGTTGTGTTACTTCACAAGTTCAGTATCATTTTGTTACAATAAGATGACTCTAGCAGAAATGTTTTTTTGTTTTGTTTTTTTAAAAGACATCCAACACTGTAGGTATTGTAACGTTAAGCTCCCAGGCTAACAACTAAACCCAAATCTACTAAAACAAACTTGAGAAAGCTTTTTTTTTTTTTTTTTTTTTTACAAATAAATTTTTTTAAAAAAATAGTCGTTGCTAAGCTAAACAGTAGCTAATTCTTGGCTTGGTGTTAAACTGAACCCTTCTCATATCTTACAAAGGTAAACCGCTGGCTCGAAGGACCAAAAAAAAAAAAAGAAAGAAAGAAAAAAGAAAAAGAAAGAAATTAAAGTGTCGCCGTCCGTCAGGATGATAACCGTTAGCTCAGGAGACGCGGTGTAGCGGCTTAAAGTCACAAGACACGACTAAACAGGCTCATATTTCACACTCTGACCGTTTTACCTTCTCTCGTCTCGTTCCTTGTTTCTCCATCCTTGTCTCGCTAAGATTTCCAACAACAACAGCAATGTGAAACTTTCAGCCCATGATAGGTTTCTCTCCAAGCCGAGGAGAAAAGGGCCGCTCACAGCCAGTCGAGTTAATAGGGAGAATAAAAGCCCAAACTTCGGAGCCGCGCGAGCGAATGCACGAGAAGAAGAATAAAGAGAAAAGAAAAAACAGGGCACGCGCGGAGTTTATGCACAAACCGTCAGTAAGTCCGAGTTAAAAAAAGTTATTCCTGGGACAGTGCGCCATGTTGCCAAATCCGCTTTTCTTGCGGATTTTTTCCCCTCCTGGTAGAGGCGGTTCAGAATGGCATGGTTGCGGCGGTGAGGGCTCAATTAACTATTCGTGACATCAGGCGGGAGTTGAGTTACCTACTGTAGCGCGTGCAGCTCCTCCATCACAACATAAAGCGCGCTTATTACAAACGCAAAGGTGCACAGGTTTATGCTGTAGTCATCTGAAAATGTTGGGGGGTTTTTTTCCCCCTTCTGTACATGACCCAGAGTCGTGCAACAAAAGAAATGTGGTTTTATTTACAATATTCACATTTACCCAATATTTACATTTATTCACATTATTACTGCATGGTGTCCAGTTACAGCAAATGAATGCATGCTGGAATCCTCGCGCTCATTTATTGTACAGTTGCTGCACCTCTTTTCTCTTAAGCGTTTTTGGTCCGTGGAGCTTCGAGTGCATTCTCAGACACTTTTTGTGCAGTCTGATTGGAGAGTGTTTCCTCTTGGACCGTTTGGAGTTGAACCGCTTGGCTTTGCGCCTCGAAGCCGCTAGATGTCGCCAAACGGCCGCGCTTTTGCTCCAGCGCTCGATGAGAGGCGCGTCATTAGGAGAAGAGGTGGAGCAACTGTTAAAGAAAGAGGGTTGAGTTTTAAAATGGCACCCTGGTCATTTTTTCAGCGTTATTTAGCGCTTTGTAATTAGCACGGTGATTTAAGGAATGAGATTTGCAGTTCAAGTGTCTTGCTCTATATGCTTCGCTAATTATTTTGGTAGTCCAAAAAATACACGTATAGATTCTTTAGGCTCTTAGATCCTCTAGGCCAGTGGTCGCCAACCCTGTTCCTGGAGATCTATCTTGCTGAAGACGATTAACTGTACCATAACAATCCAGTTTAGCATCTTTTCTCCATGACAGTCTCGTAATGTAAATGATACGGAAGGATTGAAAGGTGACAGGGTGTGCTGTTACAGGAAAATAATCAACTAAGGCATGGTGTGATGTTGCCTCACATGCAGTGGTTTCACTTTTACCACCCCCAAAGTAAATTATTTTCCTATAATAGTGTTTTATTCCTCTTATACCTCAGCAATTTTTCAAGGATTGCAAATTTTAATTCATTAATGAATGACACATCATGCTTTTTAATCACTTATAATTACATTTAATGTTGTGGATCAGTTATTTTCTGTTATCACTTATGCTATAGCAGCTATAAACAGTCATTCCTTCACCTGCCGCTCCAGAACGTGCAAAGGCCTCTGTCCTGAAGACTTTTCAGTGGCGGAAAACTTACAAAAAAAATTTACACTGACACCCAAGACTCCTTCCATAAATGATTAATAAATGTCTCCTTACAGAAAGCTTTACTATACCAACGATTATATGTTTTTCTTTGTTAAATCCGTTTAATAGATTATAAGGCAATTAGTCCCTGTTACTATAGAAACAATAACATAGTGACAGAGCTGCTGTTATCAACACCTTCAGGCCATTTAGAATAGAAATTCCACAGCGCTCTGGTACAAAACACATCCTCTTTTCACACAATGTGTGCTTCAAACAGAATGTAGAATTGTAATTATTGTGTGCCCACTAATGTACTAACTTGACTGCAAAAACTGGTACAGACTCCTAAAATAGTGCACTATATAAGAAAACATAGCATGATTTCTTCCATAGGTGTTGACACTCAGACTGCGTTTAATAGCATGTTTACCTTATCCAAAACCAAGCAAGTGTCATTTTACATATTCGTAAAAACAAATGATTAATCTAGCCACACTCTATTTAATTTGGTGAACTAACCTTTCACTCCCAGTACAGTTCTGAGGCAGAAAGAAACAGGATTGGGACACAAAGTCCAGCAGCCAGAAATGAATCTTGTCAACTTCATCCTCTTCAGCAAGCTCCCTGGCAAGTCTGTTTACACAAACAGCAAGCTTCAGCTTTTCTTTGTGTCAGCTCCTTTTCAGTTCTTGGTATTAGAACGCAGTGTATGTATCTACCTGGCTGTACAGTTGCAGTGGTACAAGGTGGTGTGTTCAGCATTGCGTAGGCCAAATTTCTCCTGCAGTGCAGGTATCTGATAAGGACAGGAGTCCAGGTCTTTATAACTCTCACAGGTGTCCAGTTTACCTATAAAGCAGAAAGTTGGGAGTTAGAAGTTTAGAAAGCCTTTTTACTTATATTATACCAATAAATGCAGGAGAAATCTCATTTAACAGACATTTGTTGTACCTTTTTGTCTGGTGTGCATCTCAGGATGGATGTGCATCTTTGGTGAGTCAGTTGTTTGTGGTTTTGGTGAGTCTGTTGTTTGTGGTTTTGGTGAGTCAGTTGTTTGTGGTTTTGGTGAGTCTGTTGTTTGTGGTTTTGGTGAGTCAGTTGTTTGTGGTTTTGGTGAGTCTGTTGTTTGTGGTTTTGGTGAGTCTGTTTGTGTCTTTGGTGAGTCTGTTGTTTTTATCTGTGATAAGTCTGTTGTTTGTGTCTTTGATGAGTCTGGTTTTTGTGTCTTTGGTGAGTCTGCTGTTTCTGTTTTTGGGGTATCTGTTGTTTGTATGTGTGGTGAGACTGTTGTTGGTCTCTGTTCTGAGTCTGTTGTTATGTGTGGTGAGTCTGTTGGTTTTGTTTTTAGTGACTCTGTTTTTTCTGTTTTTGAAGAGTCTGCTGTTTCTGTTTTTGGTGAGTCTGTTGTTTCTGTTTTCGATGAGCCTGTTGGATGTTTCTTTAGTGACTCTGTTGTTTTTTCATGAGATTCAGGTTGCTGAGATGTATTAACTGTAACAGATAGCCTGTGTGGTACAGACACTGATGAATGCTTTTCACTGGCATCTTCAGTGAAAATGTCAGATGACATTACCAAGTCATTAGTAACTGTTAGATCTCCAAAAGAGACGGTGTGATGGATGCTTAGACCCAGTTCATCATCTTCCGGTACTGGGACTGTGGAATTGTAATCTGCTGCATCCTTCAACAGAGCATATGTAGTCATCTGACTGAGTTTACACCTGTTACAAAAGATAGGAAATTGAGGATTATTTTTTGTACAGCCGTAGCCAAAAGTTTTGAGAATGACACAAATATTAATTTTTACAAAGTCTGCTGCCTCAGTTTTTACGATGGCAATTTGCATATACTCCAGAATGTTATGAAGAGTGATCAGATGAATTGCAATTAATTTCAAACTCCCTCTTTGCCACGAAAATGAACTTAATCCCAAAAAAACATATCCACTGCATTTCAGCCCTTCCACAAAAAGACCAGCTGACATCATGTCAGTGATTCTCTCGTTAACACAGGTGAGAGTGTTAATGAGGACAAGGCTGGAGATCACTCCGTCATGATCTGTCATTGAGTTAGAATAACAGACTGGAAGCTTTAAAAGGAGGGTGGTGCTTGAAATTATTGTTCTTCCTCTGTTAACTATGGTTACCTGCAAGGAAACACGTGCAGCCATCATTGCTTTGCACAAAAAGGGATTCACAGGCAAGGATATTGCTGCTAGTAAGATTGCACCTAAATCAACCATTTATCGGATCATCAAGACCTTCAAGGAGAGAGGTTCAACTGTTGTGAAGAAGGCTTCAGGGCGCCCAAGAAAGTCCAGCAAGCACCAGGACCGTCTCCTAAAGTTGATTCAGCTGCGGGATCGGGGCACCACCAGCGCAGAGCTTGCTCAGGAATGGCAGCAGGCAGGTGTGAGTGCGTCTGCACGCACAGTAAGGCAAAGACTTTTGGAGGATGGCCTGGTGTCAAGAAGGACAGCAAAGAAACCACTTCTCTCCAGGAAAAACATGAGGGACAGACTGCTATTCTGCAAAAAGTACAGGGATTGGACTGCTGAGGACTGGGGTAATGTCATTTTCTCTGATGAATCCCCTTTCCGATTGTTTGGGGCATCTGGAAAAAAGCTTGTCCGGAGAAGAAAAGGTGAGCGCTACCATCAGTCCTGTGTCATGCCAACAGTAAAGCATCCTGAGACCACTCATGTGTGGGGTTGCTTCTCAGCCAAGGGAGTGGACTCACTCACAATTTTGCCTAAGAACACAGCCATGAATAAAGAATGGTACAAAAACATCCTCAGAGAGCAACTTCTCCCAACCATCCAAGAACAGTTTGGTGACGAACAATGCCTTTTCCAGCATAATGGGGCACCTTGCCACAAGGCAAAAGTGATAACGAAGTGGCTCGGGGAACAAAACATCGACATTTTGGGTCCATGGCCAGGAAACTCCCCAGACCTTAATCCCATTGATAATTTGTGGTCAATCCTCAAGAGGCGGGTGGACAAACAAAAACCCACAAACTCTGACAAACTCCAAGCATTGATTATGCAAGAATGGGCTGCCATCAGTCAGGATGTGGCCCAGAATTTGATTGACAGCATGCCAGGGCGAATTGCAGAGGTCTTGAAAAAGAAGGGTCAAGACTGCAAATATTGACTCTTTGCATAAACTTCATGTAATTGTCAATAAAAGCCATTGATACTTATGAAATGCTTGTGATTATACTTCAGTAACAGTAACATCTGACAAAAAGATCTAAAAACACTGAAGCAGTAGACTTTGTGAAAATTAATATTTGTGTCATTCTCAAAACTTTTGGCCACGACTGTAATGTATAGTCATGTAGCTGAAACTGTATAGATCATAGATTTGCATTGGTTTTCTAATTTACATGATATCAAGGGGATAGCTTACATGCCCCACCAGGTCCTTTCTGCACATGCCATTCTCTGTGAAAATTCAAAGCACCGCATCTTGAGGAGGTTGAAGAAGCCATAACCAACCATGTCAGACATACTATCATTGGCATTATGAAGGCAGCGGCGAAATCTGAAACAAAATCACAGTGACAGATAACATAATAGTGTTATCTCAGTAGGTTGCAGTAAATTAAAATGCCTTGGTAGTGGCTCACAAATCATGTTACCAAAGGCGATGTAATAAATAGCTAGTGGTTGCATGTCATACAAAGAAATATGGATGTTGCAGGGGTGTTTGTGGTAATATAATAAGACTTACTTGCTATCACAGTCACAGTGTGATAAAGTGAAGAAGTTAGTGTTGAAAACTCCATAGCCAAACTCAAAGGAAGCAATGGTTTGCTCACAGTGGTCATGCTCCCTACAGCACTTATCAGTCTCCACAAATAAACCTAGGATACAAGAGGACAGGTGTAAAAAGAAAGCTGTTGATGACCATCAAGCAAAGTAGACACAATATCATAATTGGTACATTTGGCTAACCTAAGTCTGAAAAATCAGATGCCTTGTTCCCAGAGCCACACCACAGAGTGCCTGGAATCATCCACGATCGCTTTGAACGCTTCAGCTTTTGGGAACTTTCTCCACTGTTCTGGTAAATAGTTTTGCGGTCGATACTTTCAAGGTCTCTGGTCCTGCGCACAGGTAGTCCCAGTTCTGGCAGTTGTCCCACAGCTGCACAGGGGCCATCAGGTTCAACCAAAATACTGATGTTAAAGCGTCCATCTGGAATGTCTGAGAAAGGCCTGTCTCTCTCTTTCCAGCACTTTGATGAAAAGTTTTTAATAACAGCACGGTTGTTGCTCGTAATACAGTCCACCAGGCTGTTTTCCTTGTTCCAGATACTGTCAAATAAGACAAAAGATCTCTCTCTGCCCACTGTAGTCTGGTGAAGGAACATATAATGTGTCTGTCCATTTGAGATAGAGCTTGTCCAGAAGCAAAAATTGCTGTTTCTTGCAGATGTCCAAAAATGACCAGCAGAGAAATCAAGGAAAATTGAAACAAGGCACACTATAACCAGAGAAAGGCTGTGGCCATTCATTTTACATTTAAATCCAAAAAAATAAAACTGCAAAGTCTGTGAGATTTTACTTGAAAATTCTCTATAAGGAAATGCTGTTATTTGAAACTATTTACCACTTGAAATTCAGAAAGTTGCAGAAGAAAACTATTAAATATCTCTAATACATCTGCTCTAGCTATGAGACAGTGCATTACATCCTGGGTTTTATATCTTGGTCAGAAAGCATAACTTTCTTCATGTAGTGATCTTACGTCAATGTCAGAGGGAGTGTCAATAAACATGGCTTTTGCTTAATAGATTTTTTTTATGTAGGACCAGATATGGTAGCACACACATGCTTGTGTCTGTCCTTGTGGAAACTGACATTGGCGCACACACACACACACACACAAACACAGACACACACACACACACAGTGTGAGGCATCAAGCATTCACTCACACTTTATTATGGTTTATCAGCAAAACTTTCACCTTCCTGGATGACGTGACTTTTAACAACATGACAACAAGACAGAATTCCAGGGGAAATACAGTATAAGCACATCTGCTGCAGCTGTTAAGAATGCAATCTCTAATTATAGCAATGCCTAACAGTTTAAAAGTAAAACAGTTTATTAATATTCTCACCATGTTTTCATCAATACTGACTCTATGTCAGTGTTCAGTACTTTTCATTTAAAATCTATGATGTAATGCTATTCTGGAGATGGACTATAAAGATAAGGAAAAAGAAGCCTGGTACACTTAGAGGAGGCTGAAAAGTTTACACAGCAGTGCAAAGTTCACCTTGGTTCTTCTTGCGTGTCTGGCTGCAGTGACTGGTCAAACACTCACCTGATTTCACATGAACGTTTCTGTCCTATCACCACTGAAGGCAAGTTAATGATTAGCCGTACATCACTGTAAACACCCCTTCAGCAAATCAAATTCTAATGACTATGAAACATGAGACTAAAAAGGATCTGTAAAAAGGTCATTTGAGTGATTTTTGGGGGAACTCGTAAAGGTTCTTATGTAGAACACAGTGCCTCCATTTCAGAGAGGGATCTTCAGGAAGCTAAGAACCCTTAAATATCCAAGGGGTACATTTTTCTAGGTGTGTATGCATTCATGATGACAAACAGCTTTGTGTCATTTGTACTGTTTTTCTTTATTTAACATTTTTAAAGTTTTTTTTTTTAAACTACACTCTTAGAAAATGGGTTCCTTGTATAGTTTAGGGTTCTCTGCTTCCTAAAATGCTTCTAGTTTGAAACCCTCAAAGTGTATATATACAGTGCTGTGCAAAAGTCTTAGGCACATGCAAAGAAATGCTGGGCTGTAGAGCAACGATGCTTTCAAAAAGAATGAAATGAAATGTTTCTACGTTTAAAATAAAATACCATAAAGAGCAGTAAACGGTAATAAATGAAACAAAGTCAATATTTGGTGTGATGACCTGTTGCTTTAAAAAAAAAAAAAAAGGCACAATCTGTGCAGTTTTATAAGGAAATGAGCTGGTAAGTTTTATTGAGCATCTTGCAGAACCAGACACAGTTCTTCTGGACACTTTGACTTTTGCACTTGCTTCTTATTTATGTAGCAAAACCCAGCAGCCTTCATTGTGTTTTTTGTCTGAAAAGTGTCTCTTATGTAATATGCTGCTTTCTTTAATTACATACAAACATTTTTCTGTAATGAAAAATGATTGTGCTAGAAAACTAATGTTTGGGAATCTAAAATGTTTTTTTGTACTGACTTGATAATGTAGAAGTCATAAAATAAAAAATCTATAACAAAGTTTGTACTAAAAAAAAAAATAGGGTGCCGAAAACTTTTACACAGTACTGTATGTGTGTGTGTATATATATATATATATATATATATATATATATATATATATGTGTGTGTGTGTGTGTGTGTGTGTGTGTGTGTGTGTGTGTGTGTGTGTGTGTGTAGGGAGTGAATATGTGCAGGAGCTATTGAGTAGATAACGATATGAATGGTAATTACACTGTTATAATTATCCATGGATAATATACAATGTATATACAGATAATATGCAGACATATAAAGATAACCGAAGATATATACTATGGATCACCAATTATATAGAGATAATACAGAATATGCTATACAGTGTAGAATAGAATTGCAGGATGATTACAGGCATTAAACCATCAGTGACCTAACAGTGTAGTGTAGAGTTCAGCATGGTAATGGTTGTGGGGAAGAAGCTGGCCCTGAGCTGGTAAGTTTTATTGAGCATCTTGCAGAACCAGACACAGTTCTTCTGGACACTTTGACTTTCGCACTCGCTTCTTATTTTTGCAGCAAAACCCAGCAGCCTTCATTGTGTTTTTTGTCTGAAAAGTGTCTCTTACGTAATATGCTGATTTCTTTATTGACATACAAACATTTTTCTGTAACATTTAATTTTGTGCTAGAAAACTAATGTTTGGGAATCTAAACTGTTTTTTGTACTGACTTGATAATGTAGAAGTCATAAAATAGATATCTATAACAAAGTTTGTACGAAAAAAATAGGGTGCCAAAGACTTTTGCACAGTACTGTATTTATTTATTGCATATTTTTATTGATTCTTGAAAACCATGACCTTCACCTGCCTCATTATCTGAAAACATCATGTGTAGAATATTGACGATGCATATATAAGTCACTATTGTTCCCTATAATTGATTGTTGAATTTTTTGCATTCATGTATGATGTTAAAATGATGTTAAAAGCGCAACCTGCCCCCCAACTGGTCCTTTCAATGTTTTCTGCAGCGTCTGGACAATTCCATATCTGAAATCCCTGCCAAGCTAAATAATGTGGTAATACCACATCCTGCTTTGTCAACAATGCCTTGCGTCACTCAAGTTGATCATAATGACATGTCAAGGTCCTGTAGTGCTTTATAACAAATCATCTTGAGCTGGGTTACAGACAATAACCCCCAAGCCACGGATCAAAAGGAGAGAAAAAAAATGGATCGTAATAGCGTGCGTGGATGTGCATGCTGTGGTGTTATCAATGTCCACTGTTTTCCCTAAGGTCAGATTTTCTGGATACTTTCCTGATAAAATATATTCACTGGACTCACTGGCAGGACTTTCCATCTGTCAATAACACTGTACATACATAATATATATTAGTTTTCTTTATAGTACATGGGATTTGTGTCAAACATTGCATTTTACATTATAAGGTATAGGTGACTCTACTCATTTGTATGCTCACCTTGTATTTTTGTATTGTGTGAACATACAGTACAAAAAAAATAAAAAATCATCCTACTGACAGTGGGCATCACAGAGAAGTCCTCCTCCACAATGGAAAATGAGATTATGTCACACACTGTCAAACTCGTCACTTGACCTTTGTGCCAGATCTTCTGAGACGGTTGAAGGTGAAGACAGAATCACCACAGTGCAAACACAACACTAACATCCCGGTATTGCAAGAGGTGTGTCCCTGCCAGGTTACAACATATCATCACTATTTATGAGGCTGTTTATTATTAATGACTTTATTGGTTACATTAGGATAATACAAGTGTATACACTGAAAATACACTGAATATATAACAAATATAGTAAATAATCTTTTAGTATCAGTCGCAATATAACAGATTTAAGAAAGTGTCCATGCACAAATGACATTTTCTCAATACTGAATAAGCAAGCATTTAGTCTCTCTCTCTCTCTCTCTCTCTCTCTATATATATATATATATATATATATATATATATATATATATATATATATATATATATATATATATATATATATATATATATATATATATATATATATATATCAGTCCTCTCTGAAAGTATTGGAACAGCAAGGCCAATTCAGATAAGAATTTCAGATTTCATTTCCTCATGTTTACATCTAGATGTGTTAAACAACTTAGAACATGGCACCTTTTGTTTGAACCCAACCATTTTTTCAAGTGATTTGGAACATGTGACTGATAGGTGTTTCTTGTTGCCCAGGTGTGCCCTGTTAAATTGATTGTTTAAAGAATTAATAACTCTGAATGTCTACTCTTGGGTTGAGCCCTAGGTTTCACCTGTGAAGACTGCATTTGTTGTTAAAAAGGATAAACCAACATGAAGACCAGAGAGCTGTCTATGGGAGAAGCTTTTTGAAGTTGAAAAATCGATCAGAGCCATTGCACAAGCATTGGGCATAGCCAGTGCAACAATTTGGAATGTCCTGAAAAAGAAAGAAACCACTTGTGTACTCACAACCAGACATGGAACAGGTTGGTCAAGGAAAACATCAGTTGATCACAGAAACATTGTGAGAGCTGTGAAGAAAAACCGAAAAACATTGATAACAACCTTCACAGGGCAGAAGTGAAGGTATCATAATGCACCATTTGAAGAAGACTTCAAGTGCAGAAATATAGAGGCCATACCACAAGATGCAAACCAGTCATGAGCAGTAGGAATCAGAATGCCAGATTGGAATTCATAAAGAAATACAGAGATGAGTTACAAACATTCTGGATTAACCTCTACCAAAGTGAAGGAAAGGCCAAAGTGTGGAGAAAGAAAGGATCTGTTAATGATCCAAAACATAGAAGCTCACCCATCAATATGGGCTCACTAATTTTTACTGATGATATAACTCATGATGGTAGCAGCAGAAGGAATCCAGAAGTTTACAGAAACACCTACATCTGCCTTCCAATTTCTAGACAAATGCATCCAATCTAATTGTGAGGAACTTCATCATCAAACAAAGGACTTCATCAGGGAGAAAAGTGAAAGGCTTAAGACAGGCCAAGTCAATCACCAGACCTTAACCCAGTTGAGCACGCATTTCACCTCCTGAAGAGGAGACTGAAGAGAGAAACCCCCCGAAACAAAGTACATTACAAGCCTGGAAAAGCATCACAAAAGAAAAATGCAACAGTTTGGTGATGTCGGTGGGTCACCGGCTCGATGCAGTTACTGCAAACAAGGGGATATGCAACCAAACATTTTATTTACTTTACATTTACAAGACTATCTGTTCCTCTACTTTCACTCACCTAAAAAATTGGGTGGTTTGCCACCAAAGGTGCCATGTTTTAAGTTGTTTAACACATCTAGGTGTAAGTATCAGGAAATCAAAGCTGAAATCCTGATCTATCGTCTCATGTTCATCTTTTGATCTCAAATGTACAGTATATGTATATGTCTTCACAATGTATAGCGAAAACAATAGAATTGGCCTTGCTGCCCCAATACTTTCGGAGGGGACTGTATTTAGATATATCATTCTCAGGTACATCAACAATTATTACTCAGTTTCCTCGTCATTTTTCTACAGTGTAAAATACAATTTTGGATCTGAACAATTTTGAAAAATATATGGGAATATCAATATACAACAACCTGTATACAAGATGTAGCTTGATATGTTACACCACTTACTGTGCAGAATTTTGATCCATTTTATTAGAGCAGTCATTTTGTCATATTAAAGTCAAAATGATTTAGGGGAATTAAAATACTGTAATTACATCACATTTAAAGTCACGTTTACTTTTTCTCAGTACCTAATGTAGCACGGTTTTTCTCATCCTCCTTTGCGATAGTGGATTAGATTCAATACAGATAGACAGTTAAAGAATATCTAAACCACTAATTACATAATAGCTCGTTGTAAGAGCACGAAGCAAGAAGTGCACTATCGTACATGAAGTCAGGCTAATTAGCACAGTAGGAGCAGGTTTAAGAGTGGGATGAAAATGAATGGTGGAAGACAGGATTGTACAGAGTCACAAAGTAAGATCTATTAAGATATGAAGATATGAAGGGCATTTCAGTCATCAGCCTCAATGTTGTTTTGATTGAACAGCACATGCCAACGTTCGATCTTCTTATCTTTGTTCTTCAGGCACTCGTACCAGTGTTTCAGGCATTCTCCTTTGGCTGTGATACCAAGCTGGCAGCCTCCTGTGTTTCATACAACATATATTTCATATAGTTCATCTGCTTGCCATTGTGGTCATGTGCAGAAGAATCCATGTTAAATTGAAAAGCAATCATTCAAATGGAAAAACATGAAAGAGCTTTCAATAGTGGCATGTTAAATGTGTGTCGAATTGAAAACAAATCTTTATGATGTTGTTTTCATGTCGCCTGTTCTCTTACTGAAAAACAATGTGTGGATTTGCATTCAAAGAATGTGAGAGAATTAAATGCATTTATCTCTTATGCAACTCATTGCAGCTCACTGTGCTTTAAACACTAAGCTTGATTTGAAAGTCTTCATTGTATTTAAAACAATAAATAAGGAACATTTAAGTGTTTTAATCTTCTTATACCACAGCAATTTGCCAACAATTACAATTTTTAATCATTAATGAATGATGTACTTTTTATCAATTTAATGTTGTGGAACAGCCATGAAACAAGTGAAGAAACGAGAGAGAAGAGAGAGAGAGAGAGAGATCTTGGCAGGCACCAAATGTCCCCACAAGGATAGCAACATCTGTGTAGGGGACCATTTGGTTGGTCCCCATGATGTTAACTCCCCCACAAAAAAACTGCAACTTTTCCTTAAAAACTAAAAGAGTCACATTTCCCATTGTTCACTGAGGTTAAGATTAAGTTTAAGGTTAGATTTAGGTGTAAGTATAACATTAATTAACTGCATTACTTCATCCATCCATCCATCCATTTTCCGTACCGCTTATCCTACACAGGGTCACAGTAAGCCTGGAGCCTATCCCAGGGAACTCGGGGCACAAGACGGGGGACACCCTGGACGGGGTGCCAGCCCATCACAGGGCACAATCACACACACATTTACACACTACAGACAATTTGGAAATGCCAATCAGATGCCTACAACGCATGTCTTTGGACTAGAACATGCAAACTCGAACCCCCAACCCACGAGGTGCGAGGCAAAATGCTAACCACGCCCCCGGAGCTACAATTATATAAAAATAAAAATTAATCAAAACCTCCTGACCAACCAGAAATGAGCATTCAAGAGTGCTGTGGTATAAAATGTAATAACTGTCCAATCAGATTTCCTCTGACAAATTTGGGCAGTGTTGAAAAATTTGTTCAGGCTGATGATGTGCCACTGACTCGTCAACATTTTAAAAAGCTGAAGATGAACAAATCTTGGAAAATTGTTTCAATATTTTGCAATAGAAAATGGGAAATAGGTAAATAGTTTCGATTAGTCACTACCAAGAAAGGGATTAACTGGTATTCTGTCTGCAAACCCAGATAACAAACATTCAGGAGATGGCTTGTGATTGGACAGTTATTACATTATAGTTTTGTACATTCAGTTCTGCACAGTGGAATGAAATATGAAAAAGCTTGAAAACATGGCATTTCAAATAGTCTATTCTGACACAAATTCAATATGTCATTCTTTAAAAGCAAATCCACACATTCAGTAAAAAAAAAAAAAAAAAAAAAAAAGAACAAGTGATGTGAAAATGTAATGAGGATTTTTCATATTACCACATTCTCCACAAGTAATGTGAAGGGCGCACATTGCCTGTCACATTTTTCTAACCTAATGATTGCATTTTAATGTGACATGAATTTCTTTCCATATTCATCAAGGTCATGGCCTTCATTATCATGACTTTGGCCTGTGGAATATTGCATGTATATTCCAATACATGACATTATCCAGCAGTTTGGGTGTACAACATTAAAAAAAAATAAATAAATAAAGGGGAAAAAAAATAAGGAACTGTAGTGTATATTATTAATAGTAGTAGTATTAGTAATAGTATTATTATTATTATGTTGTTGTTGTTGTAATTTCACTATACCTATGAAATCATTGGATTTGCCCATGTCATAATCCCAGACGGTGATATCCAAAGTCTTCTTTGCTAGTTCACTGTGTTTGATCTCATAGCTGAATTCCTGCAACAAGGGGAAAAAAGCTCGGTCAACCGTATGTGAAACACGTCAGTGGCAGAATCTATTTCATGTGACGTGAACAGAATAAAGCACTTTCTTTTTAAAACTGACAGAGCTCGTAAATGTTCTCTCAAAGTGTCATGTCAGTGGTGCTTATTAATAAAACAGAAGGGTATTAGCGAGACAGAGGGTGAGAGCAAACCTCATTAAATTCAGGGTTGAGGGTCTTCTTCTTGATCTGTGTTTTATTCTTCGCTTTCTTCCCCATGTCAGGTTTCAGGGAACTACAAAGCAGCATGAAGACAATAAACATGACAATGTGCAGTTCAATTATGAGCTACACTGGAGCCTAATTAGCTCAAAAAAAAAAAAATCTATCAAATAAACGCTAACGTGCTTAACAATGAATGAGCTTGACCTCATTTGCATAAGGACAGATGGTGGCAAGGTTACATCCGTTTGGAAATGTGGTTTTTGGTTGAACTCATGTCGCCCAATTGCGTAATGTCTAGCTCACCTCTTGAAAGTCTCCATGATGAGATCAAGATATGATATTGATGCTTTAAAGGCTGAAGGTGTTTACAATGTTATAGCTTTTTTTAATACCCACATCTTGACATAAGGGTCAGAGTAACCGTTGGCGTCCATGGGAGCCAGATGAGCACAGCGGACGATACCCACAATGAGTTGACTCTGCTGGCTGTTGTAGGTGAGAGACACCAGAATACGTCCTCTCTCCTCTGCGTCATCACCCTCGTTTATCTACAGACGCAACCCAGCAGACCAGACACAGTTTGTTTCGACTGCTGTAAATTCTATTCATTTCAAGTCATCACATAGTCATCAACATTAATGGTATAGTCAGAGATTTTGGCAGAGGTTAGCTGATTTTGAAGATGCAAAATTTAAACAAATACAGTCCCTGAACACAATAATTCCTCCAAATCCATGCTGCCTGTTTACAGAGACTGTCATATAAACTGATGTTCTGCTCTCAAATCATATTCTGCTCTAATATTTTATGGTGACAGGCCAAATATTACCAAAAAAAAAAGTGTTCTGAATTAAAAATCACTAACCATACCTTTAGTGAATGCAAAAGTGTGCATACTCATAGGACAAAATGAAGATTTTAGTATATTAGTTTTCAAGGAGGAGCTTCTTCCCTCAGGGCATCAGACTCCTCAACACAGACATGACCACTATACAGATCCCTTAGGACTCCATAAGGACTGTGCACTCCACTGACACTCCGCACACTGCATTATGCACTTATATTGTTACTACATGTAACATACTGCATATTTTGTACATCCATTTTTTGCACATTCCTGTACATATATTTCATATTTCTTATCTTATTTCTTATTTATTTCTGATTTTTTTTTATTCTAATTTAGTATTTAATGAACAGTCTAAAGAGGACTAGGCCAGGTTTTCATTTCACTGCAAGTTATATACTGTATATAATTGTGTATGTGACAAATAAAAATCTTGAATCTTGAAAAGGATGTTCCTTTATTTTCACAAATAATAATAATAATGGTCAAATAGCGTATGTGGATAGTAATATGGATAGTTAAAAAAAAAAGGTCAAAAGTTTGCATTTTCCTTTCTGAATGTGCTGTATACTGTATATTGTCTATTACACAACAGTTACTTCCGGTCCACCAATTTGATTGGTTGAGCGGCGTTCCAAGTGTGCTTATATTTCCTTTAACCGCACTGGGATGTTTCACTGTATGTATCACTCTGTTCATCTGTGTTCATCATGTAAAATTCCACTTCCTAATTCGAAACATCATCAGCCGATATGGTAAACAATACTTTCCAGGAATATAACTTATCACCTAAAATATGAAAGCTCGTCAGATGAACAGGAAGAAGGGACGCCAATTTTACCAGAAGCACCTTTAACGGGAATGTACAAACCATTGTGCGCTAGCTAGAGAGTTAGCTGGCGTGCTATTAAGTGAGTGTGGCTTCTTCAGGATCTATTTCCACTAATGGAGCAAAAATATACAGAATATTTGGCCATACTGTGTCTGAATGTCAATATTAATTTCTTTTTTATAGAACTGTTGTATAAAAGCATTATCACACTCGCAATTGTGCAGTTATACTGAATATCAGCTGGTATTCAGTATAATTGCATTCTTGCTCATATGATATTGCTTAAATAACTCATATGCCTGTGCTTTGCCATTATAACTTCCATTATATCCTTTATGTATGATTTAGTTACCTCCTCCTCATACAATGCCATACCACGTACTGCACCTCCAGCAGCTGTCCGCTTCACCTACATGTGGGAGGACCAAAAGCAGACTGTGAAATCCAAGAGCACACATCACAAGAATATCTGTAATCTAATAACATCAGTCGGTGATGCAGCTTACCGGAATAACTCTCTCCAAACACACACTGAAGTTCTTCTTCTGGTTCACCTTGAGCTTCTTCAGGACCACCCTGGTTTCCCCAATGAACTCGTTATGTCCAAACTTGTCTTCATCGCTCACAGAGAGTCTGACAGGGAACAATGTGGATGCCGACCCTTAGCAAATCTTACAAATGTCATGCCTTTAATTAAGTGGTGAACTCTCTGTACAGTATAAATCGATAAGTATCTTCATTCCTTGTTCTTCCAAATTAAATGGAAGCAATGAACTGAAATAAATACACAATCAGCCTTCTCGAAGCTGATTATTTTTTTAACTGAAACAGATTAGCTAATGAGCATTCGAATGTCAGTCAATACATTATTTACAGCACTCAATAAAGAATCTGATATCTCTAAACATCAGCTCTACTGCGTTTCCAAATTGAGAATGATGTTAACTCTTGCCTTACATTTACAGATTAAATTCTTCTAACTGAAAATGGGGTTGTTATGATAAACTGAGCCTTGGAAAACCAATGGCATGAGAATTTTTGGGAAGTGATTATCACACATGACAAGTAAGATGACCTCCTGGACCACCTCAACATCAGATCTGATCAGTTGGCATCTGTACAATATCTCTGAGAAATGGCATAAACATGACCCTTCAAGACCTGGTTTATGTATTAAACCATATAAATGCTATGGAAAAGTGCTTGCTAAGAAATCAATCACATATCTAATATTCCTATATCTGCTATTCAGTCATTCAGTGTTATAGACAGTATTACTTTCAATTTAGCCTTGTGATAATTAATGGTATTTTGATTAGCTGATAATACACAGACTGCCCAGCTTAACTCAGTGGTATGATGTTGTACATAATGTAGCACTTCTTTAAAGATTGACCTATTTGGAGGATAATGAGAACAAACTGTTTCAAGTCCTTGACATATTTCTGGATTAAACAAGTAACGCTCTCTTTTTTGATTTGCTTATTATATCTGCTCATGGCCTTTGCTATTTGATTAAGAAACATTAATGATTATGTTATACTGCTCTCTTTCTTTGACAATTAACCTTGACTTTTACATTTGGTATAGAACAAAGTCCTATATATAACACAATTATCACATTACCTGAGGGTTTTTCTCTGCATGTCCTCATTGGTGATGCCGTGGTAGACCAGTGTCTCATTCCAAAATGGATTCAACGTGTTGCGCAGAGTCTTTGTGCGTAGCTTGTTAGACTAGCAAAACGAGAAAACTAAACACTTTCAGTGTCTATTTTTTACTCGACTTCATGAATATGTAGTTCTGAATGTGCCCTAAATAAGACTGCAAGCATTCCTAGATGCACATTGCAATGTAAACTAGAGAGCCTTTTGAATTTGTGGAGATTCTGGATGCAACCATTTTAAATAATAAACTTGTTTGCCTTCTGTGTTCTGTAGGGCTATGCCAATATAATACATTATTTAAACCATATGAGAGCCTGTAGTATTCTGACACCATTTTTGCTAAATAAAACCCTTTGTTGGTCCTATGTCAAATAACGTGCTGAAAAAGAAAACAAAAACAAAAAACTAAAAGGTTAACTACACAAACTAGATTTGAGTCTCATGAGTACCATTACTAGAAGATTCTCGACTTAACTTCCATCACACCCATAGAGTACACAGACAAGCCAACTAGATTCAATTAAATATTAGCAACACATGATATAAATGGGGGGGATCCTTCTATGATTCTATAATAAAATATTTCCTGATGGCACCTTCTGCTGAAGTGCCATCAGATCTGATGCTTACCTTGCTAGCACCTGGAAGCAAATGCAGTTTGACATATGGATCAGCAAGGCCATTGGAGTCCATTGACTTGAGCCCCTTAACCAAAGAGACGAATTAAATCAATGATAAACATAAAGATATTGAACATTTTGCATTCTTAATTTAACATTTTATATATATATATATATATATATATATATATATATATATATATATATATATATATATATATATATATATATACACATACATACATACATACATACATATACATATACATATACATATATATATATATATATATATACAAAACTTTGTTTTGTCTCGTACGGAAATGGACTTTAGAAGAGCTTCTTACTTAATGCCATTTTGGCCTGCTCGCAGATGGAAACACGATACCTTTGCTCTGATGATGTTGCAGTGCAGAGTGTTGTTTTCCTCTTCGTATAGCAGACTAAACTCCAACATCCCCAGTGTGGCTGTGAGAGGGCAAAAAATAGCAGCAAGAGGAAATTGAACCTGAAAACTAATTCCAAACTACAAACTAAAGCTACTGGCCTATATCCAAGATGGAGGAGAATCACTACAGAGCTGCATAGTAAAAAGCTTAATCATGAGTGGAGTGTATTAGAGTCTTACTAGCATCGTCAGAGTCGTAGTCCTCTACCTCCTCAGCAGTGGCAGGAGAGTGGGTGCTGTTTGCAACTGGAGGCTGCATAGTAGGTATTGTCCTACTCTCCATCTGAGGGACTCCTTTCTCAAGGACAGTTATAGAAACACATTGTGTGATCTGTGATCTGACCATCATGTGTAATTCAGTTTTACTCCAAACAGAACTCAAACCTACACCTCTTACTTCATAAAGCATAGAGAGGAGAAGGAATTATCAAAGTTCCTCTCAGAATGAGAATTACTGTTACCTTTCAGCTCTTTTTTTTTTTTTTTTTACCTTTCTGCATTAGTGAGCTCAGATAAGACGGCTGCAAAGGACTGACGCTCTTGATAGATTCTTCTTTTTTCCATGCTGTCAGATTAGACTGTCTCTCTGCACCCGATTGAGTTTGAGTTTGACTGATCTGAGCACTGACAGGCAGCACTTCTTGTTCAGGAGGCTTCATTTCTGCTGAGTTGGAGCAATCAGGAAAGTGATATTACAATTTTCAGGTCCTTATATACTTTTATATGTTTCAGAATCAATATTAGATCTCATTGCAGTTTACAGACACTGACTCAGAATCTGCTGCTTTCTGACGATAAGCTGGGCGCTGTCTAAATTTGGGGGAACAACAAGATGATAGGATAAATGTACTTATTTTGTTTGTTACTATGCAGAACACACATTCAGACTTCTATGTAACGTATTCATAGTACATCGTTAAACATTAGCCACTATTAACAGGATAGAAGTGAAATTTGAATCACTTTCAGACATTACAATAGCCTGTAAGCTAACGTCTTAAACTTGAAGAACCTGTTGGTAAGTCCAGACTTATGTTCCTCTTGTAATTTCATACCATTTCCTATTTTCATTGGGGTTTCAGAATAATTTATAGTCTGTACTGAAAGACAGCTAATGGAATTAGAGTTTAAGAGTCTAACCTCCATTCTGTGTGTTGACATATGAATGAGCAGTTGTGCTCTGTTGGGATGGTGGTTCAGATGGAGCAGGTGTGTCAGTAGTGCTGAACTGTTTCGGCTTCGAAATGGTTAAAGGTGCGGGCAAGATCTGTTGTGGCAACCCCTTGAAGAACCAGGCACCAGACTGCTTCAACATCTGTTGAGTAAAAAGCGGGGGCGGATTTAGTGATTTGGGGGCCCTAGGCAAAATATAGGAATGGGGCCCTCATTTCAACGTTTTAACATCGATATTTAAATTTTCAGCATACATTATTTAGCATTAATAGCAATAATCAGGGGCGGACTGAGACCACACCCCGCCCACAACACACCACACACCGGCTCATTGATGGTTAGACCAATTTTTAACACCACTTACTGGCATAAAATATAACACAATACAGAAACATAAATGCTATTTAAACAGATTTATTTGAATTAGCACTGAACAGATATCAAGTCATATTTGTAAAATAGGCAAACAGAAGCAGAAGAACAGTGTGACAAAGAATATAAAACAATCAAGACAGCATGTTAGCTAGTCAGGGGGCATCATCTGGGTGCAGCGTAGGAGAGCTGCACCACTCAGCTGTAAATCTCCTGAATCAGGACTGAAACTTTATTTTTTAGCACTAACATCAATCCACATCTGAATGGCATGTGTGTATACATATGAGAGTGTGTGTATATGTGGATGAGAAAATGTATATTTGAAAGAGCATATCTATGTATATGAGAGAGTTTGTGTATATGAGAGAGAGAGAGAGAGAGAGAGAGAATGAACCCTGCTGCCTGTCCCAGCGTCACTGTTCTTTGGCTGTAATGTTAGAGCCGTCAGCGCCTGCAGAACGGCAACTTGCCTTCACACCAAAGGCAAAATCTGTTCATTTAAAACACTTCACAGCATCTGCCTCTAACGCCTTAAAAAATTTTTCGCAGAGCTTTTCAGCTCCACCTTTTCTTTTCTTCCCTACCCTTTTTCATCCATGGAAATCAATCTCCCTGTCTGTGAGAATTAGGCGGTAAAGGGGGCATGTTTCAAGATACGCAATGGAGCAGACCAAAATCATTTTTGAGAGGGGGAGGGGGGCAATAGTTTAGAAGTATTTTGAGGGAGATGAACAACAAAACCCGCCTCCTCCCTCATCTGCGCCAAAGTAAAGGAGACGCAGTATTATCGTTACTTGCCCACTTTGGTCCACTTTGCCCAGCGGCTCCCCGGGAAAACTCCCGGTGCTCCACATGGCCAGTCCGCCCCTGTTTATAATTAAAAATATATATAATTTGCATTTTTTCGGGGTCTCTTGTCTTCTGGGGACCCAAGGCGGTTGCCTACCTTTTCCTAGTGCTAAGTCCGCCCCTGATAAAAAGTACATATATCATAAACCTGCAAGTCCCCTAACTTACACATATTACACATACACATGGTTACAGACAACAGTTGTCCAGTTGAGTGTTATCAGTGAAATAGAGTAATCTGTTAAAAAATCTGTTTCATCACTGACTTCTATATTTTATTTAAAAAAATTATGCAACTGAAGTTCCATGCAGAGGATATAAAATTAATATTACTGGTAACATAAATTATCCATATAAAATTTGAGATGCCAGGCATCTTTTTTGTGGATTTAAAGGGCTGATACTATTAATTAATTAATAGTGCCATATGTTTGTATTTAATATTGGCCTCATATAGCATGCCATAGTATTTTAAGAGGATTTAAAGTGAGATACAGTGTCCTCCACTAATATTGACACCCTTGGTAAATACAAAGAAGGCTGTGAAAATTGTCTTTTTTGTTTAACCTTTTGATCTTTTGTTTAAAAAATTTACAAAAATATTCTGCTCTCATGGATATCAAACAATTGCAAACACATTTTTATTAAACAAATAAAAATGTGTTTGAAATTGTTTGATATCCATGAGAGCAGAATATTTTTGTAAATTTATATATATATATATATATATATATATATATATATATATATATATATATATATATATATATATATATATATATATAGATATATATATTTATATATATATATATATATATATATACACACACACACACATATATATATATATATATATATATATATATATATATATATATATATATATATATATATATATCTTTGTTAAATATATGTGTGCAACAATTATTGGCACCCCTATGACTTCATATGAAAAAAAAATAAATTGATATTTTACTTTTTTTTAGTACACCTGGGTGACCAGGAACAGGAAATTGTTCAACCATGACAGGGGTAGAAATATTAGGTAGCACACAGGCCAAAATCCCTTAGTCACTCATAACAATGGCTAAGACCAAGGAATATAGCTGTGATGTGCGGCAAAAGGTTGTTGAGCTTCACAAAATGGGAAGTGGCTATAAGAAAATAGCACAAGCACTGAAAATGCCCATTTCCACCATCAGGGCAATAATTAAGAAGTTCCAGTCAACTGGAAATGTTATGAATCAACCTGGAATTGGACGTGTGTCTATATTGTCTCAGTGCACTGTGAAGAGGATGGTTTGAGTGGCCAAAAAATCTCCAAGGATCTCAGCTGGAGAATTGCAGAAGTTAGTTGCGTCTTGGGGTCAGAAAGTCTCCAAAACTACAATCTGAAGTCACCTACATCACCACAAGTTGTTTGGAAGGGTTTCAAGAAAAAAGCCTCTACTCTCATCCAAAAACAAACTCAAGCGTCTTCAGTTTGCCAGACACTACTGGAACTTCAAATGGGATCGGGTTCTATGGTCAGATGAAACCAAAATAGAGCTTTTTGGCAATAAACACCAGAGGTGGTTTTGGTGCACACAGAGAGGTAGCCATATGGAAAAGTACCTCATGCCCATGGTTAAATATGGTGGTGGCTCTTTAATGTTTTGGGGCTGTTTTTCTGCCAGAGGACCTGGACATTTTGTTAGGATACATGGCATCATGGACTTAAATATCAAATATCAAAAGATATTAAATGAAAACCTGACTGCCTCTGCCAGAAAGCTTAAAATGGGCCGTGGTTGGATCTTCCAGCAGGACAATGATCCAAAACATACATCAGTATCAACACAAAAATGCTTTACTGACCACAAAATCAAGTTCCTACTATGGCCTTCCCAGTCCCCTGAGTTGAACCCCATGGAAAACCTGTGGGGTGAACTAAAGAGGAGAGTCCACCAGCGTGGACCTCGAAATTTGAAGGATCTGGAGAGATTCTGTATGGAGGAATGGTCTCAGATCCCTTGCCATGTATTCTCCAACCTCATCAGGCAATATAGGAGAAGACTCAGAGCTGTTATCTTGGCAAAGGGAGGTAGCACAAAGTACTGACTAAAAGGGTGCCAATAATTGTTGCACACCTATATTTAACAAAGTTTTTTTTTTTTTTTTAGATAAACCTGTGTTTTGTTTGCAATTGTTTGATATCCATGAGAGCAGAGTATTTTTGTGAATTTTTTAAACAAATGATCAAAAGGTTAAACAATAAAGACAATTTTTCAAAGCCTTCTTTGCTCATATTTACCAAGAGTGCCGAGATTAGTGGAGGGCATTGTAAATATGGTTAGAATTACATAAATGTGGTTACATCAAGCTGTCAGATAGTGACACTGGACTTAATACTGTTCCTCACTTGAGTAGATATTGTAGGAGGATGTCTGTACTTATGTCTGAGGTCTTAATAATGTTGTGCATAATACAACCCTCAGTGACTAATCACGCAGTATGCATTTCCAACGAAAACATACCGGTGAAATGCTACTAAGATCAGGAGCATCCCTGCAGAGAGAACAGTGTCACTGACTACCCAGGGGGCCTAGTTCAGGGCTGTCCAATCTTATCAGCAAAGAGCTAGTGTGACAGCAAGTTTTAATTCCAGCCAAACAGGAGCCACAAATAGGAGTCCATTGATCAAAACCAGCTGATTAAACATGTGGAATCAGGTGTGACTGAAACTTGCATCCACACCGAACCTTTAATAATAAGCCTTGACACCTGTGGCATAGGTGGAGTAGTTTTTCGAAAGGCCTGGAGTAAAAGAGACTCACAGAGACTGGTGCCAAAACCAAGGTGTTGAATATCAAGTGTGCTCCTTTAAACTCACAATACACCACGCTGGGAAGTGTACAAATACACCCTAACAGCCCCGTAATGCACTGCATTTTTTTTTCCCACTTTGATTCATGCATTCCTTTACTGAGAAAGACAGCAAGCTAATATGGCAACGCTTCATTCAGACATCTCCTCAAACTTTCTCAGTTGTAAGGAGCAGAATTAATCATTTTATAAAGTGAGCTCTATAGTCACATTCACTGCCAGTTAAAAGTTTTTGAACACCCTATACTTTATCATTTTTGTGTAAATGACCTCATTTGAAACATTTTAAAATCTAACCCAGAAATAGATATACGTAAATTGACACTTTAGGCACTTCACATATTTATGTTTTACAGTTAATGCTAGCACTGACTGTCTTAAACTGGTTTTTAGTCACCTCATAGTGGGCCTACCACCTACACTGGACTCCCACCAGTTTGCCTACTGCCCAAACAGGTCAACAGAGGATGCCATTTCCACTGCTCTTCATTCAGCCCTCACCCACCTGGACAACAACACATACATAAGGATGCTGATCATTGACTTTAGCTCTGCATTCAACACCGTCATCCCCACTAAACTGATCACCAAGCTCAATGAACTGGGCATCAGCACCTCCATATGCAGTTGGATTCTGGACTTCCTAACCAATAGACCTCAGTCTGTTAGGTCGGGCATGTCCTCTACACTCATCCTGAACATTGGCATCCCACAGAATTGCATGCTGTGTCCGCTGCCCTACTCCCTGTTCACCCATGACTGTGTGCCTCTGCCTAACTCCAATATTATCATCAAGTATGCAGATATTACGGTAGATGGTGGTAGGTCACATCAGCAACAATGATGAGTTGGCCTACAAGGAGGAGATCCAAAGTCTAGCAGCATGGTGTTCCGCCAACAACCTCACTCTCAACGGTGAGAAGACCAAAGAGCTCATTGCTGACTTCAGGAAATCTAAAAGCAGCAGACATTCTTCCATCTATATCAGTGGGACTGTGTCACAGTGTGGTATGGCAAAGAAAAGTGGTGAAAACCGCTCAATACATCACGGGTGCCCAGCTCCAAGCCATTGAGCATCTTCACCACAGGAGATGTCTGCGTAGAGCACGCAACATCAATAGGGACTCCTCCCATCTCAGTCACAGACTGTTCAACCTCTTTCCTTTCCGAGTAGATACAGGAACATTCACACCACAATCAGCAGGCTCAGGGCCAGCTTCTTCCCCACAACCATTACCATGCTGATCTCTGCACTACACTGTTAGGTCACTGATGGTTTAATGCCTGTAATCATCCTGCAATTCTATGCTACACTGTATAGTATATTCTGTATTATCTCTATATAATTGATGATCCATAGTATATATCTTCGGTTATCTTTATATATCTGTATATACATTGTATATTACCCATGGATAATTATAACATAGTGTAATTACCATTTATATCGTTATCTACTCAATAGCTACTGCACACATTCACTGCCCGAAGCCTTGTTATTTATTTACTATATATATATATATATATATATATATATATATATATATATATATATATATATATATTATATACATACAGTACTGTGTAAAAGTTTTCAGCACCCTATTTTTTTTTTTTTAGTACAAACTTTGTTCTAGATTTTTTATTTTATGACTTCTACATTATCAAGTCAGTACAAAAAAACATTTTAGATTCCCAAACATTAGTTTTCTAGCACAACATTAAATATTACAGAAAAATGTTTGTATGTCATTAAAGAAAGCAGCATATTACGTAAGAGACACTTTTCAGACAAAAAACACAATGAAGGCTGCTGGGTTTTGCTGCAGAAATAAGAAGCAAGTGCAAAAGTCTCCAGAAGACTTTTGGCTTTTGACAGTGTCTGGTTCTGCAAGATGCTCAATAAAACTTACCAGCTCATTTCCTTATAAAACTGCATAAATTGTACCATAGACTACTATTTTTATTATTTATTTATTTATTTATTTATTTTTACCTGTACTGTGCAATGACAATAAAGTTGTATCTATTTATCTATCTAACAGGTTTACCCTCCAAGTGTGCCTTTAGACTCATTTAGAGTCCCATTAGGATCGAAGAGCGAGAAGTTTAATAAGTTCCACAAAGATTTAAGCTTCCTTATTTAATTCTGTATCATTGCTATTCTGTATCACTATGTTAGATTTGTATCACTATGTTAGATTTATAGTCAAATAAGGTCAAATAACGAGCTATTGTTAGGCATGTTTACCTGGCGAAATGTGACTACTTCTTAAAGTGTTAAAAATTACAAACATTATTGTAGTGTTCCCTTGTTTTCCAATCTAGGGAATAGTGAGTTGGGAACCATTTCAAACATGGTATGGATTTGCACAGAGTTTGCATAAGATAAAAAAAAAAAACACAGAGGAAACCAGGTTTTTAACTATAAGTTTGAATTACTGAAGAATCCAGGCAATTGTCAACCTTTTGTATTATTTGCAAATGAGGATACACTAGATTAGGTACAAATGAAATACTAGTGTGTGTGTGTGTGTGTGTGTGTGTGTGTGTGTGTGTGTGTGTGTGTGTGTGTGTGTGCATGATCATATTGTATTATTGGATGTGGTCTGCATGCTGCTTTGTGACAGCAGTGACTCATCAAAGGCATGAATCATCTCATTATGGTGATAGAGCCTCCTAAAGTTAGAGGTGCTGAACCTGTCAAGCAGAAAAAGACAACCATATGCACCGCTCTCTGTTTCGGTTTGTTAAACAAATAAACCACTGAAGAATTCAGTGACACTTTATTTGAAGGCTACCCTAATTATAAATACAGATATTAATAGAATGGACAGTGGACAAAGAATTTGGGTTTTGTGGGGGGCACGTTGGCTTAGTAGTTAGCACATTTACCTCACACCTCCAGGGTTGGGGGTTCAAATCCCACCTCCGCCCTGTGTACAGTGGGGGAAAAAAGTATTTGATCCCCTGCTGATTTTGTACATTTGCCCACTGACAAAGAAATGATCAGTCTATAATTTTAATGGTAGGTGTATTTTAACAGTGAGAGACAGAATAACAACAAAAAAAATCCAGAAAAACACATTTCAAAACAGTTATAAATTGATTTGCATTTTAATGAGGGAAATAAGTATTTGATCCCCTATCAATCAGCAAGATTTCTGGCTCCCAGGTGTCTTTTACACAGGCAATGAGCTGAGATTAGGAGCACTCTCTTAAAGGGAGTGCTCCTAATCTCAGTTTGTTACCTGTAAAAAGACACCTGTCCACAGAAGCAATCAATCAATCAGATTCCAAACTCTCCACCATGGCCAAGACCAAAGAGCTGTCCAAGGATGTCAGGGACAAGATTGTAGACCTACACAAGGCTGGAATGGGCTACAAGACCATCGCCAAGCAGCTTGGTGAGAAGGTGACAACAGTTGGTGCGATTATTCGCAAATGGAAGAAACACAAAATAACTGTCAGTCTCCCTCGGTCTGGGGCTCCATGCAAGATCTCACCTCGTGGAGTTTCAATGATCATGAGAACGGTGAGGAATCAGCCCAGAACTACACGGGAGGATCTTGTTAATGATCTCAAGGCAGCTGGGACCATAGTCACCAAGAAAACAATTGGTAACACACTACGCCGTGAAGGACTGAAATAATGCAGCGCCCGCAAGGTCCCCCTGCTCAAGAAAGCACACATACAGGCCCGTCTGAAGTTTGCCTGAATGATTCAGAGGAGAACTGGGTGAAAGTGTTGTGGTCAGGTGTGGTCAGATCTCTTTGGCATCAACTCAACTCGCCGTGTTTGGAGGAGCAGGAATGCTGCCTATGACCCCAAGTCATAACACCATCCCCACCGTCAAACATGGAGGTGGGAACATTATGCTTTGGGGGTGTTTTTCTGCTAAGGGGACAGGACAACTGCACCGCATCAAAGGGACGATGGACGGGGCCATGTACCGTCAAATCTTGGGTGAGAACCTCCTTCCCTCAGCCAGGGCATTGAAAATGACCTTAATGACTTGGAGAGGATCTGCAAAGAGGAGTGGGACAAAATCCCTCCTGAGATGTGTGCAAACCTGGTGGCCAACTACAAGAAACGTCTGACCTCTGTGATTGCCAACAAGGGTTTTTCCACCAAGTACTAAGTCGAAGGGATCAAATACTTATTTCCCTCATTAAAATGCAAATCAATTTATAACTGTTTTGAAATGTGTTTTTCTGGATTTTTTTGTTGTTATTCTGTCTCTCACTGTTAAAATACACCTACCATTAAAATTATAGACTGATCATTTCTTTGTCAGTGGGCAAAAGTACAAAATCAGCAGGGGATCAAATACTTTTTTCCCCCACTGTATGTGGAGCTTGCAGTTTCCTCCCCAGTCCAAAGACAAGATTGGCATTTCCAAAGTGTCTGTGTGTGTGAATGTGTGTGCTTGTGCCTTGCGATGGGTTAGCACCCTGTCCAGGGTGTCTCCTGCCATGTACCCCAAGTTCCCTGGGATTGGCTCCAGGCTCCAACGTGACCCTGTGCATGATAAGCAGTATGGAAAATGGATGGATGGACCATTTGGGTTTTTTTAGTTGTTGTTTTTTTTAGAAAGCTTTCCAGAGTTATTTGCAGGGCACTTGGTTGAGTCAAAAGGTATGCATCAGGACTGGAAGTAAGTGAGCGGTCACATATTAAGTTTACATGACAAAGCCCACGTGAACTTTATATGTGCTAAGTTCACGTGGTATGCGTTTACAGTGTTCATATATTTATGCTGAGTAACCGCCAGGGTCAGGGTCACAGTGGTTTAAATTAGGCTACTAGTTTGTTTACATTTTGGGAAACAGAACCAACTAAATTTGTTAGACAGTTTTGCAGGCAAGTACAAAAAATGAGCAAGCTGGGTTAAAAAAGTCCTGAAGACATCTCTGGTTGAGACCAATTTGGCAATGTAGCTGTGGTTGAGGACAGTGCTACCTTTCTTATTTCCCTGTTTTTCCCTAGTGGGGCATAGTGGTAGAGTCTATATTTAAAACAATTCTGGTTTAGACCACACCCACCTTGGGTTTAAATACAGATACGGATACAGATAGTGCCACTGCCTTACAAGCATATTTTTTGCATTGTAATGCTGGACAATTTATAAAATGTTATGTCAAAACTCTGAGTCGACTGATCAAGATTGCCTCTGCCATTTTTTCCCTCTTTATCTTGCAAGTTGTTCGTTTGTTTTCACTACGAGCACATATATGACCCTCTATGAAAACTGTAGAAGGTATAAATAGTGCTTCATAACAGTGTTATAAATGCAAATTTGCTTAACACTTTAGTTTGAGGGTATAGTTGACTGGTATATGGACTTTGTAAAAATGTAAATTTATTATAGAATGTGCAGTTGAAGCGCACTCAATTCCATGTTCCTATAATAAATAGATACAGCAAATACAGCTCCCAAATGATAATGACAGATGGACATTATTTCAAAATAATAACTTCAAAGATACTGCATGTCAGACCATAATCACAATTTATGGTTCTTCACGACAAAGTAATGTATTTCATCCACCCATTTTCTGTACCACTTATCCTACACAGGGTCATGGGGAGCCTGGAGACTATCCCAGGTGACTTGGGGCACGAGGCAGGGGACACCCTGGACGGGGTGCTAGCCCACCGCAGGGCACACACACTATAGACAATTTGGAAATGCATATCTTTGGACTGGGGAGGAAATCAGAGTACCCGGAGGAAACCCTTGGGGCAGGTGGGGAACATGCAACACACAGAGGGTAGAGGCAGGAATCGAACCCCCAACCCTGGAGCTACGAGGCAAACATGCTAACCACTAAGCCACCATTCCCCCCCTCAAGATATTTCAGTTTTTACATAAGCCTTACACAAATCTTCCATTACTGCCACCATGCTCTACTTCTGCTTGAAGCTGCTGATCTTGTGACTCACATTCTGCTGTTGTGGATGATCCCACATGGATACCATAAAAATGTACACTTCCCAAAACAATTTATGCCCAGCCCTTTCTTCAGTGAATAATCTCGTCTGGATACGGTAGACTTGCTGCTGGTCTTGTGCGCACACACTTAGATCTGTTTGCCTGTTTCTACAGCTAGAAGAAGAGTAATGATTGAAAATCCCACTATCTGGTGTCACCCAGAAGAGGATGGGTTCCCTTTTGATTCTGATTCCTCTCAAGGTTTCTTATTCATGTTGTCTCTGGGAGTTTTTCCCTAGCCACTGTCGCTTCTTGCTTGCTCGTTAGGAATCTAAATCTACATTCGGATTGCTATAAAGCTGCTTTTAACTGTTAAAAGTGCTACACAAATAAAAATTTTATTTAATTGCCTTCTATATTTATGCAATACTTGGGAATGTGTTAGGAAAAGCCCAATAGAGGTCAATGAAATTGTTACGAACATTTCTTATGTACACCGTACGAAGCGGAAGTGTTGACACTGAGGACACATATTGTAAAAGGACTTATGGACATTATGAAATTACATAATTGAATGATTTCTGACCTCCTTGTGTTCACTGCATATCTTGCACAGCCATACAGGGCAGGAGCGACTGTTACTGCGAATGCCACACTTGGTGCATATGTGCTGTGGTGGGTGAGAAAACACACATAAACACACATACTTAAATTTTGGTACAGACATATTGGCCTCAAGAGACTGTGCAGGTGCAAACACACTCACAGAGGACACATAGCATCAGCTTTCAGTGCATTTCCACAACATGTGGCATCACTAGAGATGGGCTTTAGTGCTGATGAAAGATATTACATAGACTTTTAACTGGATGTGTGCAGCAGCTGCACCTGCGTCATGTAACTGAATGTTTGTTTAGTAGCACACTATTTAACAGTACAGTAAGTACTGAGTATTTAATAGATGGATAGTAAATACTTATTGGATGTTATTATTACTTCTACTCCTAGATCTGACGGCAGCATTCGTCACGATCGACCATCTCATCTTGAAACACGTGTGGGTATCGGTGGAACTGCCCTAAGATGGATTAAGACATACTTTCATAATAGGAGTTTTTTCATTTCGCATGGGAGAGTTTGCATCGGTCTCGGCACCCCTATCATGTGGTATCCCTCAAGGTTCGATTTTAGCACCCATTTTGTTTTCTCTTTATATGCTATCGTTAGGATCGATTTTGGGTAATCGTGGTGTGTCATTTCATTCTTACGCTGATGATACTCAATTGTATGTAACTGCATATTTACTTATAAATGTCAGAGTAAATATTTTACTGTAGCACCATGTACTGCTGTATGCATTTTCTTTTGTCTCATATGTTATGATATTATTATACCAGACAGCACTTGTAATTATTACATATAATTCTATAATTAGTAGGTAGTTACCATCAATTTTTAAAACCATGAACTTATTATAAGAAAAATTAGAAAACAATGTTGTAATCGAGTCAAACCAATTGTGTATTATTATATACAGGCCACACAGATTTTACTGTAGCTGTAGATGTTCTGTAAATATCCTAAGGCTCCCCCTCAATACCTTCTTGCACTCCTCACACATGACCGTGCTGACTCCCATCAAGCCGAACTGCTGGCCGCAGAGCAGGCATTCTGAGTAGCCGTCACCGCATGCCGTCCTCTTTATTGTGTCCAGCCGATTGACCAAACGCCTGCAGGACATAACAGCGGTAAGTTCATTACACACTCCTTCAGCTACTCCTTAAAGCCGTTAAACACTCCTGCTTAAATTCTGCCGGTAGAAGGCATTAAAAAGTCGCTTTACAAATTAAGTGTTGAGGTCAGGAGGTTGGGTGGAATGCATCAGCAAATCAAATAGAGACAGAGGGCTAAGCAGAAAGATTGATACAAAGCTGTAGTTTAGCATTCACTATTAATGACTTGCAGAGCAGTCCAGCTCTTTCTGACTCATGCAGTGGTTGTAATGGAGCCAACAGGCAGTAGCATCCGGAAACGCTGAGACAGATGTGTTTGTGCTGAATCATTCAACATCACTTTAGAAAAAGAGATTTCAATGAGTCCATATTTTCTTCCCCAATATATCTCTGTCTTTCCATTTAGATCTAGTAGAGGTGGATTTACTTTTGCTTTAGTTATTCCCAGTGGAATAAACAGCCTTTTTGCATTATCCAACCAGGAAGCAGGCTGAGCTCAGAGCACAGACTCAGTGATGATCTAGCACTTTTAGATTAGCTGAGGTTCATGTTTGCTCAAAGAGATTTGAATTAGAGGAGTGTATGGCCCGGGACTGTTTGTTTTATCCCACTCCAGTCTTCTCCTGAAGCATTCTGCCCAATCCAGCCCATTCCTGACGGAATACTTACCAATCCTGTCTGCACCAACTGAACGTTTTAGCAATCCCTGCGAAAGAATGAATCAATGATAGCGGCAAGCACCATAAACGTTATTTTGTTAATGAACGTGGCCTTTGTGGTTGTCCCAGCACCAATGCACACCTCTAATTTGAACACTCAACCTACTGGTCACTAGTACAAGGAAGGATCTGAAAAATGGTGTCAGACTCTCTACTCAGTAGCAGGTCTCACCCAATCCGTTCCTGCTCCATGGCCTCAATCAGCTCGGCTCGGGCCAGCACGCTGTTGATGATTTCCTTCTCCTCATCTGTCAGCTCCTCAGCTCCAGTGAACTCCATCTGGCCAGTGTATTGCTGTCAGCCTGTCCTACAGCCACAAGGAGAGAGCAAAAGGATCACACATGCACACTCGCATGTAATCGCGCTCGATACAGCAGCAAACACATTCACTAGGAGCCAACCATCTTGAGAAAGGAATGTTATTGACTAGCTATGGCTATATTTTATCTGAATACAGTCAATACAGTTAATACCTTTGGCAAGAAGCAAGCACATAATAAAACATGACATGAAAAAATAACACCAGTTGTTAAAAAGGCAAATGAATACTTTTGTCAGTCCCTATTATAGTATATTAGAAGCTAAAACACATTATTTATGCTTTGTTTGCATTCATTCTCTGAGATGGCAGATCTTATCTAGACATCTTCTTCATGTATGATCCAAAGTGTTATGGCATATTTCTGCTTTATCCTAGAATGCAGATTGAATGTCAAACAAGAAAATAGGTCCACTAAAACAGATAATTGGCTCGTAAACCGACTGAAGGTTCTGGACTCGGTTGTTTTTATAGCTATGAGAGATTGTTGCTGCATGTGCAAGTTGCAGTCATATTATGGTATCCCTATGTGCTTGAATTAGAAGCTTAACAACTTTAAGTCAAGTATATTTATACTGTCATCCCAAGCATATACAGTGGAACAAAATGTTGCTTTTTCTTTCGAGGACTGAGGACAGGAGCATAACACAAAGGACTACAGAAAATGATTTTTTTTAAAAACAACAACACATGGATCATGGCTAGAAGGCAACCCTGCTGTGTTGACTGTCACAAGAGTTATTGATTGGAGTCACCAAATGTTACCATAGAAACAAACTCCTTGCTCTGATCAGGTATTGCTCAGTTCAGCACCTACTTTACCAAATGCATTATAAAGTAATCTCATCTTCACTGGGAGAGTGAGTGTTCAATTTGATGCTCGCTCTACCATTTAACAAGTATCTGTGTGCTGCGATGCTTATGGAAAACTCGGCCCAGTTTAGTTCTTTTGGGTGTTTGGGGGTCAGCAGGGTGACTGCCTCAGGTCATTCTTCCAGATGGCAGGATGATCAAGAGCCCATTAGATGGGTGGGAGGGGTAATCCACAATGCTAGTGGCATTGCAAATTATGCTTTAAGCCCTGAAGCGCATTAAATATGTTTATATTGAAATATTTGTAATGTGCTTAGTGATTTTCATGCTAATTTGTTGGTTGGTGCTGAATTTGCGTTATGCTGATGAGAAGTTAGTCATTGTGTGCTGCTCTGGTGAAACAGGGAGACATTGCTAGTGCAGTCATAATGGTGTTTAATAGGAGAAAAAAAAAATGTAACCTGCAACCCAGTCTCACAGAAAGAGTCACATATGCATACCAATGTATCAAACATTCACTCAAACGCTCTGTAGATCACGTTCTGCACCAATATAATGTAACCACACTCACCTCTCCACTAATATTGTAATAAATCACTAATGACAGCAAATCCGAACAGTGGTGTATTTCGGATTAAGGTAAGCAATAAAACATTTTGCTTACTTATCTGGAGGAGGAACAGCTGCATAGTCATGGTCTATAGCAGGAGCATGTCCAACACATACTGCTGGGGCTTTTTTGAGTTCGTACCACACACACTGCTGACCTTTCTTAGCTTATGAAAAACATTCTGCCAGACAACAGATGTTTGATCTGTCCATTGAAATTGAAAGGCTATCGCCCCATATTTAAGGAGTTTATGGCCTCTGGTGTTTCAAGTATTTCGAAAACAGCCATTTCTTTTTCACAAGCACTTCAGTGGGAATTGAGTGAAAGGTCAAGTGTGGATGTTTGTTTGAATTACTTGTGCATCGTAAGACATCGTAGGAAGTTTTGAAACGCTACTACATATGATTTCGCGTTTGTAAACAAAGAAGTGTGAGATAGGTCCAGAAGATCGATATGTAATACTTTCACCTCTTTTTTTTTTTTTTTTTAAACACATTGAGCATAGCCCACTTCACGTGTAAAGTTGTGCTTTTCATATCATACTGTATGGTTAGACTTACCTGGCCCATGAAATAAGCTTCATTTCTCATATTCTCTGCAGTAGTTAAACACTATCAGGCTTGGAATTCACATGGTAACATCTTTTTTCAACAACTATCTGTAGTACAGAATACTGCACTCTCACATTATTATAATGCCCATAAGCCTAATCACCTCCCAACCAAGCAGAAAAGAAGGGATTTTAAGGAGACTATGGAGACTTTCCTTATTCTGAAAAAAATACCTGTGTTATTGTATCACATCACAATGTGAATTGCAAACACGACTGTTTCTCTGAGAAGGTGAGAAATTAGGCTTATTTCATGATCCCAGTGAGTCTAATTACGTGTTGAAAGCTTTGCATGAAACATTGCAACATGAAAAACTATGCTCAATATGTTTTAAAAAAGATATTAAATTATTTATTAAATATTGATCTTATTCAAATAGCAGAGTGGAGAGGTTGGTGGAGACAGCAAATGCTGGACTCAAACTTCCAGAATGCAATGCAGCTGAGCACTGAGCTACAGCAGAGACTCAACTGGGCTACAATATGATATTTATGATGGTGTTGATAGCAGTATTAACATGAATGTTAAAGCTTTAGAACTTTAGAACTTCTGATCGGCTTGAGCAGAGTGTACAGACAGACTAAAGTGCTGCTGCAATGCTGAAATAAACCAAAGAAAACACAGAGCTCAAACTCAGAATTCCTTCTTTGGAACTCGGGATGGTCTCCTCAACCCCGAGTTCAGCAAGTGACGTCACATCAACATGGCTTCACTCAATACCAGCAGTAAACAAAGTATACTGTAAATACAAGTATTTGAATTCATACTGTGCCTGTGTTCATACTGTGTTTGGCCAATATTTTAAAAACTGTTTTAAAGATTTAAAACTGCCAGTTGGTTTTTAAGACATTTTTGTCTTTGTTGTCATATTATCGTCTCATATATATATATATATATATATATATATATATATTTTTTTTTTTTACACACACAGTACTGTGCAAAAGTTTTAGGCACCCTATTTTTTAGTACAAACTTTGTTATAGATTTTTTTTTATTTTATGACTTCTACATTATCAAGTCAGAACAAAAACATTTTAGATTCCCAAACATTAGTTTTCTAGCACAAAATGAAATGTTACAGAAAAATGTTTGTATGTCATTAAAGAAAGCAGCGTATTATGTAAGAGACACTTTTCAGACAGTAAACACAATGAAGGCTGCTGGGTTTTGCTGCAAAAATAAGAAGCGAGTGTGAAAGTCAAAGTGTCCAGAAGAACTGTGGCTGGTTCTGTAAGATGCTCAATAAAACTTACCAACTCATTTCCTTATAAAACTGCACACATTGTACCGGAGACAACTACTTTTATTTTTATGTCACACCAAATACTGACTTTGTTTCATTTACTACTGTTTACTGCTCTTTATGGTATTTTTTTTTAATGTAGAAACATTTCATTTAATTATTTTGAAGGCATCTTTGCTCTACAGCATTTCTTTGCATGTGCCTAAAACTTTTGTACTACCTATCTATCTATCTATCTATCTATCTATCTATCTATATATATATATAGATATAGATAGATAGATAGATAGATAGATAGATAGATAGATAGATAGATAGATAGATATAGATATAGATATATAAAAGCATGTTAAATCTATAAAATTGACTATACAGATTGCTATATACAGTTAACTGGGTACCTTGTTTCTAACAAAAGATGAGGATGGAGGTGTCTATGGATTTTCCCCACTTTGGAGCTTGACCACACATAGAGGTTGAAAAGTCCAGGGTAAGTCAAATGCAGCATAATTCCCATTGTCATCACTATCCACAAATAGTCGAATATTGTGGGTAATGTAGGAAACCTTTAACCAAAGTGAAAATAGACCATGATGTCAATGAATGAAATGAAAATTTTTTTGAAACTCAGTAAATCTTCGACACCACTTACGGTTGCATATGATTATAAAGATCATTATGCAATACTTGTAACCAAAAAAAAAAAGCTTTCAGGCTGCACAGTTTGCAATCTGCTGATGGCTCCCACTACTCACTTACTGTAGCATTGCTGATGGAAGGATGATGTACCTGGGAACAATTAACACAGTGGTCTCTGAGGCGGTAGTAGGGGAAGTGACTGACACTTTCCTATTAGAAAATCCACCAGCAAAGTGCAGCAAAGGGTCACGCTGAGGTCAAAATTGATGTGGTTGAGTCTAGCGTTATGTCCTACTCAAGTCTTTGTCCCCAAACTTTAATACACTAAACCACCTAAGTGCATAACACAATGCATGCCATTTGCAAGACCTTTTACCTTATTTGGTAATTAAGGTCTATTGAACTGTGAGTATGGCCAAGACCATACTGTATGTGTGTCATTATACTAGGAGTACTGTATATTGAGCTCATAGGCTGTAAATAGTTTGCTGGGTATTTACCCCACCACCCTGTTCAGCAATGCACTTTTACAAACTCTACTTTTACAATGAGAGTTTAGTTGACACCATTACATCTTTCTTTAACTGCTTTATCCTGGTCAGAGTTGCAGTGGATCCTGAGCCTAACCCTATGGATGGAGAACCCTAAGGAAAACTTGCACATGGACAAGGTTATGAGAATGTGGCACGTGTGCAAGAACTGGCCTCTGGTGGTCAGGTGTAAAGGAATTAAAATCAAATTACTCTTTTGTGTTGGATGACCACCAGAGAAGTCACCCCAAATCAGAACGGTGTTTCACTGGTCCTCATGTAACTTGATTATATTACACTCACAGTCTGCAACTTACTCTGTAATGTCAAGATGCTGGCCCGTATGTAAGTCAGTATATTAGTGTAATGGTATCCATCTATAAGAGTGAAATATAAATTCATAGACCCTTCATTACATTTGTAACTTGAGTCAGTAATAAGAGTGGACTTTGTTTCTCGTTCATTTGCAGTCAGGGTCACAGTGGACCCAGAGCCTTGAGCATGAGGCAGGATTACACACTTAATTGGATGCCAGTCCATCACAGAGACACCACATACATTCACACACTCATTCACATATTTTAGCATAGCCAATCCACCTACTGGCATGTTTCTGAGAGGTGGGAGCAAACTGGAGAACCTGGAGGAAACCACAGCCACAGAGACAGTAACCTCAGCTCAAGTTTGAGCTGTGAGGTGGCGATCATTTTCTCAAGACATTTTTTTTTAACCGTTTTGATTTTGCAATAAATAAATTCTTATATGACTATTACAATCCCTCTAAAATGCTTGTGCCTGGAGCTAAGAAAATAAAAAAAATCTGTTTTATTGTTTGAAACTCATGACATGTATCGCCACCTCTGCAGTATATTCTCCTACACAGCTGCAGTGAGATAAAATTAAAATGTCTGTGGTGTGCCTTTTGACATTACAGTATGCCATATCATCAATGAGTCAGTGTGCTGATCTTTCTAGCGCAACCGCTTTAGTCAGATTCAGCTTTTGCCCCATAGAGGCATGCTAACCACTGATTGAAATGTCGAGGAGAGAGTGCTGACAGTGAGGGCGACCTAGCAGAAGACGTGACTGATTGCTGTCTGGGGGTGGAGGGCAGGGAGAGGCAGGGAAGGAGTAAGGGAAGGAAGGAGGGAAGCAGTGAGAGTGTAAAGAAGGGAGGAACACAAATGAACGGAAACTGCACCACATTCAGCATCATTGTCACTATTCATCTCATCAGCGCTTTTCAAATCCTGCAAATCAAAAGGAGCTGGGATTCGTGCCCTTAGCTAATAATTCAACATTCAACTGATACAAAAAGAGGCTCTTTCTGGCTTTTTATTAAACATTACAGTTTGGTGCTCTCTTCAGCGTGTAGTAACAGGGGGTATTAGAACATGCTGGAATTTTTTCTTTGGTGTATATCATCTAGATTTGAACACACAATTAGTTTTGGATATGAGAAAGTGTGCGTGCTAACTCACAGTCATCCGTAAGATCTATATATGGCGTGTCTGGATGTTACATAATAACACAAATCTGCAGAGAGTGCGGTGCAAAACACTGGCAAATTTGAGATCATTACCTACAGAAAAGCCAGAGTTTGTTTTTTTTTTTCCTCCTAAATCATCCACATGCATTCCTGTCCAATTAAAATGCCCTGTCACACATGAAATTGAATCTGGATCCATGCACTTGCTATGGATCATCTGTACCTGCCAAAGGGACAGTAATTTACAGTCAACCTCTAAATGTCATCGACTATTGAAAGACATTCAGGACACTGATTGGAGTAGAACCGTATGATTCACACCATATTCAGTGTCATCACTTCTTTAGGTGCTATGAAAGGTGATGTACTAATTATTCATACGTAATGAGCTTCAGGACAGGCTGAAAATTGCAGTAATGCCAAGCACATCAATCTGAGTTAGTACAGTAGTGTACACCATTACAGAGTACAGTCCGATAGATGTGCAATTTCAAGCAATTATCTGTCTGGCAGGAGTTAAAATTACTGATTTCCAATGAACTATTGCAGTGGTAACATACAACAGGAACAGTAATAAATCATAATAAGTGGGGGAAGATTGTAAGGTCATGTCTATTTTTAGCTTCAGTTTGTAATGAAAAATATTACATTTTATTAGAAGATTTATGAACTGCAACCTCGAACATGACAGTATACAGGCATAGTAAAGTAATAAAATATATATATATTTTTTGGGCTCAGTTCCATTTCTTGTGGTGCTTCTGGTGTACCACTAAGGCCTACACTAGAGGTCTTTTGTTTACATGCAATGAGCCCTTGCACAGTTGGAGAAGACTGTGTCCATTTCAAGACGATTTCACACAGCGGGACCCTACTGCCAAAACAATGTGCTGTGAGCACTGGCAAAACAGTACGCTCTGAAAACTGATTATATGGTACTCTAGTACTAAACTGTAGCTATAGAGTCAACTCCATTCTCTGTCTCTAAAGATACATTTGGCAAATCCACGTGTTTGTTCACACTTGAGTGACCCCAGTGCCAATCTTTTCACCCATCCTCAGCTGTTCCAACAAGCCCTGTGTTATTTGACTTTATCGAGGGCTCTGATGGTGCGATGTGTTGGAAAAAAAACCCCAGGGCATCCAGACAGTGTCTGGTCCCCTTTAACTCCACCACCTGCTCTTCTCATCCTTCCAAACCCAGGCCTCCTGTTGGTATTTCTCAGCCTCCACTGCAGCCAAAAAGCAGTAATCAAAGCCCTACATAACTATAAGTTTAACAGAAAACTTGATGTGTGCGGAGTGCAAGGGAAATAGGTTAATGAAATTCATAGATCAAAAGCGAGACATGGAGATTTAATTTGGAATGTTATTCAATGGATGGGAAGGGAAAAGTGGCAAGATGAAGACTATTCTAAATTCAATAATGTGTTATGCAAACACTTCTGAGTAAAACAAAGTCTCAGGGAGAAGAGTGGAAGAGGACAATAGTGCATGATTTAAAGAATTATATATTGTCAGAACTTAAGCATATCATTTAGACATTACATTACATAATATAGGGTTTCTCCTTTTGCATTGTGGCTCCCATGGCAATACATGATATGTGCTAGTGTTTGTTTGCTTTCAAAAGATGTTTTGTTGCAATTTATTAATTTATCATTTTAAATAAATTGAATACAGCCATTTCTTTCACGCTGTTTATCCAAAGCCCATTCCTTCAAACATATATATCTTACTCTCACTAATTACATGTTAATCATTTGAATGCCAAATATAAACACGATTAGACTCAGAATAAATAATTAAACAAATATGCCACCATATTCATTGCCAATTCCCACCCACTAGCTAATTTGCCTCTATTGCACGGCAGCTATCATCTGCAGAGGTCATAGGATAACACGTTTCCACTGCGATACATTAACCCACCACATCTTTTCAAACTGCCGCTTATGCAATGGCTGGAGCTGATTAGCTTCTCTAATTACTTAAATTTGCATATTACATACAATATATGTGCTATTTGCCTGGGATGACCAATGCTTAAGAAGTTGGAATAGTCTTAGAGTTTTTAACAGAAGGTACAGGAAGATGCATCAGTCCTTTGTTTTGGAGATGATTAAAAAAAATCTGTTCATTTGTGTCAACAAAGAACAGTGGCCCAGTTTGCTGCAATCTTCTTGGAAAGCTTCCACTGGAGGGATTTGTTTCCATTCAGCCACAAGAGCATTAGTGAAGTCAGGCACTAATGTTGGGCTTTTAGATTTGGCTTGCAAATGACCCATCAAGCTCATACTAAAGTTGTTGATGGGGTTGAGGTCAGGGCTTGGTGCAGGCAAGGTACATTCTTCCAATCTGCTTTCAACACATGATTTCTGATAGGACCTTGCTTTTTTTGCTGAGACAGGAAACTAGCCACAAAGTGGGAAGCTGAGTGTTGCCTAGACTTGTATGCTGTAGTGCTCAGAGGCCTAGTCAGAACCACGAAAACCTGCCCAAGACCATTATTCTTCTGCCACCACACTATATAGATGGCATTATGCACTGAAACAGGTAATGTTCTCCAAGCATCTACTTCCAGACAGTGATATGTGACTCATCACTCCAGAAAAAGTATCCACTGCTCCAGAGTCCAATGATGATAACTTTACATCACTCATGCAGTGCAACTCTGGCTTTGCATTTGGTGCTTCTAGGCTTATATGTGGTTACTTAGCCATGCAACTCAGTGTTATTTAGATCATTCTTCTGATGAAGTTTGTTTTAACTGTGGTCTGACAATTCAGCATTCTGTGGTAATATTGTACCAGCGTATAATTGTGTATGGCCTGCCTCTTTATGGCTGTGCTGTTCTTGCTAGACATTTTCACTTCGCATTAACTTCACTTAAGCAGGGAAGGTGTAGGGCAGGAATTTGGTAAACTGCCAGTCAATGATGGTTTTCCACTGAAGGTCTGTGAGCGCTGCAGTTTTTCTATTAAGAGCTCACCTCTGTGGATGCAGTATAGCAAAGGGATAAACAGTCAGCAGAGAAGGAGAGTGAATTCGGCAGGATAGGAAGAGATGAACTCTCTATAACCAATAAATGAGACAGCATCTGTGAAGGGCTTCATGGCCCTGGGGCAGAGATACCACAATGATAAAACTGTAATGCAATTCTGTTCCCGATGAAAGGAGAGCCAAAATGTTTCATGGCAAGTTGCAGGGGGCAAGGGTCATCCCATGAGTGGTGGCATCAGGCACTGATGCCCCAAGGTGGAGATGCTGGGGCATAGAAACGAGACAGTGAATATCATAATCCAAGGTGTGCCAAGAAAGAAAGAAAGAGGTGCATCAGGAAGATTAACGCACTTCACCAATACATAAGCTTGGTTTTGGCGCTCAGTAAAGAGAATCCAGGTCATGTTTTGCCAAAAGAATCCAAAGACTCAGTCAGTACATTTGAATAAATGCAGTAACCTGATTATCACAAGACATCAGATTTTGGCAAAAACTCGTCCAACTCATTCAAAAACTGAATTACTCTCAACCACAAATGCATCGTACTACCAAATACCTAGGAGTTAGGAGTTTGCTTTGAAATAAATGTTGCTTTGTCACCATTCGCCAGGTGGCACCTGATTATTGGGCTGAAATCCAGGTGTCTGTATTGGATTTCTTGAAACCCAGTAACAGGTTTAATCCATTTTACTTGTGGTATGCTGTTTGAATGGCCAGATGAATTATCTGGTAACTATTCATATTATTGGTGTGCATGTAAACTCAGAGTATTTCTCATGAGAGGGGACTCTGAGGCAATAAAAAAGCCAAGAAAGAGGAAACACAGGTGATGGTGTCCAGGTAAAAGTCATTGGGCATAGTCTCAATAATCCTCGACTTCTCCAAGAGGCAAAGGTGAAATAAATGATAAAATAGTTGCCAGAAATCAGGAGAAAGTGAAGAGATTGAAAAGTCACGCACACACCCTGCCAGTATGATGCAGAGAAATGGTATGATCAGTGTTGACATAGCAACCGATAATGGGTAAAGACGGTTGATGATGGGTACAGAAGAGCAAGAAGAAGAGAGGAGTACAGATGATGATATAATGCCCTAATTCGAAACTGTAACTGTAGCATCGGTTCTGTTATCTGTCTGTGAAATTTCATTTGACAAATTTGTTTGTTCGTTCACACTTGAGTCACTGCAGTATCAATGTCTTACCTTCAATCCTCAGCTGTTTCAGGTAGACTTGTATTATTGTCTGGCTTTATTGAGGACGCTGATGTCAAGATGTGTGGAAAAACCCTGGGGGGCATCCAGACAGTGTCTGGTCTCCTCTAACTCTAACACCTGCCCCTCCTTGAGTTCGTGAAACCACAAAAGCACCGCAAATCCATATCAGGTAGTGATGGAACAAGTAGGGAGGCCAGTAATACAGTGCTATTTGTTAGAATATTTATGTGGCTACACCAAAAAAAAAGTTTCAGCATGAAAGGTAAGAAAAAGAACAAGCTATGAAAATTCCCTTGGGCTTCCTGTACTGGAGAGATGTCAGGATTGCAGTATAAGAGTGAAGAGGAAAACCGGGGTGATGCCTGTGGTGTCATCACTATTTATATGGGACACAACAAGCAGGAAGCCCAGGAATAGGAAGGGATGATGAAGTAAGGAAGTAAGGATATGAAGAGTAAAGGATATATTATGAAAATGAAAAAAGATTTAATAAAATGAGAAGGGTTTAGGAAGGAGAATGAAAAAGAGAAGGTATTTAAAAAAAAAAAGAAGAAAAAAAAAAGAATGCAGCTCAGCAATAAGGAAAACTGTGGAAAACCCCCAATCAGACATTGCTGGGATGATTGTGGTTAATTAGATGTGGTAGCGGTTCCAGACAGAAAGAGAAGTCATAGGAATGAGCAAAGGCCAAGCCATTAGGGAAAAGGGCATTGTGCAAAAACTGATTTCCTCCCAACCTGCAGTTACATATTACAATTCAAGTACATCCTTTGGTTCTGGTCAGAAATTGTAAATTGTGATCATTTATTTAGATGGGATGCTATAGAAAAATATGAATAAACAACCGTGGTGAGCAAGATAGCCTCTCAGAACACACGACACATCAAACACTGAGGTGGATGGACTACAAAAGCAGAAGACCACATCAGGTTCCACTCCTGTCAGCCAAGAACATGAATCTGAGGCTACAGTGTACACTGAAACTGGAGATTTGAAGACTCTAAAAAATCCAGGCGATGTGTTTCCACTCTTCAACTATCCAGTTTGAGTGAGCCTGTGCGCACTGCCGCCTCAGAATCCTGTTCTTGACTGACAGGAGTGGAACCCGATGTGTTCTTCTGCTACTGTGGCCCATCTGCCTCAAGGTTTGATGCATTCTGAGATGCTTTTCTGCTTACCACGTTTGTAAAGAGTGGTCACTTGAGTTACCATAGACCTCTTATCATAGACTTTTCTGCTGCTTACTGGATGTTTTTTTTTTTTTTTCTTTTCTGTGTAAACTCTAGAGAGTTGTGCGTGAGATCAGCAGTCTCAGAAATACTCAAGCCAGCCCATCTGGCACCAACAACCATGCCACTGTCGGAGTCACAGTGGTCACATTTTTCCACACTCTGACATTAGCTGAAGCTCTTGACCTGTGCCTGCATGATTTTTTTTTTTTTGTGTGTGTGTGTGTTGCTGACACTTGATTGCGTGATAGGATAACTGCATGAATAAGCAGGAGTACAGGTGTTCCTATTAAAATGGCCGATGAATGAATATCAGCATGGGAGGACATTTTATAATGTATGAAGTCTATGAATTCCAGAAATAATACTTATACAAATTCCCACACCCAATTAGTTATGCTTACAAAGAGGATGTTTAAAAAATTAATGGCCCAGCACTTTTATAAAGATCTCTATAGACTAAAAAAAAAAAAAAAGTTGTAAATCTAGAACCCTAAAGATTTTTTTAAGTCTCTCTGGGGGATCCTGGGTTCTATCCTACTGCAGTTTGTTTTTCTATTAAAGAAGGTTCCAAGAAACTAAGAACTGCTCACTTTTTTTCTAAATGTAAATGTTTGTAAATTTCGACTTTTTCTATTTCCAATACACCTATATCAAAGCGTGGCTAATACCTGATACTGACCTGATACTAAAATCATCATAATCCTCGGTAACTGCTTTATCCTGGTGCATCTAGAGTCTATCCCAGGAACAGTAGGCGTGAGGTGGGACTACACCCTCACTGGGATGTCAGTGCATCGCAGCGCACCATGCACACACTCATTCACATCCCTCCTACTGGCAGAGAACAGTGGACTAATTTCTTTATGCTTCCATTCTTGGAGTTATGCTTGGTCTAATACATAAAGCAGGGAAACCACTACAGTGCTGAACATCAGCTCAAGGGATTTAGTTATAGAAGGAATGAAATCGTTCTTGTGTATGACGCTCCCAAGTACAGCCATGCGTGGTCTGCTACAGTGTGTTGCTCGGAGAAAACCCCTGTCAATTAGCATCCACTGCTCCTTGAGTTACAAGTGAACTGTCACTAGCCCAGGGATGGGAATGGCAAATTGACACGAGGGGGGAAAAAAAACTCAACGTTTTATCTGCACAGGACTGTGTGGGATGACTCTGGGCTGAAGGGTCTTCATTCTGTGCTCGGTGTGTATGCATGTCTGTTTACACACTGCACGTCCACTACAAAACAGGGCTCTGGAGGGATGATTCAAAGTGTTTTTAAATGTCTATTTGGAAAGATGATCGATGGTTTATGCCTACTGTGATTAATGAATGATGATTATATTTTTTAAAAATCCATAAAATGGTTCTCATAAATGTCAACATTGAAGCTTAACATATAGTAAAGATTTCACTGATGTTTAATATGCATTGTAATGCCACCACACATGCGCGCGCACGCGCACACGCGCACACACACACACACACACACACACACACACACACACACACACATCTGTATTAACACATAGCAGATCAACCACCCACCCAGTTCCACTCGGAGGAAGAAGCTTGCCATCTTATTAAGAACCTCAGCTAGTTCATCCCTTCATCACCATTTTGAAGACTTTTTCTTTCATGAGATTAAACCTAATGCTATTTTACAACACGGATATATTGCAGGATGTAAAATTAAACACTGTGAAGCATGTGCTTGACCGTCTGTCTGAGCTGGAGGAACACACACCTCTGACTGCAAAGTGTTTATTAACGTCATAGCTGCCATGCCTCTGTGCCAGAGATTTCCCTCAGGGAATTTGCTGGAGGTGTCGCTCCAGCACCAACAGGCAACAATATGTTCGTCCTGAGCACACGTCAAAATTTCCTACTGTCTTGCCTTGTCTGTTAATTTCATTCTGTTTTATTGATTCATTACAGCTTCCTCGGTGTGAGGGAAACCCTCCTACGACACGTCAGCACAATGTGCCCATGCTCGTGATGTGACACGGGGTAGAGAGGGAGCGTTTACGCAGCTGTTCAGTCTCAGCTCCCTGTTAGCAGACAGAAGGTTTGAAGTGCCTTGTTTTCTCTCTGCCACATTTACTACTAGACTACATTTCAGACTCCTATTGCTCTGACTACAATGCTTTATACAAGACATTAAAAAAAATAAAAACATTTCCGATATGCTGACTGGAAGACTTTCAGCATTGCTGTAATGCTTGCATTGTTAATGATGTCCACTTGAGTCCAGTGCATCACATGACTGACTTAAAACAGACCTGAAATATTAGATATTTCCTGATTGCCTAAGTGTTGAGGTACAGTTTAAAAATGGAAAACATGACCTATTGTGGAGACACTCCTTCCCAAATTATGACTTTTTTTTTATTTTTATAATTCACTTTCTGTCAACTCCCAGCGCATTAGCTCACTCCATTGTTTCACATCGGGTCCATCATTAATATGCATAAAGCCTAATGCGCCTTCTCGATCTCCAAGCCGCACATACTACCTGCAACACTGCTGTCTCAAGCCTGATAAAAATTAATCGCTGGCACTCAAACGAAGATAAGAGTTCACCCAGTGAGAGTTTAACGAAGTGCGCTTTAACTTTATACTTACAAATGAATCTGTGACTCTCATCCTCACACCCAAAATTTACCCTGGAGTCTTTGTGTATAACAAAGAACCCAAAAGAAAAAAAAAAAAGATTCTCAAACATATCTTTCAACCTAATGAATAATATAGTGGATTTTAAGTCTTGTCTGTAAGAGAGCAATCACTTTTTATTGCTTTTTAATACTATCAGGCTCACAGTCTAAAAGCTCACAGCCTCTGAAGAGTCATCTCTCCTTATTTAATACACTGATCATGAGTCTCCTAAAGGTGTGCGCAAATCCCTGTAGTGCTGCTCCAAATTACTATTGTCGAGATGCTCTGCAAGGCACAAAAAGTCCTCTATGGTCACACTCCAGGAATGAACAATGAGACCCAAAGGTACAATTCAACAATTCATTTTAAAACAATTCAACATCTTTTTTCCCCCTTTAAAACTATATATATATATATATATATATATATATATATATATATATATATATATATATATATATATATATATATATATATATATATATATATATATATATGTGGCATCTATATATATCTATATATTTTTAAATAGATAATCATGTGATGGTCATGTGGAATGGCAGGTCAGCTACAACAATGTAATTGTCACAAATGAATGAATGCTTGCAAATAACTGGTACAAATGAAAAGCTACTTGCAGATCATTGGTACAAATTAATTAATACTTGCAAGTCATTATCACAAAGGAATGATTACTTGCCGAACAGTGATTATGGACGCTCGTTAAAATACTTTGTCATTAATTTCTAATCTTTTACATGCCTCAGCGTTGTCGGAAAGTAACGCTGTTTATTGCTACATCACGTCAGACCCTCCATTCATACAACATCCATACATTTCCATACAGTATTGTATCATTTGAACAGTGTTATGTAACTAGAATCAGCAACTCGCATCCCCAGAATTCAGGCATCAAGAAATTCAATTTTTATTTTTATTTATTTTATTTTTTTTGCATTTGTAAGTGCCAGTTCTGGATCAAAAACTCCAACTCTACTAAAGGATGATGTCACTGGAACTTGGTGGACATTGTGAGGAAAACTTACCTTGCGACTGATGATCTGTGCTGCGTTCCGACGCAGGAGAGGAGAGGAGAGGAGAGGAGAGGAGAAGAGAAGAGTGAGATCGCTCTGCCTGTTTCAGCTGGAGCAAAACGCCTATCTGTGTCTCCTGCTCACACTGTCTGCTCAATGTACTGCTGCTCAGAGAGAGAGAGAGAGAGAGAGAGAGAGAGAGAGAGAGAGAGAGAGAGATAGAGAGAAACCTCCACCCCCTCCTCAGCCGCCTGCATTAAATCAGAGTTGCTGAGCACAAAAGCTCCTACCTACCGCGCACAAAGGCTTTTTCTCCCTGATGGATGATTTACAGTGAATAATAGTGCTCTTAATTGCTATTGTTAGATGATTCCCAAGGTAATTGCTTTTTTTTTTTCACTGCTATGACTCCTCTCCGCAAAAATATCTGGCAAATCCAGTAGGTACGCTGCATCCCCTGCCACCACATCTTAGTTACGTTTTACCCATTTGATTCACATGATTTACATTTGAGACAGGATACAAGCAAGCACTTGAGGGGGTTACAGGTCTTGGTTAAGGACCCAAGCGTGGCAGCTCGACAGTACTAGGATTTAACCTCACAGCCTTTTAATCAGTAGCCTAAAGCTTTAAGCACTCAGACACCATTCTTTTATAAACCACATCTCTTTTTTTTTTTTTTTACTCAAAAGCCTCTACGTTTTGGAGTGAAAACGGACACCTGAGCATCACACTCATATGTAAACCTTCCCCAAACTGTTGCCCCAAAGATGGAAGCACAGAATTGTCTAGAAAGTCTCTGTATGCTGTATGCAATTTCCCTTCACTGGAACTAAGAAGCCCAAACCTGTTCCAGCATGACCGTGCCCCTGTGAACAAAGCGAGGTCCATAGAGACATCGTTTGCATGTGGAAGAACTTGAGTGGCCGGCACAGAGCCCTGACCTCAACCCCACTGAATTCCTTTGGGATAATTTGGAACGCCGACTGCATGCCAGGCCTTCTCGCCCAACATTATTGCCCGACCTCACTAATGCTCTTGTGGCTCAATGAGCACAAATCCCCACAGCCACACTCTAAAATCTAGTGGAAAGCCTTCCCAGAAGAGTGGCGGTTATTATAACAGCAAAGGGAGGACTATATCTGGAATAGGACGTTCAAAAAGCACATATGGGTCTGATGGTCAGGGCTCTATTTTATTACAGATCTCTATTTTACTACAAAACAGAATTGTGTTCACTTAATGATGCAATGGTTGCAAACCCATTCCAACATATTACAGAAATAAAGTCAAAGTCACCAGTGTGCTTTATTAGCAAGATCACGTGTTCATATCCCTACTGAAGTGTGTCTCACTATGGACATAAGAGAGTCAACAAATGTTTACTTTGTTAAGGGATGAAAAGTTCAGTCAGGATCAAATTCTAACGCAGTTTTGCTCTGAGTAGCTGAGTCGATACGCAACAAGATCAGGAAAGCAGAGAGCAGACAAAGCTGGAGAAGGATATAAAATAAATAAGATAAAGTGTTTATGGATACAATTACGAACAACAACCAGCATTCAGCAGTGGAAGAAACAGAGACACAAAGACATTAGAAAAGAGTGGAAAGAAAAGAAGAAGAAAAAAAACGTCCAGAAAGAGTCACAAAAAGAGCCAATATCATTTGAGGCAAGTGGAATAAAAGTTGACATTTATATCATGTTCAGAAATATCTTTATTCTCTTCACATACACTTTTGAACCATTTTGTTACTTGCATTAAAGATCATCATCCTTTGAATGGAAGAGTATTCAAAAGTGCGCAAAGTGAAAATCTGTCTCGAATATAAAAATATACAGTACTGTGCAAAGGTTTTAAGCACCATATTTTTTTTAGTACAAACTTTGTTATAGATTTTTTATTTTATGACTTCTACATTATCAAGTCAGTACAAAAAACAGTTTAGATTCCCAAACATTAGTTTTCTAGCACAAAATTAAATGTTACAGAAAAATGTATATATGTTAATATCATTAAAGAAAGCAGCATATTATGTAAGAGACACTTTTCAGACAAAAAACACAATGAAGGCTGCTGGGTTTTGCTGCAGAAATAAGAAGCAATTGCGAAAGTCAAAGTGTCCAGAAGAACTGCTGGAGATGCTCAATAAAACTTACCAGCTCATTTCCTTATAAAACTGCACAGATTGTACCGGAGACTACTATTTTTATTTTTATTTATTTATTTATTTTGTCACACCAAATATTGACTTTGTTTCATTTACTACTGTTTACTGCTCTTTACGGTATTTTTTTTAAATGTCATTTAATTTCATGATTTTGAAGGCATCTTTGCTCTACAACATTTCTTTGCATGTGTCTAAAACGTTTGCACAGTACTGTATAAAACAGACTCACATTAAGTTTTTAAAGACCCAAAAAAAAGTGACATAGCTGTATTACATAATTTTCACCATAGAATGAGACATAAAAAGCGTAATAGAAAATTAAACTGGTGTTCTAGAGAACTTGCCAAAAAAGTGACCAAATTTTCCTGACATCACGTTTCTTATATCTGTACACCTGTATCAATTTGACATTTTAGCTCCAGTCCTGTGGATTTGCTGCCCTGCATCTTCACCCGGGTACAAAGATGTCAGCACTATTCTGATAATTATCCCAGCAGATTCGATCCAGGGCTTGCTAATGAGCTAATGTGCTGGGTCAGGTGTATTTGCAGGGAATTACCAGACGTACCGTAGCTATAAATACTCCAGAATTTTTCCCACACACTATCCAGTAGCCTTGTAGAAAACTGGAGTCAGAGACCCTGATAATGAATCACGGCTTTATTGCCACCTTGTGGCAATTATTCATTAGGATAGTAAATCCCGGCATAATTAAGCCTGGAGATGTCCAAGAAAGACTGTCTATTCAGTAAATCCCTGTGCGGATCTAAGGGTTTTAGTTTGAGTAATATTTTGTTACAGTTCTCAGAACTGTAGGGCTAGGGGGACTGTAACCCTCTGAGTTCAGGGGCATTGCAGTGTTTGGATCACGTAAACTGAAAGTGTGAGCAGAATGAAAAAGAGCACCATGTAACCTGAGGTATCACCCAAATGCATGCTGTCACCAGCACCCTGCTGCTAATTTTAATTTATTTTAGAGCACAGATCTTCAATCTCTCTGCTGGGGCCTCTGCATTGCAGAGCTGTTGTGGGGTTTGTTGTTGTTGCTGTTGTTTTTAAGTCTGAATCTGTTATGTGACCATGCAAAAGAGGCAAGAAGTGATGAAGACCTGCTGGAATCTGGATTAGAAAAATATGTTAATTATAGCTTGTTGCCTTTTGGTTGATAAAATTCTAATATTTTTCCCCCTTCATAATTTCATATTTGGTACGCAGACCTATAGCCCCATTACTGACGTTGGTTATGCTGCAGGTAAAGGAATCGACTTTTACCTGCATAGAAGGCTGTGAAGTCCTTGGGATTCACAAAATGATCTTATTTGGAAGCACAAACATCAGTGAAAAAAAAAAAAAAAAAAAAAAAGGGCAGCTCCTACCGCCTCAGAAGCGGCTTTTGTCTGAAGCATCCTGTTTCTCTGGAATCTTTGTGTGCCGTTAGGAGATGATTTTGTCCCCTAACAAAAGACAGAAACCGGCATGGGGCAATAAACAGAAACGTCAGGCATGCTCGTTAATTAGATCAGACCGTCAAAGACCTCAGGGATGTCGTAGCCCATTAGCTGGGTGGTCCTGGTGGTGGCATGGAGGATGCCCAGCAGGGTGATGTTAGCCAGACAGTGGAGCTTGGGAACGGCGGTCTGCATAAAGGGCAAGTGAGACTTGAATAATCATAACAGTAAAAACATAATGCTCATTCGGGTATTTAGTTCAATTCAATCCAATTTTATTTGTATAGCACTTTAAACAGTAGACATTGTCACAGAGCAGCTTTAAAGAAATTCAGATGCAGATTTAGCTCCATTTTTCAATCTCTGCAGTATATTTTACAGTAGAAATGGTTATATACACGCTGCCTTTGTTTTGTGGAAATGTATTAGATTTAATTCCATCCATCAAATTTCCATACCGCTTATCCTACACAGGGTCGCAGGGAGTTTGGAGCCTATCCCGGGGGACTCGGGACACAAGGTGGGTTTTGCCCTTCACAGCGCACAATCACACACCCGTTCACACACTACGGACAATTTACAACACATGGCTTTGGACTGGGGGAGGAAACCAGAGTACCCAGGGGAAACCCCTGAAGTACGGGGAGAACAAGCAAACTCCGTGCACACAGGGCAGAGGCGGGATTCGAACCCCCAACCCCAGAGGTGTGAGGCAAAAGTGCTACCCACATCATGCCCACAATTTAATTCTAGTGATTTGCTATCTTGACAAGATCTTGACAGAAAGACAGACAGACAGATAGATAGATAGATAGATAGATAGATAGATTGATTGATTGATTGATCGATCCCGATTGTAATTGCAAAACTAAACTAGTCCACCTGGTCAACCATGGCATTAACTGTCCTGGCTTCTGCTCCTCCCTCTAGCTTGGGGCAGTGTAATTCTTTCCCCAGTGGGCCATTTTTGAACATTAGGTGCAAGAGTAGCTAATGGAGCTAAATGGAACAGTGAGCACACTACCCCACGATTGCACAACATCCACAAAGGCAGTCAAATAGCATGTTTAGCATGTTATTTTTTTCAAATAGCATCCTAAAGGACTTTATGAAGATAAACATTTGTTGAATGGCTGGTATATGTTCCACCTGCCTATACGGACAAGCCACCACTGAGTTTTTTCATCCTGCACCTCCAGAAATGATAAATAGAATAGTGAGAATGATGTCTAAGGTGGTGCCAAACGCTTCTCATCCTGTGTAGAGCTCTTATCTGCCCTCAGGAGAAATAAGTATTGAACTGAGCTTTTAAAGACACACAGATAACAGCAACTTGTGTTACCAGGAACTGTCAAACAAAGTTATCAGTTCTCTGACTCTCATTCTGAACTCTAAGATTTGTGGAAGTAGCTGGCAGTAAAAACGGGCTGTGATCTAATGCAGAGATCATAATAAGATTGTTCATGGGGCAGGAGATTGAAGTGCCACTTTCTATTATTAGGAGCTTGTGTTTATAGGAGGAGTAGTCTTTTCCAGTTTGTGAAGGCAGCAGTAAGTGATGTCCACTGGTTCTCCTGGGAGTCTTCTATTCCTCAGCCACAATAATCTGATGTGAATTTGGAGAGCCTAATATTTCTCAAAGACTTTACGAAAGGCCAGTAACATGTATCTCCAGAAACGAACATGGAGCACAAGCATTATCGTTAGCAAAATGCTCGTTTCTTACTGAAAGAATCATTAAGTTCCTATATAACAAAGTCCTTGTGAAATATTAAGTTACATAGCATTTCCTTTGAAGAAGCTGGCGGGGAAAGAGAGAACATCATACCCATATATTATAGAACTATTCTGATAGTAGTACTGGGTCAGTCAGAGGAAGACTGCTGAGCGTGTTTCAGTACTGATGTTCAGTCCTCTCAGAAGTGTATTCAGTTACAATTACATGTGCCTTAAACGATGCCATACCTATGCTTTTCAGAAGTGGTCTCCTATAGAGAAATCAGTCCAGTCCAGTGCATCATGTCAGTGTTCTCTGAACATAACTAGCCATCATAAATGTATCTGGATAATGTTTTTTATCTCTAATTTAAAAAATACATTGCAGTTACATAATCCTTGTTAGTTATTTTGTGTTTAGAAAGGTCCCTATTCCATAATAAATTATAGTGTGTTATACCACAGCATTTCTATAGTAACAATAGTAAGTGTTATAAGTGTTTTAAGTTGTTTGTTTAGGTTAGTTTCACTACATAAACGTACTGGCTATTCTAAAGCAGACTGTTTTTTATAGCTTTATTTTTTATAGCAGCCGGCTGCATGTAGTGAAATTTCCAACTTGTGAAATATTCAGAACCATACAAGTAATGTCCACTTTAGCTTTGCATTGGCTTTATGTCCAGCACAAGAACCACAACACCAGGTTCCTTCTCTAACACATTTAACCATCTCAACAAGGACCTAATACAATCAATTAAGAATAAAATTAAATAAAAATTAAATAAAATAAATAAATAAACACCACAAATTTGTGACGTGCTACAAACAGATGTCTTGGTTTAGGTCCTGTGTGCTATTACTTCATTAGAGCCCATAGGCAGTGCAGGAGCACAGCTGGCTTTCCTTCCAACACGCACACTGAATACATTCCCACAGAGCTTAGCCAGCTGCAAAGCACAAAATTATCACCCAACACAACACATCCACCAATAGTACCCCCCCCCCCCCCCCCCCCCTCCCCCTTTTTTTTCACTCTTTTTTTAAACGATGTATTAATTTGGCGTATGTTATTCAAAGTGACCTTCAAGTGTAAGAGTTCAATGCAAGCGGAGCAGTTCAGGCTCTCGAGTCCTGGGATTTGATCTCACAAACTTATGAAAATACTGTGCCACATTATTCTCAGACCCACCACCGCTCATGATATTACATACATATTACATGCAGGTCTCACATCAGGTTTCTTGTACTAGTGCTGCACCAGAAGGAAAGTTTTTGGGTATCTGAAAAAGAAAGAAGAAAAAACCTGATCCAAACAGCAGCAGCACACAGCCCACCACTCTGATAAGCAGTTTGCTCTTAATGCTTTCCTCCTCCGCTACTTCCAGTGGTAAACCCCTCATTTAATTCTGGAGCATGTGCTTGCAGCCCAATAAGACTTGTTGGATAAATTCCCTGGCGTTCCACATGCAGGGATTACCCTTGCTGGAGAGAATGACACAAAATTAATTCAAAACGTCATTTTTCTAGAAAACACAGTTCAGCAACTGTGACTGACAAATAATAACCTTCACAAGGTTGTTTGGGAACTGAAACTCAAAGAGATTTCTTCTAGTGCAGCCAACTCATGATTTCTGCCACAGCAACCATAAAAGCCATCAAAGACGAAATGTAAGACTAGGTGACTATGACACATGAAGTTGACAGCTAAGAATACACAAGTCGGTTATTTTATCTTTCACCATAACTTACAATAATAGCAAGTACACTAAGTATTGCTAATATTTCTTCTTTTTTTTGGATGATGAAGTATCAAGAGGCAATATGTCGATTGTGGATGTTTATGGACGATCCAGCCATGAGAATGATTTCAATACATTCTTAAAGGCTATCTGAAAAAAGTATATATATATATATATATATATATATATATATATATATATATACACATACACACACACACACACACACACACACACACATACAGTGGGTACAGAAAAGAATCACCCCCCTTTAAAATAATCACATTTTGTTGCCTTGCAGCCTGAAATGAAGATGGACACAGTTTTTGTTTTATCCAGCTGTATTTACTCAGTGCAACTTATATAAGTGCAATCTTATTGCACTTATATAAGTTGCACTGAAAAAAACAGAATCACTGAGTTGGAAAAAGGATCACCCCCTTGTGTCAGTATTTTGTTGAACCACCTTTTGCTTTAATTACAGCCTTTAGTCTGTTGGGATATGTCTCTACTAACTTTGCACACCTAGACTTTGCAATATTTGCCCACTCTTCTTTGCAGAACTGCTCAAGTTCAGTTAAATTTGATGGTGACCGTTTGTGGACTGCAGTCTTCAAGTCATTCCACAGATTTTCAGTGGGGTTTAAGACTGGGCTCTGACTAGGCCATGCAAGGACATTCACCTTTTTCTCCTTCAACCACTGTGTGGTCAGTTTTGCCGTGTGCTTTGAGTCATTGTCATGTTGGAAGGTAAACCTTCTTCCCATTGACAACTTTCTGGAAGAGGGCAGCAGATTTTCCTCAAGAATTTGATGGTATTTTGCCCCATCCATTTTCCTTCTATCCTGACAAGTGCTCCAGTCCCTGCTGCAGAGAAACACCCCCATAACAGGATATTACCACCTCCGTGCTTTACTGTAGGAATGGTGTTATTTGGATGGTGAGCTGTATTGGATTTCCGCCAGACATATCGTTTGGTGTTGAGCCCAAATAATTAATCTGACTATAACACTTTTTTCCATGTGGCCTCAGAATCTTCAAGGTGCGTTTTGGCAAAACTCAGTCGTGGGTGGCTTTTTTCTTGCAACCCTCCCATACAAGCCACATTTGTGGAGAATTTGTGACATTGTTGTCACATGCACACAGTGACCACTCTTTGTCATAAATTCCTGCAACTGCTTCAGAGTTGCTGTAGGCCTCTTGGTAGCCTCTCTGACCAGTTTCCTCCTGGCTCTTTCATCCAGTTTGGAGCGACGTCCTGATCCAGGGAGGGTCCGTGTTGTACCAAATACCTTCCACTTCTTAATAATAGACTTCACTGTGCTTCTAGGCATTGATAAAGCCTTTGAATTTTTTTTGTATCCATCTCCTAACTCGTGCCTGTCCACAACTTTATCCCAGAGATCTTTTGACAGTGCCTTGCCACCCATAGTTAATTGTTTTCTTCAGTTGCACTACAAAATGCTCCAGGAAAGCTCTTTTCATGCTGAGCTAATCAAAATGACCACAGCTGATCACAGTTGAAAGTCAAATGGCTTTTTGTGCCATTGAGAAGGTCATTGCACTGAGTAAATACAGCTGGATAAAACAAAAGCTGTCCATTTTCATTTCAGGCTGAAAAAAGCAACAAAATGTGATTATTTTAAAGGGGGTGATTATTTTCTATACCCACTGTGTGTGTGTGTGTGTGTATATATATATAAAGTGAAATATTTCAAGACTTTTTCTGTTTTAATCTTGATGATTACAGCTTACAGCTCATGCAAATCAAAAATCCAGTATCTGGGTGTTAATTTGTGCACTCTGAGCTCCTTTTGAATGAATTACTGCATCAATGCAGCGTGGCATGGAGGCAATCAGCCTATGGGACTGCTGAGGTGTTATCTAAGCCCAGGTTGCTTTGATAGCAGCCATCAGCTCGTCTGTATTGTTGGGTCTGGTGTCTCTCATCTTCCTCTTGACAAAATTCAGGTCAGGCGAGTCGGCTGGCCAATCAAACACAGTAATACCATGGTCAGCAAACCAGTTACTAGTAGTTTTGGCACAGTGGGCAGGTGCCAAGTCCTGCTGGAAAAGGAAATCAGCATCTCCATAAAGCTTGTCAGCAGATGGAAGCATGAAGTGCTCTAAAATCTCCTGGTAGACGCTGCATTGACTCTCCACTTGAGAAAACACAGTGGACCAACAGCAATAGATGACATGGCACCCCAAATCATCACCGACTGTGGAAACTTCACACTGGACTTCAAGCAGCTTGGATTTTAAAAAGGTGTTTTGAGTTAATTAGCTGATTAGAGTCTTCTCAGGTCGACATTGCTGTATTATAAATTCTTTATTCTAATACTTTTGAGATACTGGATTTTTCCAGTATCTCATCTCCCTGAGCTGTAAGCCGTAATCAACAAAAAAACAAAAATGAAAACAAAAAAAGGCTTGAAATATTTCACTATATGTGTAATGAATCTAGAATATATGAAAGTTATACTTTTTGAATTAAATTACAGAAAAAATATTTTTAAAAATGTCAGATGCACCAGTGTATATATAATATAAACTAAGCATTCAGGAAGACATTTTGCTAAAAAGTGTTAATTTATGGAGACTTTTGGAACACCCTGTAGTTATCCAGGTCGGGGTTATGTTGGATCCTGAGGCAGGAATACACCCTAGGTGTACACCCCTCCATCTCATGGCACAGTGTACACACATTCTCACACTCATTCACCACTAGGGACAATCCACCAACTGAATGGTTGTGTCCAAATATCACTACTACACTACTATACAGTAGGTGAAAAGCAGTACACCAAAGAAGTAGTATGTCCGAATTTTCAGTATTCATAAAACTGTAGGCGAGAAATACCTGGATGACCTACTGCTTCTGCCAAGATTCTGCAATATGGAAGAAATGGACACTGCGCTATCCCATAAGGAAACGGGACTGGCGCGAAAGAGCTGTCAGAATCAAAAATGGCAGAAGGCAGCACGTTGGCTCTTTTTAAGTTGTAGGTCACATGACATTGCCAACATGGCGGATGTGGCATGTCCGGATTATATTCATACAGATTCATTCATTCAGATCTTCATACAAGTTCTGAAAGTAGACAAAGAGAACCTGATTAATCAAATGAAACAAAAATATTACACTTGGTCATTTACTTATTGAGGAAAATGATCCAATATTACATATTTTTGAGTGGCAAAAGTATGTGAACCTTTGCTTTCAGTATCTGGTGTGACCCCCCCTGTGCAGCAATAACTGCAATTAAACGTTTCCAGTAAGTGTTGCTCAGTCCTGCACATCAGCTTGGAGGAATTTTAGCCCATTCCTCAGTACAGAACACCTTCAACTCTAGGATGTTGGTGGGTTTCCTCAGATGACCTGCTTGCTTCAGGTCCTTCAACATTTCCTTATGGTCAGGACTTGGCCATACCATAACATTAACTTTATTCTTCTTTAACCATTCTTTGGTAGAACAACTTGTGTGCTTAGGGTCGTTGTCTTGCTGCATGACCCACTTTCTCTTGAGATTCAGTTCATGAACAGATATCCTGACATTTTCCTTTAGAATTCACTGGTATACTTCAAAATTCATTGTTCCATCAATGATGGCAAGTCGTCCTGCCCCAGATGCAGCAAAACAGGCCCAAACCATGATACTACCACCACCATGTTTCACGGATGGGATAAGGTTCTGATGCTGGAATGCAGTGTTTTCCTTTCTCCAAACACAACACTTCTCATTTAAACCAAAAAAGGTCTACTTTGGTCAAATCTGTCCCCAAAACATTTTTGCAATAGTCTCACGTGATCGTGAGCAAACTGAAGGTGGGCAGCAATGTTCTTTTTGGAGAGCAGTGGCTTTCTCCTTGCAACCATGCCATGTACACCATTGGTGTTCTCCTGATGGTGGACTCATGAACATTAACATTAGCCAATGTGAGAGAGGCCTTTAGTTGCTTAGAAGTTACCCTGGGTTCCTTTGTGACCTCATGGACTATTACACGTCTTGCTCTTGGAGTGATCTTTGTTTGGCGACCACTCCTGGGGAGGGTAACAAAGGTCTTGAATTTCCTCCATTTGTACACATCTGTCTGACTGTGGATTGCTGGAGTCCAAACTCTTTAGAGATGGTTTTGTAACCTTTCCCAGTCTGATGAGCATCAACAACTCTTTTTCTGAGGTCTTCAGAAATCTCCTTTGTTCCTGCCATGATACACTTCCACAAACGTGTTGTGAAGATCAGACTCTGATAGATCTGTTCTTTAAATAAAATCTCTGTCTACTGATGTTTTAGCTCATATTTATGCAGATGTATAGAAAATTCTACACAAACTTTCAAGCACCAGCATATACTGATCAGTACATACTGTATCACGGATTTGCGTCACGCTTTCGCAGGGACCATGCTAATCATCTCTGTGTCAATCCAATTTTAGTATATGTGCTGCTGTAGCAAGATGACACGCAAAATCATGAAGCATTACCATACGTACTGTATCAACAGCCGAGCAGTAGGTACTGTCACAGTACTCGATTTCGGACACAGCCAAGATTTTGGGACGAAACTGGAGAACCCAGAGGAAACACACACAGACAGAGGCAGCAACTCAAGCTCATGGGATATCTGCCCCATTCACACTTGAATAAGCACCAAATAAGACAAAACCCAAGATATGAGCTTGTTGTTTATTGTTATAGACAAACTGATAAACGGTTAATTGCATTGATAGCCGGACAACACAATAACCTTTATTAGCTTCGGCAGGGCTCACATTCTGCCGTGAGAAAAGTTGCTGGGTTAAACATACAGTATATTTTATTGGCATTTAGATATGTTTAGTAAGTACATTCTCCTCTACAAGATTCATGTACAATATACAAGTTCAAAAATATAGTTTGTTTGCATTGAATTCATTTCCCATTTACTCTCTTCAGGATGACAAAAAAAAAAAAAAAAAAAAAAAAATTCACATTACCATGTTCTGGGGCTATGAGGTGGCCTTTTTTATAGTGATGAATCTTAAAAGGACTGGAACTAGACATGGAGCTTCTCAAAGACAAGTATCGATGCGTGTGTGTGTACCCAAAGACATTAGTAAGTGCACAGACGAAACTAAATGAAAGACCATAAAAGTGTGCATGGAGCCAAAAAAAAATATTTTTTTAAATTTTTAAAAATAATTTTTTAAAAATTAGGCATCAAGGAGCTGAAAGATTATCAGCAGTTTCTCAGGAAACACATGACCCTATCACACTCACATACAACACCATACACAATCCACAGGAAGACACACACACGCGCACACACACACACACGCTACAGTACAATAAATGGACGCAGTACAGTTTACTGATTACGAGCCCTGAACAGTTGGGCGATCCTCACCTGCAAGAACACAATCGAACACTTAGCTTCCTATAAGGCCATGTGAAGGTATTAATAGAAAAGATTAGTATTGTAATTATGAATATAATTCAAATTGCAGAATTACATTCAGTCAAAGTGTCTGAAGAGAACTAGTCAAAAAATATAAATGATGAGAGCAGTGGTCGGGGTTGGGTAAGAGACGCGCGTCATGATTTTGAAATGATGAGGCAGAAGGATGAAAGAAACGCTTTAAACTGCGTGTATGGAACAGTCCATTAAATAACAAAACGATGGGAATTTAATTTTAAAACAAGAAATACTGTTGACGACATATAAATCCAGACAGATTTGGAGAAGAGCTTGACAGAAGTAATAGACGGTCTGCTGGAACTAAAATAAAAATAGATTCGACAGACATACCTGCAAGAATACATACTGTAAGCAGACGACTGCATATATAAACATTCCCATCCAAAAAAAAAAAAAAAAAAAAAAAAAAAAAGTGTCGAGGATTTTTCATCAGAGAGGACCTCAAAAGCCTCGGAACATGCAGTCATGTTTTCAACAAGGACTCGCAAATTAAGTTTTTATGGTGCTCATACATACATACATAAAAAGGCAAACAAAAAAAGGCACGGTGTTTAAAAAAAAAAAAAAAAAAGAAGAGAAAGAAAAAAGAAACAAAAAGACAAACGATCAACCAACAGTGATTCAGTAACTCTGACACAACCAGGATGGTGCTGTTTAAAAATATCCAATCCTAGAAATCCACGGGTCAAGGAACAAATGAGATGTGCTGGATTTTGGATTGAGTCTCCCAAAAGAGCAGGCTTTACCTCCTTTTCCCCTTATAAGTAAGCACTACACTGTAAGTAGGGCAAATTGAAGTGGGACACAGTCATACCTTTGATGGAATTTTTTTTTTTTTTTTTTTAAATACACTGATCATGTAGGGCTTTGAGGAAGAATTTCCCTTTAAATCTTTTACCTCGTGCCCAAATCGCTATGAATTAACACACTATGAATGATGACTAGTAAAGGCTGTGTGTCAAGCACATGCCTTTTCACATCCTTACAGAATACCATATAATTCTTTCAATAATTCTAATATAATCTTGCTTTGGTTAAGAAAAAAAAAAAAAAAAAAAAAATGAAAAACGAAGACGATGGCAAAAGCTTTTTTTCCCTACATTTTGATAATTGCAGCCTGAATGGATTGCAGAGAACTCCACAGCGGATCAGTTCGTTTACGCAGGGGCTCTCTCTGGCTCTCTCGCTCTTTTTCTCTCTCTCACTCTCTCCCTCTCATCTCCATCGTCACGAGTAAGGCTTCATGATGTTCACAGTGGTTTCTTAGCATGGGGGGGGAGAGGGAAAGAAAAAAAGAAAAGAAAAAAAAAAAAGGCTGCTTTGCAGGGAGGAGAAAGGAATTTACTCCATCCACATCTCTCCCTCTCAGACTGGTCTCAGTTTTCTTTTCTTTTCTTTTTTTTTTTTTTTTTAAATTCATTTTCATACAATTTATTTTCGTCTTTCCGTGTAGCGATGATCACATTTCAGGCATTCAGGTGCGGCTGGCGATAAGGAAAAATGGCTGCTGCGGAAATAGGAACCAGAGTTTAGATTAGAAGCAACTCAACACTGACAATATAGACAGAAACAGTACAAAGTAAAACACAAACCACATTTCACATAACGTCATGCATCAGTCGTGCAACGTTTTTCCCCTAGATGTGTCGGTTTGTGGTATAACTACCTAAAGTACAGGGATCTTCAGATTCAACAATCACATATTGCACAGTATGTAATTCGCTTTGGTTTAAAAAAAGAAAAAAAAGTTAGGATTAACATATAATCTCAGTCTGCATGGTTTACTGAAGTCTTGCTCGAGGTTCGACAAATCATAAATCCATTAGGTAGCCCCACCAGGCAAGTGATAGCTCTTAATGTGCTGCTCAGTGCTATGTTTTGGTTGCTCGGATACCTAATTGACTCGGCTAAAAATGGTAGCGAACATAAATGTAGTAGTTTAGAGCGAGCTAGGTCAGCTAGTTAAGAGCAGTAACACATACAAACGAGTACATAAATTCCTGGATAGGTGATGACTCAGCCGTAGAGATGACCCTTTTCTAAGAAAGTGTCTGAAGTGTCTTCACAAAAAGACAGCAAGTAGGTATCCAGTGGTTGACTACAAGTTCTGTCTTTTCTCTTCACGTTGCACATATACGCACCATACTATTCAAGGTTTGATTGGGCGGGGGGTTGGACAGTGATTGTTAGCTGACTGTACCTACTTATCCAACGGCAAACTATAAATAAAATACAAATCAGTTCGTACAGGATTTTGAGTAGAGTTTTTTGTGTTCGTTTTGCAGAAAACTACTTGAATTGGCGAAATTGTCTTTCGCAGTGAGGTTTGTTGGTAAATGAGACCTTTTAGCTGTACTCGTGTTTGACGCACGTGAATCAAAGAGGGCTTCGACTGAATGCGCGTTGTGATGACATCACATGATGCATCTTGGCCCAAATCTGCGGTAAATTTTGAAAAAAATCGCAAGCTCCTCTGAATGTTGTAGAGTTTGCTTGATTTTGCGTTAATTTCTGCGATCGCAAAACTGCAAAACCCTGGAGGGACTGACTAATAGCAAGGACATGACTAATAGCAGCAAAAATCAAGCATTGTTGGCCACAACGATCACAAAAAAAACTGCGAAATCCTATATGGACTGTATCTATGCAGGAAGTGTGTGGTGCACAGTAAAGGGTCTTACCTGTGAGTTGGACAGTGCTGTAGTCGGAGCCTCATCTGTAACTTTTCTGCTGCTGCATCAGACCCACATTCTCATACACTCTGGAGCTGTCCTCTCGCATACTACACACACACACACACACACACACACACACAAACACGAAAATAATCAAGCATCTTCATTTAAAGACAGCTACTACCTACTACAGACACTTAGTATTTTGCGAGGCTCTTGGTACTTACATGGTCTTACACACATATAGGCTTGTGGGATATGATTTTATCGTCCCTACATGATATTATACTGCTACCAATATCCAGTGCGGTTCACTCCAAGTTAATACTCAAAAATACACCAAAAGAGCAGTCTTTAGTCTTTTTCTAACTAATAAAACAGGAGATTAGTTAATCAACATATGAATCTGGAATGATCTGCACAGTTGTATTGAACTTTCCAATATTGACTGGCGCCTGCAGGAAGCCCCGCCTCCTTCTCCCTCCCTCACCTCCTCTCAACTGCACGGTACTGCAGAATCACTTGAGCGTCCACCGTCTAGCTTAGTTTTCATGAATGCCAGAGTTCCTGACTGCACATCTATTTTATTAGCTATATTATTACGCATTCCTGTACTTTCATTAAGACTGAAATGGTAGAAATGCTCGTTTTTGGCTGCGTTCGCGCCATGTCGGAATTACCGTAATGACTGACAACCCAGATGTTCTATTCGGAGCGGTTCACATCCTCGGACTCGGAATCAAATGAATCCTTTTAAGATGATGTTGACAACTGCAAAATTACATTAAACTGTACTTTTGTTTATTTTCAGATTAATCTTGCATTATTAATAATTGTCAAATTATTACACAGAAATATTATGAGATAACTACTTAACTACATTTTACTGACAAAGTCACCGCTGTTTTAAGCGTTTCCACATGACGTTGCAGCAGTCAGGTGGTACAAATTCCCAGTGTACAAGTTGTGATTACGAGTTCTACATGTACGCGAAGGCTTTTTACGAGTCGGAATCTCGTAATTGCGGTAATTACAACATGGCGTGAATGCAGCTTTTCTGTCTTTCTTTTTTAGGCGTTTCTGGACAACTAAATTGTTTACTGAGATTTTTTTAAATTGTAAAATTCCATGCACAACCATATATTAAGCAAAACAATAACATTCAGACTTTTAGAAAAACTAAGATTCAGAAAAAAAGTGGTTCTCCTTTCTGTGCTGCTTTCACACAAGTCTACAGAATCCTCTACCAAGATCTGTTTTTATTTGTCCGTTATCAAAAAGTAATACATGTTTGGCTAACTGTTACTGACTATTAAAATCTGATTTAAAGTGCTGTGAATTATTAAATGTATAAACATGAGTGTTCCATCAAACATCCAGCAAAGTCTGAATGGGGAATAAAATATGACAGAAACGTGATCGTGTTGTTCAAACACATGCTGAATTTGCTGACTAGACAGATCTAAGAACTGTCTGGGTGCGGCCTAATATTATACAGAACACAGTCTTGCTCGCTAGCACTCTGCCCAAGACTCCCAGCCTGCTCCGACACACGAAAAAGTAAACACAACAGAGCAAGGATTGTTCAACCTTCCGTGTGTCCCGAATTTCAGAATCATCAACAGCTGTCTCAGAGAGACTCAGAGAGCCTATTCAAGCAATGACACCATTTTAGTCAAAGCAAGATCCGCCATTTGAGTGGTGAGAATGAAACTTTCATAAGATTTACAAAAACATTCATATAGAGATGAGTACATGCAAGAACAAAATATATACACACACACACCGATGAAACAATATTGCTTTTCATTAGTGACATGCACAAACCACTGAAAAGCAAAGCCTTCATTGCACTGCTTTTAGGTCACTTAATCTCTTCAGAGAAAAACAATCAGCGGTGGTTTGCTTTTTAAAGAATTGAAATGCTGACTTCGTGTCAGAAGTGCATGTAATTTCCTGCTGCATTGCATTTTAATCAAGCTGTTGCACTTGTGCCATACTGAAATGCAATCACGGCCCTAAACCTTACTCGGGGGATGTGAATGCGATCAGAGAAGGGGAGAAAGGCTTGCAGAAGGATCTAGAAGTTATTAACAAACTTCTTTCAGCAAGAAGCAATTCATCAATGAAATTCCTGTCTTATTACAGAGTTTCGCTTTTCAGTAGAGGTCGACCGATGGTGGATTTTACAGATACCCATAACCAAGTTGGGCAGTACCTGGTGATAACTGATTAATCAACCGATTAATAAAATAAAAATCAATCAAATTGATACTGAATGAAAACATAACACTCGAAGTAAAATATTGCTGAACTTTATTACAAAAATAAACAGTACTGACTGTACCATGAAAATGTACTGTACTTTTTTAAATGAAACAGATGTAAGATGGCGCCATGCTAGTGGTAGCCGATTACAGCAGCCTGTCTCGGAGACGTGAGGGCATACAGAGGATGCAGAGCTGAATCCAAAACAAAGGCAAAAAGGAGATGGTACAAGCCCTTCATTCGCTCAATCATTATGGGAAATGTTCGGTCTCTTGGCAATAAATCGGACGAGCTCAATGCACTGATCGGGACGCAGAGGGAGTATCGGGAGTGCAGTGTGATCTGTTTCACTGAGACATGGCTGCACGAGGATATTCTGGACTCGAATGCTTCTATTCCCGGATTTCAGACAGTGAGGGCAGACAGAGACACTGAACTGAGCGGTAAGAGGAAAGGTGGAGGGGTCGCACTGTTTGTAAATAACAGATGGTGTAATCCAGGACATGTTACTGTGAAGGAGCGTCCCTGTTGCCCAAACATTGACTTGCTGGCTGTTGGTTTATGTCCGTATTACCTGCCAAGGGAATTCACAGTCGCCATTGTAGTTATTGTTTACGTCCCAACGCCAGTCGACGTCATACACTCGGCTATCATGAGACTCCAAACTCGGCATCGAACCCTTTCGTTGTTATTTCTGGGGATTTTAATCATGTGACGCTCTCCACTACATTACCAAAAGTTTCACCAGTTTGTCAACTGTGTTTGCAGAGAGAACAGAACACTGGATCTCCTGTAAGCAAGTGTGAAGGGTGCATACACTTCCTCTGCTCTGCCCCCACTAGGAAGATCTGACCACAACCTGGTTCTACTGATACCCACATACAGACCTCTTGAATAAGAAGGTCTGCTTTGAGACTACAGACTTAGTCTCTTAAAGGGAGTGCTCCTAATCTCAGTTTGTTACCTGTATAAAAGACACCTGTCCACAGAAGCAATCAATCAATCAAATTCCAAACTTTCCACCATGGCCAAGACCAAAGAGCTGTCCAAGGATGTCAGGGACAAGACTGTAGACCTACACAAGGCTGGAATGGGCTACAAGACCACCGCCAAGCAGCTTGGTGAGAAGGTGACAACAGTTGGTGCGATTCTTCGCAAATGGAAGAAACACAAAATAGCTGTCAGTCTCCCTCGGTCTGGGGCTCCATGCAAGATCTCACCTCGTGGAGTTTCAATGATCATGAGAACGGTGAGGAATCAGCCCAGAACTACACGGGAGGATCTTGTTGATGATCTCAAGACAGCTGGGACCATAGTCACCAAGAAAACAATTGGTAACACACTACGCCGTGAAGGACTGAAATTCTGCAGTGCCCGCAAGGTCCCCCTGCTCAAGAAAGCACATGTACAGGCCCGTCTGAAGTTTGCCTGAATGAGTCAGAGGAGAACTGGGTGAAAGTGTTGTGGTCAGATGAGACCAAAATCGAGCTCTTTGGCATCAACTCAACTCACCGTGTTTGGAGGAGGAGGAATGCTGCCTATGACCCCAAGAGCACCATCCCCACCGTCAAACATGGAGGTGGAAACATTATGCTTTGGGGGTGTTTTTCTGCTAAGGGTACAGGACAACTGCACCACATCAAAGGGACGATGGACGGGGCCCATATACAGTCAAATCTTGGGTGAGAACCTCCTTCCCTCAGCCAGGGCATTGAAAATGGGTCGTGGATGGGTATTCCAGCATGACAATGACCCAAAACACACAGCCAAGGCAACAAAGGAGTGGCTCAAGAAGAAGCACATTAAGGTCCTGGAGTGGCCTAGCCAGTCTCCAGACCTTAATCCCATAGAAAATCTGTGGAGGGAGCTGAAGGTTCGAGTTGCCAAACGTCATCCTCGAGACCTTAATGGCTTGGAGAGGATCTGCAAAGAGGAGTGGGACAAAATCCCTCCTGAGATGTGTGCAAACCTGGTGGCCAACTACAAGAAACGTCTGACCTCTGTGATTGCCAACAAGGGTTTTTCCACCAAGTACTAAGTCGAAGGGGTCAAATACTTATTTCCCTCATTAAAATGCAAATCAATTTATAACTGTTTTGAAATGCATTTATCTGTATTTTTTTGTTGTTATTCTGTCTCTCACTGTTAAAATACACCTACCATTAAAATTATAGACTGATCATTTCTTCGTCAGTGGGCAAACGTACAAAATCAGCAGGGGATCAAATACTTTTTTCCCCTCACTGTACTCGCTATATATCTTACAGCGCTTTACAGGCTCTTTTCTAACCAACTAAATTGATGGAGGACTACTCACTCGGCACAGGTTGGCGTAGGGGTGCAGGGAGGAAGCGGGCTCTGGTCCCCTCCGCTCAGATCTGTCAGTGAGTACTTAATATTGGTGTACTCTCGTCCTTTGATTTTGCTTTTCTGAAATGAAGAAGCCAAAAGTTTCTAAAGTTACTAAAGCACAATAATCAAGGCTACAAAAATAGGAGGCACAGAATTTGATGCCGATTTCACATGGCAACCTGAACAGGTACCAAACAAGTATACACACCTGCTCCTCCTCTATGCGGCGCTGCAGTGTCTCTATGTAATGCTGGACAGCCATGTAGATGAAGCGGTACTGGGCTTCTGTCTGCACCATTCCTGAGCGCTGTGACCGCACCATTTGGATCGTCTTGGGCACATCAATATCACAGTCCACTCCTGCACAGAGACAAACAGCAATTTAACCAACGCCCATACTTTTGAGTTTTAACCTTTTAAAATGGTCAATTACAGATCCCGTTCCCCTTTTACGTTTTCGGTCATAGGATTATGGCTTTACCTTTTTCTCTGATGATGTCTATTAAGATGTCAATCACAATAAAGGTCCCGGTTCGTCCAATCCCCGCACTGATGAGACAAAAATAAATATAAACATGGCATTTGGGCATCAATGCATCCTGTAAGCAGCAACATGTCACCTAAGAAAGATGTTCGGGAAAGGAAACTATTTTTGTGTCCTTTATTACATTGCTTATATTGCATTACATATTAGCATATTTCTTAATCGCTCACGGGTGTTGCATAGAGCATATTAAGCCAACACAGAGTTGGAGACAACATATTGCAGTAGATATGAGAAACAAACACAGCACATGTGAAAGGGTTTCAGGCTTTAATTTTGCTTTACCTGCAGTGCACCACAATGGGGCCACCCTCCAGAATGCCCTCTTGCTTCAGTTTGACCTCCTCCAGGAAGTCCAGCACACCACCGGGATCGGAGGGCACGCCATGATCGGGCCAGGCACGGAAATGGTACTGCCATACAGTGCGCTCTGTGTTTCCCTGTACAACAAGAGCACTGCAGTGTTACACACACACACAGACAACACATACTGCTCAATCCAAAAAACCTGGCTAAAATTGCATGCCTTTAGGTGAATTGATCCAGAGCTCATTGCACATGTGCGCACACACAAAATCACACACATCCAGAGACACATATGTGATGCAACACAAAGCAATAACAGAAAAATAATAATTAATCCAACATCTGTCTGCATCATGCTACATGGCAGCATTTTCAATAAAACAGCGTGCAAATCACCTAAAACACAAATATTTTGTTGGAAGATTACAGGTCAAGGACCTACTTTTTTTCGATTGGACTCAATGGCTCTGAAAGTGGCAGTGCTAAGGTTTATGAATTTCTTTTGATTACCTGTCCAACTTTCGAAAGCTTCAGCTCTCGCAGGATGTAATCATGGGCTGACGTCTCCTTGACGTTGCGCACGCGCATGGCACCGTATTCCTTTAGCGCCGACACATCCGGCCAGTACTTCACACACTTACTCTGTAACGATACACAGTGACATTAGGTCTTCCTGTTCCGCATTATGATCTCTGTATTTCTGTTCATTTGTCTCGGGGTCAAGATTGAATTTTTTTTTTTATACATCGACACGTTTCAGAAATAGAAATTGTAGAAATCGAAAGTGTATAATCAGATGTGTGATGACAAATTATAACATGAAAATTAGATAATCTATGAAACAAAGAAACATTTTATATTCAGTACATACTGACGTACAGTATGCCAAGCGATATATACCAAGCTCAAATCATCACATTTTATGATAAATTATTGATGCCACAAAGATCTCCCAAAGGTTGGAGGATCTAAACACTCCAAAGGAAAAGAACATACCTTGCTCCTCTCAACCTCTTTAGTCGTCATAACAATGACACGAGAGTTTTCCTGAAACACCATCCTCCAGAAGTCGCTTATTGTATTCTGCAGGCAGCCCTGTGTGGCGATGTAGCTTTTCTTTAATCTGGCGTTGTTGCTCTTCGACTCTATCTCCGGCTGTGCGAGGAGAACAGCGGTAAAAAAAAAATATTTTAAATACAAAGTGCTGCATTAACTTTGTGCTGAAACTGGTATTACCTCCTGCCTTATACTGATCCTGTTATTAAAATGTTAATTTAATCAAATGTGATCAATTATTATATATCATATCAGTGCATCATGTCATTATTACCATGATAGTGTTAGCGTTGATGTAATCAGAGCCCGGCTCATTTGTGTCGCTGTCGACGAGGACTACTCGCGTGTGGTCGACTAAGAAGAGGATTACAGGGGAAGTAAAGTCAGTCGTTTTTACTCATACGCTGAGCGCACAGCTCTCTGTCTGCGTCACTTCTCAGCCACTTCTATACGTCTCTGCTTCAAGGTAACAAACAAAGTAGAAGAAAAAGAAACCAAATATACACACAGGGAAGGATGTTTTTGTATCTGTTCTTGTTCTTGTTCTCAACGCGTTGGCCCTCTTTGCGACTGTACAGCAGCTTGCACTCCTGCTGTTGAAGTGTCTATGGACAGTGGGAGAAAGGGCAGAAATGGTAATCATAAATCTCAGCATTGCTAAGAGAGTGCAGAGAAATGTAATAACCTAGTTAAACTATGTTAACTGAAGCGTGGATGATGGCTCTCACCTCGAACTCTTCCCAGAAGCCCTGTTTGACCTTATCAGTGGCCTCAGCCGGCTTGCTGAGCTCCCGCACTCTGCTCTCGATCTCGGCTGCGTTAATGCGTGTCGTGTTGAGAGGCTTTAAATACAACAGGCAAGAAGTCTACAATAAGGCAACTTCTGATTTATAAGTACAAAACAGTTCTACATAGAGGATCAACAGTTCTATGAAAAGGATATAGAACTTTAATTTAGTTGATCTGAGACTAATCATAAAGGAATGTTTCTGGACCGCACATCCTTAGTTTTAGGCTTTTACCATGGGAAGTAGATGAGGCTCAACTTCGACCTCAATACAATAAGAACACACTAAATATCAAAACATTTATTTATGAATATTTATTTCCAGCATTTCGATTTACTAATACAACTACTAAACACTTAACTAGGCTTAATTAAGAAACAGGTCACTACATACAGTACAATATTACTGACATTTAACACATTTGGTTGTGACATGAGAATAATATTAAGTGTTTATCAACAATCACTTTTTTGGGACATTTGTACTGGTTCTGCACACTTTTTTGCAATTATACATCGGTGTGAGCAATGAACTACTAGTCACTGTGAGAGGGTCTGCATTTTAACTCAATCTTCAGATGCCTAAATTAACAGTTTGCCGAGTTTGTGCGAGGCGATTCATTTCTGATGTGAGGAATCGACTCCAAGCACTGGGGTTAACGCTTAGTTTTCAATGCTTGCAATCAGTGAATCAATTCTTCTCAGTTCACACAGGATTTCGTTTTGAGTACAGGATTTCTGTGGCCAAAAATGCTTGATTTTGCTGCGGCTTTTTTCGAAATTTGTGACGCAACTTGGAGATTTTGTGCTTTTTTTTTTTGTGGAAAACTACTCTGATTGGCGAAATTTCAATCGCATGAAATAGTTTTGCACGGTGTTTCGCAGTGATGTCTGTTTGAAAAGGAGACCTCTTAGCTGTACTCATGTTCGACGTACGTGAATCGAGGATGGCTTCGGCTGAACGCACGTTGTGATGATGTCACATGAAACGTCTTGGCCCAAATCCATGGAAAATCTGCGGTAATTTTGAAAAGTTCCTCAGAATATCGCGGTTGATTTTGCGTTAATTCCTGCTATTGCAAATTCGCGAAATCCAGGAGGGACTGTCTTCTTTGGATCGACTTTGACGTGAACCGAAAACAGGATGGTGATTTGATGACTTGAAATACAACATGTATTATAAACATTTGTGTATGTTAACAATACACAACAACAAAGTAGTTTTTAAATGCTACTGGGTCAAAATAATATTTTTTCTACTTAATGGCATGAAGTGCGGTGAAGTTTTGAGCGCCATGGTGTGCATCATAATATAGACAAAATAACTAATAATGAAATTTGTTGCCAGCTATTCGATTTTGTCGATTAGTAGTTGCAGTCCTAGGCTGAACAAGAACTCAGTCCACCATCAGTCTCATACACATAAAATATAAACTTGTTCTTTAATGCCAGGATAAAATTACTCGGTGTGTGCGGTCACTCTGCCTGATAGCCCACCTGTTTGAGCTGAAGCACAGTGCCCAGTGTTTCCACCATGGGGTTTTTCTTGTAGTGTTCCACCAGGTCTGTCAGGGAGTCAAACTTCTCCCCTCCACCAACATCATACTTCATATCAAGCTGAGAAACAAAAACAGAAATATACCCGTTTATATATAGTCTAATATAAATCTCTTCATCCAAACAAAAATGTGAACAAGCCAGACTCGGTAAAAGTCACCCTAGGTCACGTTTCTGTAAAAGTACCTGGCAGCGAATCATGACATGGGTGACTTTGGGTTTGCTGTCGGTGCTGTCCGTTTTGTCGTCGCCGGTTCGTACGGAGAGCACAAAATCCCCAGGATGACTCTGGCTCTCTCTCACCAGGAAGCTGCCGTTCTTGCCTTTCTCCGTCAGCAGCTTCTCGGCTTCGCGGCCCGAAAGGTGACCATGAAACCACCTTGGAGAATGAAATGTCAGGATACGACGTAAGCATTTGTTCATTGAGAAAATGCTTTTATGGAAACTGACTTGCTGCTATACAGAGCAAGCGCTACTATATAAAACACCAGCTATAAGACAAAGCTATCCAGAAAAAGAAAAAAAAGTGGTTTAGATGGATTTGGTTGAAGAATCACCTCTCTGATGTCGGGTCAGCGCAGTTGAGCGGGTACTTCAGCTCGATCACATCACCGTTCTTCTCCTTTAGCTGCCCGTGGTGCTCCATGTAAAACTGCACCAGCTCAGCCAACGTGGCGAATTTCTCTCCTCCGTACAGGTCGTAGTAATCCCCCGTGTTCTGGATCTTAATGTGGGTGACTGCTCCATTTCGCCTAAAAATAAAAAAAAAATAAGCTTCTAAATTCTTTGCCTGCAACATTAATTCCACTAAGACTTTGTAAGCTCACAAAATTGTGTGGGCCTGTATTCATTTTTTTCACCAACATGAATATTTAGGGTTAGAAACCGTGCATATGACTAAGGCATAATGTAACTTTAGAGAAAAGAAAAATGTTCCGTTCTTAATGATCTGTGCCAGATTTAAACATCACCTAAAACATGACCGAGCTTCAGAATGATGCTTCTCAAATCTGTGGAAAATCTGCAGTAATTTTAACAAATCGCAAACTCCTCGGAATATTACGGCGATAATTTCTGCGATCGCAAAGATCCTGGAGGGACTGAATAACTACATGCATCAATACCAATTTTTTATACCGAGTCTTTTGCCACTCAATGTTACAGATGATGCCGAAACGAGCAAACTGCCTTAGTATTAGGCAATCGGGGAGTCATGGTACGTTATATTTATCCATCAATCCATGTTTCATACCGCTTATCCTACACAGGGTCACGGGGGAGCCTGGAGACTATCCCAGGGAACTTGGGTTACAAGGCGGGGAACACCCTGGATGGGATGCCAACCCATCGCAGGGCACAATCGCACACTCATTCACACACCACGAACAATTTAGAGATGCCAATCAGCCTAGAACGCATGTCTCTGGTCTGGGGGAGGAAACCGGAGCACCTGGAGGAAACCAAAGTACAGGGAGAACATGAAAACATGCTAACCGACAAACCACAGTGCCCCCTATGTATGATTTATTTAAGATGTTATTTAAAGGCGTCATATCGTGATTTTTATACGGTTGGGTGTAATAAAAAAGATTAACATGCTTTAATGTTCAAAAAAACACATTATTTGTCAAATAATGTACATCATTGCAGTGCCTCTATTCCCAGGCTGCCTGAAACGCTCCGACTTCTCCCCTCCTTCCGAAAAGCCCAGAGCGCTCCGATCGGCCAGCTGACCCGTTGTGTTGTGATTGGCCAAAAGTCTCACGAGTGTGTCAGAAATGTAACGCCCCTTGGGTTAGCTTTAGCCTCCAAAGCAATTCTAAGCTCCTAAGCAACAAGTCGTCGGTTTTAGTTAGTTCAGAATCAGTTTGAGTCAGATTCAGAAAATGCGGATGATCAAGCGGAAGCAAGTTTGCAAGCACGACTTAAGCAGAACGTACAGTGGTAAGTTTTTATTTTGTAACTCTCTTCACCTTTCAGATACGAAGTAAATTCCGACGCCCTGCCGGCTGTGTGTACATAGGTACTCATGCGATACATCTTTCGAAAGCTAGGATTCTTGTGATTCGATTGATATAAACCGTTTCAAGATACAATCACCACAATCAGCTACAATCGAGATCTCGGTCAGACCACCAACATACAAACACTTACAATACCGAGGCAACTTAGCAAACTTTAGCTAGCACGTTAGCAGAGGTCTACAACTGAGCCACAACACAAAACTCCACATTTGAACAGTCAATAGCAGATACTTCATAAAATAATCAAACACACTTGCAGGTTCTGATTCAGAAGCACAAGATTGTCCGAGCAAAGTGGGAATCGCCCCATTTTTCAGGAGAAGCTTTTGCGTGTGGCCTGCCTTGTACTCTCCCAGGTTCAGGAAGCTGTCCGCCGTAAAATGTGCTGTGCACAAGCAAACGTTCGGGTTGTACTGCTCAGGAACAGCGTTATAAATAAACGGTAACCAGTGATTTCGTCCGTTTTCGGAAGGCTAAACGTAGAGGTTTTGCTTTCGCACCGAAACACACGGCGTCTCCGCGGCATGGCGCCCGAGTTCACCAAAGCCTCGCCTTCTTTCTTCGTGCCTGCCTTTGGGCGGGATTTATGCTGATGGTGCACTTTGTGACGTAGAGAAATTACGGAAGTAAATCTGGAGCAGTGCTCTCTGTTAGATGAAATAAATCCCTTTGGGGGAGACTATGAGCTTTGGGACTTTGCAGAGCTTATACATGCACAAACGGATACATTACACACCCAAACAAAAGGAAAACTTTCAAAAATCTTGATATGACCCCTTTAAATGGTATCTTTATTAAAAAGTCTGAGGATGGCCAACCTCAGCGTGCAGAGCAGTATCAGTGAGCACACTTATTAAAAATGAGATCAATTTGCCATTTATTTATTTATTTGTCGTGCAACGTGTCCAGATTGCCGTCATTCTTGTGATCTGTTCATTGGCATGACAACGTACACTATTTTTAGATCACGTAGTATCATGTGTTGTTGGATATTGGTATCTGAACATTTTTATGAGTAGGAGTAAATGTGTACAAGCTGTGGTCGTTTGATGTGGCATCCTCAGAAATTTACATTTACATTTGTTCATTTAGCAGACGCTTTTATCCAAAACGACTTACAAATGAGGAAACACAAGCAAAGCGATACATCAAGTGGAGAACAATACAAGTAGACCTACCATACAAGACTTTTCATTGAGTTCTAGAGAAGCAAAGTGCGCGGAGTAGAGGTGTAAGCTAGTGTAAGCGCAGTTTTGTTTTTGTCTTTTAAATAATGGTTAGGGGTAATTAACGTAAATATTCTCACACTGTCCCGACAACCGACTGAAACTAGAGATGTCTCAAATCAAAGTTGTGTCTTATGTACCGTTATTACACAGGTATTGAGCACGAACACTAACTAGTTTTCCTATTACGGTTAATGTTTGAATTAAAAACCTCTCATTCAAACCTACTGAAAGGTCTATTTTAGTACCAGTCTTCGGGATTTTGCTACAGTATTAAATCCTTATGAATGCAGGGTAAGAGTTCTCAAGCTCATGACAACAATCACGATGACGGCGGAAAGAGAAACAGAGTCTGTCAATGTTTTAACATCGCTGTGCATGAAATCGCTTGCAGTTTGACTTGGAAAACAGAAGGACAGGAATGGTTTGGCTCTGACGTGCCACTTGGTGGACGTCGCTTTTACTACTCGTGTGCCGTCATCACAACGTGCATTCGGCCAAAGCCCTCTTCGATTCACGTGCGTTGAACATGTTTACAGCTAAATGGTCGCATTTACCAACAAACACCACTGCGAAAGACCGGGCAAAGCAATTTCTGCAAAATTCCGCAAATCGCATCGCAAATTTGAAAAAACCCGCGGCAAAAATCAAGCATTTTTGGCCACAACAATCACGATAGAAACCCTGTACAGACTGACGAAATATATTTTCACACGCTTCTTCACTGAAGCCGTGTGTGTGCGTGCTGTGTCAAACATGATTTGTAGAAGAAACAATGTGCATACTACAGCATTTATGACATAGGGTTTGACAAAGTCTTCCCTCAGAATAACATCAGGGATAAAAATCTTTAAAGTAACTGGAAAGGCATGTGACCATCATTACCAGCAGCAGATTTACAATGAAAGGAAGTTATTTCTTTGACATAAAGGAACAAAAGTGCTGCGAGGATGCAATAATGTGCAGAAACAGAGGTTTTGAAGAAAAAGGAAGTAGAATTTGCAATGGAGAGCCAGGAGCTTCAAAGTGTGATTAATGAACATGTGTATATTTGCATTCATTTGTTACATAACATAATAAGCCAGTGTGTTTATATAGTTTATATACGCATCAGTTAAAACAGAGGAGCCCTGGTTATAAAAGACTGACGTTATGAATAAAGCATTTACTGATGCGGTCACAAGCCGTCGTGGTTTACACTGTGTAGCACCAACTAAAGTTTTTTAAATCGACACTTGGCATTTGTGAATTATATTAGCACAAATTCCATACCTTACCGGTGAATGAAAGGGCTTTTCACAATGTTTTTGGCTATACATACCCCTCAGCCAGTGTTGGTTTGCTTTTGGGTTCGTTTAATTATGTGCTATGTGAAAGTAAACCAGATAGCAAATAAACCAAAAGTATACATTTTGCTCTGATTTGGTGAATAGGTCCTTACAAAAATAATAATAATAATGATAAAAAAAAAAATCAACAGGAACTTAGTTTATTAAGAGTTTAACGTGCCCATGAAATCATAATTGCCCTTTCAGAGCTGTACCATGCCATAATGTTCCAAAAAAAAAATAAATAAATTTGTTCTGGCCATAATATAGTTTTAATTTTATAGCTCATCACTTCTGCAGACAAGAAATTTTGATGAATCATAACTAGTTACAACTTTGTGTTCAATTAAATGCTCTCTAGAACCATATGCCCCGCCCCCGGAGGCAGGTCTTGATCTGGAGTATTGTCCGGTCAGCCATAAACACGGGCTGCGTCCGGAATTGCATACTCTGACAATACCTACTGCATTCGATTCAGTACCTACTGCTCGGCCGTTGATATACACGTGTAGTACAAATACAATAAGGGCTACATAAATACTACATCTGCCATGTCGGCATTGTCATGTGACCTGCGACATCATCATAACCACAAAAACCTAAAGGGCTGTGGCAACTGTTTTTTTTTCTTGTTTAAACCTTCAACAGGTTAACAATTTACTCAGGTGTTGTTAAACGAGTACGGTTTAACCACAAGGAACAACGTTTAATACCTAGCACTTGCACTTAAAAAGGGCCGACGCGCTGCCTTCCGCCATTTTTTTTATTCTGACAGCTCTTCCGCGCCAGTCCCGTTGCCTTATGGGATAGCGCAGTGTCCGTTGGTTCCATACTGCAGAATCGAGGCGGAAGCAGGTGGTCATCTGGGTATTTCTCACTGAGAATACTGAGAATTCAGACATACTACTCTTTTGGCGTACTGCTTTACACCTACTGTATAATAGGGTAGTAGCGATATTTGGCTGTGCATCTTCCCGCACACTATTCCCTTTTCTACCCATTGCTTGGTTGAAGGGGAAAGAATGTGGAGCTTCGCAGAGGAGTGTTTTTACCAATTATGTTGCTTCCTCAGACTGAGAGAGAGAATGTGATCCTGTAAGAGTAAGTAAAAGGCTCCATTATATTCGGTGTTCTCATTTGTTTAGCCCTGTTTAGATTTGGTGATGGCGCTCCGCACCTTGAATGCTACTGGCTGAAGAGTCAAGCAGTTTCAATAAGACATCACTCTGACTTCCTGTTACAAAAAGGAAATACTTTAACATACAGAATCGAATTACAGCCAAGAAGCTGTTTCATGGGGGACTCCATTTGAAACTGTGTAGAATTTCTCACAGCCAATTCGTCCAATGCGTCTTTGCTGTGTTTGGTATTCTAGAGGAGACGTTTCCGACCACCGTGCCCTCAGAGTCACACACTGATGTGTCTCAATATCAGAATCCTGTTTACTTATGCGGTGCAAACGCTTTCTAGAGAGGATCGGATCGGATGCAAATTAGGCCAGTTCAGGACGAGTCAGCACCTTTTTTTTTTTTTTTTTTTTTTTTTTTTGGATGACAAAATGTGTTTTGTTATGTCCACAACAACAAGAGACTCAGCACAAGGTGACACAAGGCTGTAAAAGACCAATTTTGAGCTCACAGCTGCAAAAAAAAAGAAAAAAAAGAAGAAAAAAAAACTGGGGAGGGGTTTGAGGTCGGAAAAATGTCGGAAAAAGGTCGGTTAACTGAAACTGGAAATGTGTTAATTATAAGCCTAAAAACATCATTTATTTCTCTTTAGTCACATAATATTACATTAATTTACCCAACAGCCTTTAAAATGTATTTACAGGGAATAATCCTGAGCAGGCATGCAGTTTAAGTTTACTTTTTTGCAACAGATTGTATTTTATTTATTACAGTTAACAACATTTGATAGTAATATTTCGACATTTTATTGCATCCATCCATCAATCAATTTTCCATACCGCTTATCCTACACAGGGTCGCAGGGGAGCCTGGAGACTATCCCAGGGAACTCGGAGCACAAGGTGGGGGACACCCTGGACGGGGTGCCAACCCATCGCAGGGCACGCTTACACACCCATTCACACACTACAGACAATTTAGAAATGCCAATCAGCCTACAACGTATTTCTTTGGACTGGGGGAGGAAACCGGAGTACCCGGAGGAAACCCCCCCAAGGCAAACGTGTATTATTGCAGATCAATCTTATTTTCCTGGAACAATATTATACACACTAATAGTGTGACGCAGGTTATAAGACGAAGGTAAAGGGACTCTGCAGAGACTTTTGTATAAATCCTCCAGAGTGGACGCACGTAACAGGACGCTTGATCGGCATGGGGTTTACTTACTAAAACATCAAGGGAGCATGCTGTCCGTTTGACGACCCAAACTTGTTCTGACTTTGAAATTCGCGCAGCGCACATCTCCGAGATGTCATCTTTCTAATTTTTGTTCCGTCTGGATACTCGCTCCAGCTTTGTTTACTGTTGTCTCTCTCAGAGTGCAGTGGATTCTCACCTGACAGAGAGGGTGAAATCGCCCGGGTTGCTTTTGCTCGGTCGAGCTAGAAAGCTTCCGTCCACGCCGCGTGTCAGCAGAAGGTTCTCGGCCTCCACACCGGTGATGTTGGGGTGAAACCACCTGGAAAACACGTTCACGCTGACTTCAACTGGCACAAAAAAAACACACAACAAGTGAATGCAGCTGAACCTCGCTGCAATGCAAAGATGGCACCAAGTGGTCACGTGATGAGTCACTGGCTATGACTTGATGCACTTGAGTAACAGTGCAGAGCGGAATTAGCATCAATGTTAACCACAGCTGACTACTAGTGAGCAGATGAAACGATTTCTCCGGATATACACACACAAACATGACACTGTGTGTGTGTGTGTGTCTGTCTGTGTCTGTGAGAGAGAGAAATCCAGAATAGTCTATGACTACTGTCTCAGTCTCCTGTAAGTGCTGCTCGAGGTTTAACAAAAGAAAACGTCTTAAACTTAAACAGGGACAACGCTTTAAGTTGGCACTTCTCACAGAAGCAGGACACAAGCAGGTTGTGTTGATAAGCTAACGTTTCTTCTTGTCACAAGCAGTTTGGAAAGCACGGCTAGCAAAGCTGCTAATATTAAACCCGTGACGTGTCCACTATCATAGAGAATATAAAACACTAGTTAGCTAACCACAGCTCGTCAGTGAGCAGGGTTTCAGTGAGCTAGCTCAATGTTCTGGCATACACAATGTTGGTTTTTAGGGGGGTTTTTTTATTTATTTATTTTTTTGGGACAGCTAGCCAGCTCACTCGGCTGACTAAACCTGTTAGCTAACTAGCCTATACACTGGTGCACAAACCTGCTAGCAGGCTAACACAAGCAAGTTTGAAACACTGGGCGACTCAGTTCCTGGCCAATTAAAACTTTCTGTGTTTGCTCCGCTTCTAGCTAAACCTGGAAGCGGCGTCCAGGCAGATCAGTGTCAGAAAAATACCGCTGCCATGTTTTGCTCGACCCTTAACACCAGCGCATATCGTTTGTTTTCCTCATTTCCACAGCTCTCACCTCCGAGATGTCATCTTTCCCCAAGCCTTGTTTCCTCGCTCCGGATCCTCGCTTCGGATTTAATTTACTTTCAAGGCAAGCGACTGCGCCGAAAACCCCGCTACTTTTCTCTGACAAAAAACCGTCATAAGGAAAAGGCCCGCTCAAAACGGGTTTAAATAAATGAACAAGTAAAAAAAAAAAAAAAAAAAAAAAAAAAAATAGTCCGAGGAGCAAAACTCGGTAGCTAGGCCTCAGCATAGGAGACCTTTCGAGTCAGTTGTAAAACGTCACCAAACATGCGACAAAGCAGAACTGCGTAAAACACCTGCGCCCTCTAGCGCTGGATGTGTCCCTGCAGCCGGGCAGGAGCAGGACAAGTGTTCCTTTTTATTGTAGACTTTTGCCATTTTGTAGTCATGGAGACGGGGAGGCTGGTATAAATGGGCTAGCAGAGCTTTCATTCATAATATTAAGTTTCATTTTTGCCACCCATATCAGATTCCTTGCTGTAAAGTGGATTGTTTTGGAATTTTGTAGAACCAAGTGCAATAGCACCACCAACGGTGAACAGAAAAAATACACAATGGTATAAAGAAGTGAGGTTGGGGCTGATTTCTTTCTAGCCCAGACTGTAGATTCATGCAGCCCATGTGTATTTGATGATTGGTGCTCCCCTGACTTCATGTGAAATTGGTTGTGATTGTTTTCCCCAACATAATCCCATAAATACCTATATCGCTGATACAGTGGTGTGTGTATAAACCAGGGGCGTCACTAGACCCTTTTTACCGGGGCAGGAGCCCCAGTCAAATTTTCCTGATAAATCATTGTCTGATGAGGTAGATTACGGTAGATCCATCTGAAAATAGGCTTTACTATTCATTGAACATTATCATTTACATCATTTTGAATAATTTAAAACATGAAGGCTGATTGTAACGCCAGCTGAAGCGAAAATATCCTGATGTTGATAATCGATAACGTTAGCTTGTTAACTGCTAAAAGAATGCTTGCTTATGTCTTCTAATTTGCCGTTCTGCCACAAACAATGTGATTTAGTCATCATCAGTGAAAGCGTTTTGAAGTGACTTCTTCATTTAGGGGCTAGTTAGTTAATTTACTTGCAAAAATGCTATTCAAGCACACCTGCCTGTCATTTTCAAGTAATCCTGAAGACTTTTTCAGGTGTGTTTGATTAGGGATGGAGCTAAACTCTGCAGGACAGTGGCCCTCAGGACCGGAATTGCCCATCCCTGGTTTAGAAGCTAATTTCACAGTTTCAGTGGCGTCTTCCAGTATGTTGTCTGGTGTTTGTGTAAACAAAACATAATGAATTTGGCTTTGGGGCTCTGATGGACTAGGATTGGAGAGGGTGGATTTTAAATTTAATGAAAATGTTTAGATATTTGTTGTTATATACAGGTTATTTCAAAAGTCTCTTCTGTATTGTTGTGATGGGATTTCAGGTGCCAGCTTTGTATTAAAAAAAAAATAAAAATCATTTCTTCTCTTGTACCCACAGACCCCCCAAGAAATTTTGTACTTTTGTAAAATTCTTGGGGGGGCTGTGCCCCAGTAATGATCAAACTCTAGAAATGCTGATGGTATAAAAGGAGGTGGATTATTTACTCTATCATCTTCTTTTCCCCCCAAAATCTCCTTTCCCAAACTATCGGCACAAAAACATGACAAACCAGGACGGTGGTAGCTCAGTGGTTACGATGTTGGGCTACTGATCAGAAGGTCGTGAGTTCAAATGCCAGCACCGCCAAGCTGCTACTGTTGGGCACTTGAGCAAGGCCCTTAACCCTCAACTGCTCCCTGGGTGCTGCAGCAAAAATGGCTGCCCACTGCTCTGGTTGTGTTAACGGTTTGTTGTGTGTGTGTGTGTGTGTTCACTACTCACAACTCCTAATGTGTATGCACTAACTTGGATGGGTTAAATGCAGAGGACAAATTCCAAGTATGGAATTTGTCCTTACATTGGCCTTCACATGTCACTTTCACTTTTTAAACATGACAGAAACATAATATCACGATATTTTATGACATTTATATGATATGTATCACAATATACAGGTTTAAACGTTTAACCTTTAAACGTTTTATTTGATGCTTTTATGTGTTGCCTAAAAGAAATAACACTGAAAAGGAGGAAAAACCTTTTTAATATTTTTTCATTTTTCAAGATTCATACAGCAGAAAACTTTATCAAACCAGTTGCTTATTTTTTTATTTATTTAAAAAAAAAAAAAAACATTAAAAAGTAGAGATAGCACTTTTTCTGTTCTGATACTGATACCAAAGCCTTGAATATCAGCTGGTATTGATACCCATCTGATATTTTTCTTTTTAAAAATTACTAAGCTTAAATTGTTTTTTTTAGTGAAGCACTTAAAGATGCAAGAAAACATACATAGTTAAAAACACCAGTTGCAGCTTTCATAGAAAAGTCACTTTCCTTTCAAATATAATAAATATAATAAAGTATACTGTATATAAAATTAAAATCAATCCTAAATATAACAACATATAACATATGTTAATATGTTATATAATAATAATAATAATTATTATATATAATAATAACAACAACAATAATAATAATAATGACAATAACAATAATGACAATAATAATAATAATAATAACAATGACAATAATAATAATAACAATAATAATAATAATAATAATAATAATAATAATAATAATAATATATAAATATTTTCAGTTAAAATAAAAACATTTTCCAAATCCAATTCCAATTTTTCCATTTGTTACAGGATCAGAAAAAAACAACATTTTTCTCCTCTATCTGATCCACTTTTGTTTTGTTTGTTTGTTTGTTGTTGTTTTTTTGCTGGTATCAGTCTGGTACTCATAGTGTACAGTATGAACTCAGGAAGAGCTGTTAATTAGCTGATTGAGCTACAAGCACACAGCACTCTGTTCATATCAGGGTTCAGTTCTGCACTATGCCACCAGAAAACGTAAAAGAAGTCTACACACACACACACACACACACACACACACACACACACACATATATATATATATATATATATATATATATATATATATATATAAACTTTATACATGTACACTTGACGTGCATGGGTTTGTCATTGTTTGGTTTTGGTTTTGCTTCGCGTTTCGTCTCGTCTAGTTTGAACCTCATCGCGACCCGTCATAAGCTTTACGTGGCAGTACCAGTAAAGCTCCCTGTTCAACTTAAAAATAGCCTCGACTCTCTCCACAGTCCCGCTCTGCTCATGGAAAGAGAGTCTGTTTAGCATTTATACACAGACTCTTGATGGTGGAGGTGGATTTATTAGCGCTTAATAACGTAAGTTCGAAGCGAGAATGTTGACGTTTTCAGAGCTCGTCGTCCTGCTCGCTGTTTTGTGCGCTACAGCGAGCGGCTACTTTGTTAGCATAGATGCTCACGCGGAAGAGTGCTTCTTCGAGCGCGTGAACTCGGGCACTAAGATGAGCCTCATGTTCGAAGTAGCCGAAGGAGGCTTTTTAGACATCGACGTCGAGGTGAGAAGTTGAAATGAAAAGTGTGGGTTTTTTTGTTTTCTTTTAGTGTTAAGTTGCTTTGCTAACGCGCTAACCTGTCCGCCGTGGAAGCGGAAGCTAACATATGTTGCTAGCTAAAGAGATATAAAGAAGAGGTGTCCTGAATGGCTTCCTGTGGTAGCTGTAGTCCGCTAGGTTTAGATGTATTAAGCTTTGTTTACTTCAGTGTGTAGCGCGTATTTAAAGGGAATACGCGGCTGATTAGGACGTAGCCATCCTGAGTAACCCTTTCGTCATCTAATGTCGACGCTAGGTATTGAAGTATGATTATTCTTATGCACTTGTGAGTTAGCTGATGAACTGTGGTGACTAATTCGTGTTTCTTGTAGATAACTGGGCCAGATGGAAAGCAGATTTATAAAGGAGACCGTGAGTCCAGTGGGAAGTACTCTGTGGCCGCCCATATGGATGGCACTTATAAATTTTGCTTCAGCAACAAGATGTCCACCATGACTCCCAAAATTGTGATGTTCACCATCGACATCGGTGAAGCTCCCAAAGGCCAAGACATGGAGACAGAGGGTAATATTATATGGCGGATGTTTTACTTTATCCTTTTACTCCATCCGTATTGTCAAATCACACTGTTAAAGGGATAGTTCACCCAAAAATGAAAATTCTGTCATCACTCGTTCCGAACCCGTAAGACCTTCGTTCGTCTTCAAAACACAAATGAAGACATTTGAATGAAACCCGGGAGATTTATGTCCCCGCCCTCTGTTTACAGTCCAAGTAACGAAATTTCCAAGCGCCAAAAAGTTCATAAAGACGTCGTAAAAGTTATCCATGTGACTCCAGTGGTTTAATCCCGATTATGTGAAGCGATACGAATGCTTCGTGTGCGCAGAAAAACGAAGTCTTTATTCTCGAGAGAGTTCACGAGAGAACCACGACACATGCGTGTTGTGTTGGCGCGAGAGCGGCCAAAAAAAAAATGCAAGTCCTGCTCTATGCCGAAATCTGCTTTGTTACGAAGCTTGTTCTGTGTGACTCAGTCTGTGTACAGTGTCCCTCCTCCTCTGCCGTAAACGCTGCAGCGCTTCCGGGTCCCGTTGTATCACGAGAAAGTCCGCTCTCGCGATACAACTGGACTCAGTACAACTGGACAACTGGACTCAGTACAACTGGACAACTGGACTCAGTACAACTGGACTCAGCTTATGGCAGAGGAAGAGGGACACATGGATGCCTGCAGTCCGGTCTGTTTAAAGGAATCCCACATTTTCCATCTCAGGAATCGGAGGTAGACTGATCCGATACCGACGTGCTCCCAAGCCAGGGGTGTAACCTGGCTAGGGCGTCCGGGGCTGTATCCCTGCAGATTTTTTCTTTAGCCCTGAATAATTCTCCACTTCGTCACTGCGCAACTGAAAGTCAGTGAAAGAAGACGGCAGTGTTGTCATTTTGTATCTTCAGTGAACGGAGGCGAGACCAATCGGACAGGGTTTACAGGAAACCACGTGGAAATACTCGTTTCTTATTGGCTGACAGCTCTCAATTCTGCCAAACCCTAGCTCACACAGTCAGTCAGTCAGTGTGCGGGGAAAATGGATATAAATCGATTATTTATTTGTTTATTTATTTATTTTGCAAAAAAATAACAAGTAAAAAGGTTGAAACACTAATATCCTCTCATGCTGAGCAGGAAAACAAGGTGTGTAAATGTCTTTATGAGTTCCAAGTTACGTGAACATGATATGAGCGGAGCATAAGTACTCAGCACTGACGTACTCAGCATGGCTCTGTAGCAGCTAAACCCATACAGTGATAGATTAGTTGTGCCTCCCCTTGATTGGCGACACCAAACTAGCCTAGTCTCGTGTTGGATAGCCAAAAAGTTTTATATTTTATCCGTCTGGTAGTCCTGCAGATAGTGATAACACCCGAGGCCACTTTTTTTTTTTAAGCAATTAGCTCTCACATGCAAGAAAAACAACGCATTGGAAACAGTCTAGTTAGAAGTATGTTTTTCAAAGTTTTTTGGATGGAGAAGAATCTGGGCTCAGCCCCGGATGATTAACAGTCCACCTAACGCTCCTGTCCTAAAATCAGGCTTAAAGTCGCACACTGTCGAGCAGGCTCGGAGTGCGAATGATGCGAGGACGCTCATTTAAAAGCCATCGATAGGAGGGTGGTGTAGGATTGCGCGAAGGTCACGGGACAGCTACAGTGCTAACAGTGCTGATGGTGAAATGTAAGTCAGACATGCTAACAGGCAGAAAAATGATCCTTATTACCTCGAGCTCACCCTGAAGATTATCCTGTTTATGCCTTGTTTTCTGCACCAGAGTGGATGATGCTGGTGATCTCACTGTCTGTAACAGAATTGAGCCAAGATTTTCATTTGGATCATTTTGACACAGGCTTAAAAGCCCGCTGAAATCGCATGGTGTAAAACCAGCCGTAGTAACCGCGCTGACTCGCTGTAAGTTATGGCATGTGAAATGTCACAGGTGTGATGGCTGCAGACGTCATCAGTTTGTTTACCTTTTACTGAAGTTCTGAAACCTTACAGTAGCGCTTTCTATGAAGGCCATGTGTATGAAGACCTCTGAATACGTCAGTAACATGTTATAATGGCGTTACGCACATTGTTATAAGCGTTACCGCCTGTAGCCGTGTAAAAACATTAAGGCCACGTGTTTATAAATGAACAGAACACACAAAGTCGTGTTTGTAACACTTGTAATCACTAACATCAAACATTGGTTTGCAATTTTTTCCAAGTGATTCAGTTTATATATTAATATCAACAAAATTACATTTCCAGTGTTTTACTTTATGAAGTTTTGTAGTATGCACGGCGGCTTAGTGGTTAGGACGTTTGCCTCGCACCTCCGGGGTTGGGGGTTTAAATCCCACCTCCGCCCTGTGTGCATGGAGTTTGCATGTTCTCCCCGTGCTTCGGGGGGTTTCCTCCGGGTACTCCGTTTTTCCTCCCTCGGTCCAAAGACATCCATTGTAGGCTGATTGGCATTTCCAAATAGTCTGTAGTATGCGAATGTGTGTGCGATTGTGCCCTGCGATGGGCTGGCACCCCGTCCAGGGTGTCCCCCGGGGATTGGCTCCAAGCTTCCCCACGACCCTGTGGAAAACGGATGGAACGATTTCTCATTAAGCTCTCTGTTATAATTTATTTACTAAAGCTAAAGGGTCTCAAAATACACAATGCTAAGTGGCTTCCTTTGGAACTGGTGCTATAATGCGTTATGACGTCTAATGTATAATGTTGACACGATAGCCTTATAAATGCATTATGACACAATACGAATGCACTCGTAGTCCATTATGAATAATAAAATGTGTGTTGTACCTTGGCCCTGACTGTTGACTTGCTCCTCTTCTCAGGCGGTGGTGACAGCTGGGATGGTAGGCACAGGCAGCATAAACAAGATCACTTTAACATGGATATATTAATGTGTTAAACATGCTGCTTTAACTCTAACCTGTGCCCTGGTTTGGTTTGATCTGTTGATGAAAGCCCTTGTTGCCTGTTGCATTGTGCTTATAATAAGATGCTGAGAAGTAACAGGGTGTAACAGTAGTACCGGGTGTTTAATGATCATAATGATCATATAAGTTTAAAAAAAATAAAAAATTTATTTCCAAGTTGGCTGGTCAACATTTTATGCATGTCCTGTACCATAAACATAAACTTACATTTTGACAACAGAATGAACAAAAGCACTTTGCTTGGCACTTCTGTTGCATGTGCTGTCATTGGTTGTATTTGAAGTATTGGGCTACACTTTAGAAAAAGCAGGATGCAGTTAAACACAACATTTTAGTAAGATGCTTTGCTGCTGTGCTGTATTTTACATGTCCTCTTTTCTTCCCCCCCCTTCAGCTCACCAGAACAAGCTGGAAGAGATGATCAACGAATTGGCCGTGGCCATGACGGCTGTCAAGCATGAGCAGGAGTACATGGAGGTCCGGGAAAGAATACACAGAGCAAGTATGTCAATGCACATGCACAGTATCATGTTATCATTCTCTCTCTCTCTCTTTTTATTTTATTTTTTTTATTTTTATTTATTTATTTTTTCCTTTAAATGTGAATGATGCTCTGCCATTTCTGCACATTCCAGATTCTGTAGTCTAAATATCATATACATAAACTATTTACCAAACAGCTTGAGATTTCTTTACCTTAATAAGTCTTATCTGTAGAATAGGTCCAGTTAATCTCTTAAGGTCCCGGTGTGTTTCGTACTCCTTGCGGAGATGATATTCGTGTGAACAAAATGACGTACTTTAGGAGAAAACTATCCATCGTCGGAAGGCTTCACTCAGGCTTCGTCCACGTTAATCCAGATGGATCTGGAAATGGCATTTTTTTCATTTTAAAACGCTCTCCTACTACACTGGCGTTTTCAAACGGTTTCCAAAAATTGCTCGTCCACACTGAAACATCCGAAAACCATCTATTTACTTTGTGCAAAGTGACATTAATCTTTAACAGGGCTATCAAACTGGATAGCAGGAACAACTAGTGCTGTTCAACATCGTCCACCATCTTGTTTGTTTTGAGTCGAATGGGTCACATGACTAAAAATACGTTGTTTTTGCATATCTCCGTTTTCCCAGTCCACACTACAATGCGAAAACAAAGTTTTCAAATTTGTCCACTTGGGGGTGCATTTTTGATGAGCTCTGTTTTCACTGGACAAAAACGCCGTCTCAGTGTGGATGAAAGGCCAAAACATAGAGAAAAAGATGCGTTTTCAAATTTATCTGGATTAATGTGGATGAACATGTTACACAACAACAGGCCCCAGATTGGAACGTTCATACAGCCAAAAAAGAAACCACAGGGAGTATGCAAGCTCATAAACCTTAGAGAACATGGTTCACAGCCTTCATAAAAGTCTGAACGTGTACTGAACGTGTACTGAGGTGTTTTTATAGTCTATTCAGTGGTTCTTTACTCTCCTAACTTTTTGTGCCTACTTGCACTTCATTCCTCTGAACCTTCGCTGGGCTTGGGGCATGGTTTGGGTTAAAGAAAGTTAAGCATGGCCATCTTTTCAGCACAGATTAAGCAAAACAATTGCCAGCAGTTTGGAAAGTTTATTTTATTCAATAATAGTGGTCAAATCCTGACTGGCGCAACAGAAAAGTGTCTGGAGACTGCGAGCTTGAATTCCAAGAACACAAAATTGCCCATGCTCTCTCTGTCTCTCTGTTTCTTTCTCTCCCTCTCTTTCTCTCTCTTGCTCTCTCTCTCTCTTTCACCTGTCAATCACAGCATCACTAGCGAATCATGGGCGTCTAAGAGCTCATGTATGCGGAAGAGGGCAGATCGCACTTTCCTCCGAGGCTGTTACACTGCCCTGTGACACAGCAGGAGCAGCAGTTTGAAAAGATTCAGTTTGCTCATGTCTCAGTGGAAGCACATGTTAGACTTTTATCCTGCCTTGTTGGTTACTGTGGTATAATAGTGGGTGGGAATTGGCAGGTGAGCAAATTGAGAACATGGGGGGGGGGGGACTTCCAAAAAATCCAGGGGAAAAAAAACAAAAAAACAATAATTCACCCTGTTGTATCATTGAACGTTTAATTGTACACATTAACATCTCTTTTTGTTTTTTCCTCCCCTAGTTAATGACAACACCAACAGCAGAGTGGTTCTGTGGTCATTCTTCGAAGCCCTGGTGCTCGTCGCCATGACCCTTGGACAGATTTACTACCTGAAGAGATTTTTTGAAGTACGGCGAGTCGTGTAATAAAAAAAAAAAAAAAAAACACAAAAAACAAAAACACGCTTCCTCTCTACTATCAAGACAGTCATTCACTACTCCAAGGCTTGGCTATCGTGCCTCAACAACTTTCAGAAAACTCCTTCTCATCTGTCATTCAGTTTCCATTATTGTATTTACTTCTGTGTTTTGTTTAGATTTCGTTTCGTTCGTTTGGGGAGCTGTGATCTTTCAGGCAAATTTTTGGTGTTCACGTTTAATTTCTTTTAAAGCCCAGTTCTTACTAAGCTGTTTTTATTTTGTGGAACTTATTTCTTTTTGCTTCTTGTCTAGTTTAATCTACTTAATAGACAAACGGTGACATAAAGAGGGTGTATCAGCTGTTGCTTAGAGAATGCTACAAGCATCGCATGGTGTGAATTTCACAATATTGTTTTCAATTAATGATTAAGTTGTTAATTTGAAATGAAAGCGAGTGTTCTGGTAATTGACTTTTGATGCACGCCCTTCGTAGGCTTTTCGGCTTCTTTACCTTACATGGCACATAATTAACGTGTATTAGCCAACCCATGGAATATGACTGTTTACGTATTAAAATGGCTTTATTGTATTTTCAGACGTTTAAGTATAATTTCCATTTTGCAAGGTTTTTTTTTTTCTGTTAACTGGGGAGGGGAGTAATTTATGTACTTTTTTACTGTTACATGTCTGTATGGACATTTAATTCTTTAACACTTGCTATAGAAAATAATTGGCCATGACTACTGCAGAATTGATGGTAAAACTGTACAATATTGTAAAGTAGAATGTTCAAGTGAATCAAATATGAACTTGATTTAATAAAATATGTTTGAAAATCCCATTGTTTTCTCCATGCGTTAACTCTTGGTATTTGTTTACTCGTTTGCTGCTCTTATGCAGTGACCCTGGCAATGATGTCACTACGTCCAACATCACATACGACGGGATTAGTTAGTATGCCAAAATAGTGTGCTCTTGAGTGTGTTATTTATTTATTTAATGTCGCTGTGCTGTTGTGACCTCCATTCTACAAACATCCCAGAACTGAAGTTATCCAAGATCAATTTTCGTCATGAAATGAGTAAGCATGACACGGCTGTGCTTGTATTGGGGTTGTCACAATACCTTAAACATATCTTCCGATACTATTCACCGCCGCACATACGTCACTTGCGGTACTACCGTATTGACGATACTATGTTTAGTATCGTGGTACTACCGTAGTACCCAGCTTGGATTACAGGAAAAGGACCCAATCTCTACAGTTTACAGCCTTATAATTAACATTTTGTAATCAAAACTATGAGTTTTAGTTTAAACTTGACTGACTTCACTGACATGTTGGTCTGTTGTCACTTTTATTACCCACGATGCTGTCCGACGACCTGATGATAGTGGCGTCAGTGAGAATTATTCCTTGCTTCAAGTATCGAGTTTATTATCATGTGCATAAAAAGTGCTTTAAGCATCTATATACAATGAAATTCTTGTGTTACAGTTGTACACTCCTACCCAGACACAATGCAAAAATGAGAAATGAACTCTTATGTAGTAAAGTGTAGTAAAACTTAACATTGAACACAGACAAAAGACCATGCAAGATTATTAATGTTCTCTAAGCAAGTAATAATAATAATAATAATAATAATAAGCTGTAAACATTATAAACATTGTATGCAGTCAAAAAGTGATATAGTGGGAGATATTACACGTACAGTACAAGGACAGTCAGAGTCTTATATCAGTCTCTACCTAAGGCTTTCAGGCTCTCTTCATCTCTACCTAAAGAGAGCAATGCAGCAGTGCTTTAGTCCTTTAGTCTGTCTAGCTCTCTCACTTCCTTGTCTGTACACTCTGCTCAAACAGACCAGGTTCCAAAGCTTCAACTTTCATGCTAATACTGCTGCCATCAACACCATCACGCTTGTCAACTGGTAGATTGACCGAGTCTCTGCTGTCACTAAGCATACCAAGTCCTTTGATATTACATTTTCAAAATGTCGTTTTGCTGGTCGGCCATGTTGAATTGAGTCTTAAACACAATGAACCACTTGGCACATTGTTACAAAAATTGGTAGTTGTCAACAGGACCATGCCCCAAAAGTACTCAAAATGTTTGCGCCACCTTGTGGTCAACAATTATAATGCAATTACAACAAATGCTAAATAATAAAAAGTTATCAAAACCTTTTTGATATAGACAACCGTTCTCAAATAACGTGCGGACGAATCCGATGGCCAAGACGGCTGTGAGGCTATATCTCCGTAATGCATTAGCATATTCAGACCAAAATTAGTACCCGTCATTGGCATCATGACTTGAGGGTATCTGCATTGTTTTAGAACAGCGCCACCTTGTAGGTCGAAAATTATAATGCAATTTCAAAAAAATGCTAATTGCTTTTGAATACTTTTGCCCATTGTCATGAGACTGGTCTTCCTAGATTCCTTGGCTCAGGCCGAGAACAGTGATACCAGTTAGGCCATGGTCGGCTGAACTCGCTGTCCGCCATTTGAATTTACTAAAAAAAATAAATAAATAAAATTTTAAAAAAAAACTTTTTCAAACTCCTCCTAGAGCGTTCATCCGATTTTCACCAAAATTGAAACAGGTCATCTTCAGACCATGCTGACAAAAATTTGTTGAACTCAAATTGATTGGTCAAAAACGTTCTCGAATAACAAATGAATTTGAAAGACGTCGACGTACAAATGAATTTGAAAGCGATCATGCCAAAATTGACGTGATGCTGTATCTCCGTAATGCTTTAGCATATTCAGACCAAACTTAGTATATGTCCCGAGCGTCATAACATGAGAGTACATCCTCGGTTTCGGACCAGTGCCACCTAGTGTTCATGAGATGTGAAAAAAAGCACATTTTTGCTTTGTCATAAAATAATGATCATGCTAAAATCATGCTTGCTTATCTCCTTACTTTGCCTCTCTTGTGCTTGGCCCCTTAATTGCTGCTTGCAGCTATATTTATTATTATTATTATTATTATTATCATTATTATTATTATTATTATTAAATCTAATTTTCTTGACCTGCATATTCATGAAAACGTACACATCCATATCATATCTGTAATTATTGCAGAGGAATTTCCCTAAATGTTTATTGTTGTTAATGATTATTGTTGGACTTACGTTTGATTTTTATGCTGACAAAAATGGCATAAATGTATTATTATTTTTAAATAACAGCACATGGTATTTTCCTGGTCAAAAATAAATAAAATGCTCTTCTGCAAATGCTTTTCTCTTGAGTGAAATAAAGAGTTTAATTCTAAGACCATCAAAACCTTTTTTTTTAAAATTCAGATTTACTCATATTTAATAGTGACTCATTTTCATACATAAGTGTAAATGTTTCTAAAAGTTATAATGCAAAAAAAAAAAAAAAAAAAATTGTAAGAACATCAGCAATCCATCGGCGACCATTAATTGTGGTATCTATTTTTTTTATTTTTAATATTTCATTCATCTGTAGTGTCTCGTCTTTACAATATAATACTAAAATATTTCTCGAATATACCGTACTGTAGAAACTGACCAAAAGTGGAACGCAGTAATGAGTGTTTCTCTGTTCCCACCCGGACCGCGTTCTCTGCTGCACCGAAAGCATGGGAACGTGATTAGTGAAACAGAAAAACTGAAACGCACCAGTATGGAGAGTATAAGCGATGGAAAATGGGAGAGTTTACCAGTGAAACTTCACGACAGCGTACTGTTGACGTTGAAGAAGTTGGGATTTACTTATATGACTCCGGTTCAGGTATTTTGAACGTATTTTCCAGTTATATCTACCTCCAGTTATATCTACCTCCAGTCATCTCTTTCTCGGATGTTCTAATATACTGTTGATATGTTTCATTTTAGTCAGCATGCATCCCTCTTTTCATGAACAATAAAGATGTTGCAGCCGAAGCGGTAAGTGCTTTCTCTTAGCATCTGTTTCAGATAAGTGGATGAACTATGGCTGACTTGGACGTGTCTAAACAAATCTCGTAAAATCGCTGCAGGTTACAGGCAGTGGGAAAACCCTCGCTTTTGTCATTCCTCTGCTAGAAATCCTCATGAAACGCGAGGAGAAGCTGAAGAAAATGCAAGTAAGTGAGAACAGTCACTGCTGTATATAAACATCAACCGTATCCATTCATTGTATTATATTATGTTGCACATGTATTTAAATATCTTATTTTATATAGATCAAAAGATGGATATGAGATGAGAATTTAGGATTTCAGCTTTTATTTCCTGGTGTTTACATCTAGATGTGTTAACCAACATAAAACAGAACCTATTTATTAGATCAAAAGTATAGGAGCTGATCAATCTCGAAGTAAATGAAAGTGAATACTTTAATATTTGGTTGCATATCCCTTACTTGCAATAACTGCATCAAGCTTGAGTCTCACTGACATCACCAACCTGTTGGTTTATTCATTTGTGATGCTTTTCCAGTCTTTTACTGCAGCTTCTTTCAGTTGTTTTTTTTTTTTTTGTTTGTTTTTGGGGGGTTTCTCCCTTCAGTCCCTTCAGTCCCCCCTGATAAAGCCCTTTGTTGAGTTAGCAGTGTGTTTTTTGGATCATTGTCTTGCTGCATGATGAAGTTCCTCCCGATTAATTTGGATGCATTTCCCTGTAAGTTGGCAGACAAAATGTTCTAGGCCTCTGAATTCATTCTGCTGCTACCATCATGAGTTACATCAGCAATAAAAATTAGTGAGCCTGTTCCAGAAGCAGCCATGCAAGCCTAAGCCATGACACTACCTCCACCATGTTTCACAGATGAGCTTCTGCGTTTTGGATCATCAGCAGATCCTTTCTTTCTCCACACTTTGGCCTTTCCATCACTTTGGTAGTGGTTAATCTTGGTTCCAGACCTTTTGTGGCTCATCTCTGTACATTTTTTTTTTTTTTTGTGAATTCCAATCTGGCTTTCTGATTCTTACTGCTGATGAGTGGTTTGCATCTTGTGGTATAGCCTCTATATTTCTACTCCTGAAGGTGTCTTCGACCAGTAGAACATGTGATACCTTCACCCCTGCTCTGTGGTGGTTGTTGGTGATGTTACTGACTGTTGTTTTGTGGTTTTTCTTCACAGCTCTAACAATGTTTCTGTCATCAGCTGCTGTTGTTCTCCTTGGCCGACCGATTCAGTGTCTGTTGCTCAGTACACCAGTGGTTTCTTTCTTTTTCAGGACATTCCAAATTGTCGTATTGGCTATGCCCAATGTTTGTGCAATGCCCCTGATTGATTTTCCCTTTTCTCAGCTTCAAAATGGCTTGCTTTTCTCTCATAGACAACTCTCTGATCTTCATGTTGGTGTTTCCTTTTTAACAACAAATGCAGTCTGCACAGGTGAAACTGAAGGCTAAAACCAAGAGTAGATGCTCAATTATTTACTGTTTAAACAATCAATCTAAGAAACACCTGTCAGTCACATGTTCCAGTATTTTTGCTCACCTAAATATTGAGTGGTCTGATAAAAAATGTGCTATGTTCTGTCGTTTAACACGTCTACATATAAATGCCAGGAAATAAAAGTGGAAATTCTAAACTCTTGTCTCACATTCATCTTTTGATCTCAAACCAAAATGTCTTCTGTCTACAGCACAAACAAATGAATTGGCCTTGCTGTTCCAATATTTTTTTTAAAAATGGGCAGGACAGGTGGCTCTCCAGGACCCGAGTTGGGAATTTTGGTTAAAATAATGCACTTGTTGTTTTTTTTATCGGTAAAGTCACACTTAAACCACCCAAACAGACTTGGTGGATAGCAGAATAATGTAAAAACCGGTGAACGCAGATATAACACATAGACAAACACTTGATCTATGACAAGCATGCCAGCCAGTGGATTGTCTATGCTAAATTGCCCCTAGGTGTGAGTATTTCTGCATGGGACCCTGCGATGGACTGATGTCTCTTTTTCCCAGTGTTCCTGGGACAAGCTCTGGATCCACTATGACTCAGCCCAGGATAAAATGGTTGAATGAATTCTTGCTACCACTCACTCCTTTGTTTATATTCACTACTTGTGCCACTTTTGCAGGTTGGCGCTTTGATCATCACACCGACCCGAGAGCTGGCACTCCAGATCAGTGAAGTTGTGGGCCAGTTTCTAGAGGAATTTCCTCAGTTCAGGTCTGTTTAATGGCTATAAAGGAGTACATTAACATTTCTGGCAGAAACCTGATCTTGATCTGATGTTTCTTTCCAAATATTTCAGGCAGATTCTTTTAATTGGTGGAAGCAACCCCATTGAAGATGTAGAAAAGTTCAAGACCAATGGGTGAGTGGTGACTGGTTTTGGCAGTTAGATTGGAAATCAGATTTAGCCTAGTGTAATGCGAGATATTTAACCCGTAGGGCCAACATCGTGATTGGAACCCCTGGGAGGCTGGAGGACATGTTCAGGAGGAAAGCTGATGGCCTCGACTTGGCCAGCTGTGTGAAGTCTTTAGACGTGCTTGTTTTAGATGAAGCCGACAGACTGCTGGACATGGGCTTTGAAGCTAGGTGCTGTTTAAAACAAAACTGGATTCTCTAGTAGTTAGAAAAGCAGCCTAGTCCAATTTAGACCATCTTGGTTAACAAAACTTCTTACCCTGTTGCAGCCTGAACACTATTTTGGGCTATTTGCCCAAGCAGAGGCGCACAGGCCTTTTCTCAGCAACACAGACTCAGGAGCTGGAGAAGCTGGTGAGGGCTGGCCTCCGAAACCCGGTCCGGATCACGGTGAAGGAGAAAGGAGTGGCAGCTACAAGCATGCAAAAGACTCCAGCGAGGCTTAGTAATTACTACACAGTAAGCAGAATAACAAGGATAATGCCTACTCTGTATATCCGAAATCGAATGAAGTAAAGCTTACAGTAGAGGTCGACCGATTGATCGGTTTTGCCAAATAATCGGCACTGATAGCTCAGCGGCCTCTAGAGGTCACTGACAAATTTTGTTGTGTTATTTGAAGTCTTGTTTATTCATTTTGAATGTGTCTATTTTTATGTGTTATTTGGAGTGTTAATTTTTAGTTCAGTCTGGATGTATATCTGAGCAAAGAAGGCTGTGAAAAATTGTCTTTATTGTTTAACCTTTTGATCTTTTGTTTAAAAAATTCACAAAAATGCTCTCATGGATATCAAGCAATCGCAAACAAAACACAGGTTTATCAAAAAAAAAAATCTTAAAATATATGTTAAATATATGTGTACCACAATTATTGGCACCCTTTTAGTCAATACTTTGTGCTGCCTCCCTTTGCCAAGATAAAAGCTCTGAGTCTTCTCCTATAATGCCTGATGAGGTTGGAGAATACATGGCAAGGGATCTGAGACCATTCCTCCATACAGAATCTCTCCAGATCCTTCAAATTTCGAGGTCCACGCTGGTGGACTCTCCTCTTCAGTTCACCCCACAGGTTTTCTATGGGTTTCAAGTCAGGGGACTGGGATGGTCATGGCAGGACCTTGATTTTGTGGTCAGTAAACCATTTTTGTGTTGATTTTGATGTATGTTTTGGATCATTGTCCTGCTGGAAGATCTAACCACGGCCCATTTTAATCTTTCTGGCAGAGGCAGTCAGGTTTTCATTTAATATCTGATAGTCCATGATGCCATGTATCCTAACAAAATGTCCAGGTCCTCTGGCAGAAAAACAGCCCCAAAACATTAAAGAGACACCAACATATTTAACCGTGTGCATGAGGTAGTTTTCCATATGGCTACCTCTCTGTGTGCACGAAAACCACATCTGGTGTTTATTGCCAGAAAACTCTTTGGTTTCATCTGACCATAGAACCCGATCCCATTTGAAGTTCCAGTAGTGTCTGGCAATCTGAAGACACTTGAGTTTATTTTTGGATGAGAGTAGAGGCTTTTTTCTTGAAACACTTCCAAACAACTTGTGGTGATGAAGGTGACTTCGGATTACTTTTGGAGACTTTCTGACCCCAAGACGCAACTAACTTCTGTAATTCTCCAGCTGTGATCCTTGATTTTTTTTTTTTTGGCCACTCGATCCATCCTCTTCACAGAGCGTTGAGACAATATTAGACACATGTCCAATTCCTGGTTGATTAATAACATTTCCAGTTGGCTGGAACTTCTTAATTATTGCCCTGATGGTGGAAATGGGCATTTTCAATGCTTGTGCTGTTTTCTTATAGCCACTTCCCATTTTGTGAAGCTCAACAACCTTTTGCCGCACATCACAGCTATATTCCTTGGTCTTGCCCATTGTTATGAATGACTAAGGGAATTTGGCCTATGTGTTACCTATACCTATACCATATTTATACCCCTGTGTTTGATATCCATGAGAGGAGAGTATTTTTGTGAATTTTTGTTTTACCAAAATATCAAAAGGTAAAACAATAAAGACAATTTTTCACAGCCTTCTTTGCTCATATTTACCAAGGGTGCCAATATTAGTGGAGGGTGCTGTATATCAATATTTATTTATATATATTTCATTTAAAAAAAAAAGTACTGTATGTTTTTATGGTAAAGTCAGTACTGTTTATTTTTTCAGCAATATTTTACTTTGAGTGTTATTTTTTTTCATTCACTATCAATTTTAAAAACCATCGGCTGATTAATCGGTTATCGGCAGGTACTGCCCAACTTCGCATCGTATCGGTCGACCTCTAGCTTACAGTTGCATGCAAAAGTTTGCACACCCTAACTGCTTCATTTCGTCTCATCTTTTTGGCAGATCTGTAGAACAGAAGACAAGTTTAATGCGCTGGTGGCTTTCCTGAGACAACACAAACATGAGAAGCAGCTTGTCTTCTTCAGGTCTTTTGCTGAAAGCTTTTATGCAGAAGCGAACACTTGTGTCCTTTCTTTCACGTTTTATCCACCTTCCAATTACTGAAAAGCTCTCTCAGTGTCTCAGTGTCTTTATTCTTAATCTGTTTGCTCATTTCACAGCACATGCGCCTGTGTGGAGTATTTTGGCAGAGCGCTGGAGGTCTTTATCAAAAACGTCACCATTCTTTGCATCCATGGTAAGATGAAGGACAAGAGGAACAAGATCTTCTCTGAGTTTCGGGAATTAAAGAGGTAACACCTTGTTTTACTGTAGCGCAGTCGCTTCCCTTTTTCCATCTGTTAAGGTATTGTTTATCTATTCATCACTTCTCCTTCTTTGAGGTCGTGTGTCTTTCCTTGCTCAAAATGGTTTATTGTACTAAAAATGGGGGGAAACTTTTTCAAATCTGTACAGTAATGAATGAAAAAAGGAGTTTCTTGTGCACTATGTTTTAACTGGTCATTGTTTTTGGAGGTTTTCAATCGTCCAGACCTTTTGAATGTATAGTGTTAGTGAGTCAAGGGAAAATATATTTTTCATTCTTAGTATTAGTCAATCAGAGGAGCATGTTATTTAGCTCCCTTTATGTTTTCCTGATTTAAATAGTGGCCACAAAAAGCCCATAGGTCCATATTTGTGTACTAAGGCTACAAGGGTTGTCATTTTCTTCAATTGTCTGTTCATTAACATAACATATTTTCTGCACATTGTGCATATCTCATATAGTAGTACCTGGTTTTGGATGTTTGCTTATGAACATTCTTTACGAATGCGGGTATGAGTAAATGAGCACGTTTACCCAGTGCCCAGAGTAAATCGCATTGATACCCAATACCAGTATCTGCATCAGTGCAACCCTCTGATATTTATAACAATTCAGGATGCTTTGACTTATTATTAGACTACGTCGGTTACATGATTCTTTTCCAGCTTCACTGAGATGTTTCTAACTTGCAGTGGGATACTCGTGTGCACTGATGTGATGGCAAGAGGCATCGACATCCCGGATGTGAACTGGGTGCTACAGTACGATCCTCCAAGCAGCGCAAGGTAAGAACACAGCTAGTGGTGTTGTGGAGGTAATAGACCGCACTTGTACGTCTTGATAATGATGTTCATAACATACGCAGTGAACAGTTGCCTCATTTTTGATAAATAAAGTAGCTTTCATAATTCATGGTTTTGTAAATCATTGACTGCAGGGTTGTCACAGTTTCACAGTTAGTCACCGTGTATGATCAGATAGTGGTTCCAGCTGTAACTCACTAAATGCACAGAAGAACATGACATTGCTGACCAGAACTGAACTAAACGAAACGACTATCTGTATTCGGCTAAGCAGCTCGGAAACATTCCCGCGCCAGTTAGATTTCTTTATTTTATTTTTGATCTGCTCAGTTCTTTACCTCACAGCTACTCTCTCTTTCAGCTTATAATGACATCGAGACCAATATTGACAGTGGGCCTCATTTGTCTGGATACAAATGAATTTCTTTGTAAAGTGTTTACATATGACATTTGGTATTCATGAAAATCCTGTAATAAAAACAAGTATCCTACTCGTGCTACTGAGTGTGTAAATTTATGCATGAGAAGACGAACTTTTCTTTGTAAACCTCGATTGATTGGCTTTAAGTCATATAAATCGTGATGAGTTGCTGCATTTTTATATAAGAATTATGCTGTCAAGTTTAGATAGCTTGTGTTTGTTTTTTTTTTGTTTTTTTTTTTAGTTACACACACAAATTTAAAAACGTTTACAGTGCTGCTTGAAAGTTTGTGAAGCCTTTAATATTTTCTGCATAAATTTGACCTGAAATGTGAAAAGTCTTAAAACTAGATCAAAAGAACCCAGTTGAAGCAAAAAGCATTATAGTTTTTACATTTATTTATTGAGCAAAATTATCCAACATTAAATACCGTTGTCGGAAGAATTATGTGAACCTTTACTTTCAGTGACTGGTGTGACCAGTGAACTTCGACGTTTCTGGTAATTGGTGATCAGTCCTGCACAACAGGTTGGAGGAATATTGGCTCATTCCTCCTTACAAAACTGCTTTAGCTCAGCGATGTTGGTCTTCCTTCTTTTTTTTTTTTTTTTAGGTCCTTCCACAACATTTCTATTGGGTTAAGGTCTGGACTTTGACTTAGTCATTCCAAAATGTTCAATTTCTTCTGCTTTAACAATTTCTTTGTAGACTTGCTTACGTGCTTAGGGTTGTTTTCTTGCTGCATGACCCACTTACGGTTAAGCTAAATTCACCTGTAGAATTTGCTTGGAACCGTCCAGAATTCATAGGCCCATAATTAATGGCAAGCTGTTCTGGACCAGAGGCAGCACAGCAGCCCCAATCCATGGTACTCCCACCACCATTCTTCACAGATTTGGATGTGGTTCTTATGCTGGAATGCAGTGTTTGGTTGTCACCAAACATAACGCTTTTCATTTAAGCCAAAAAGTTCTATTTTGGATTCATCTGTCCACAGAACATTCTTCCAATAGGCTTCTGGCTTATCTACGTGGTCTTGAGCAAGCTTCAGACAGGCAGCATAGTTCTTTTTGGAGAGTAGTGGCTTCCTCCTTGCTATCCCGCCATGCACACTGTCCTTGTTCAGTGTTTACCTGATGGTGGATTCATGAACATTGATATTACTCAATTCAAGAGTGGCCTGTAGGCGCTTAGATCTTACCCTGGGGTTCTTTGTGACTCCCTGTAATATTATTCGCCGTGCCCTTGGAGTGATTTTTGCTGGACGATCACTCCTTGGTAGTTTGGCCTTTCAGATGTTGTTATGCTGTTGAATATTATTTGTTTTTTAGTGGCATAGAGGAGTCAAAATACCTTTCAGAAAATAGCTTCTACTGCATATCAGCTATGCCATGCACACGGCTGGTAATTTACCAGACGAACGCAGGTGAGCGTGCGTTTCACCTCCTGAAGAGGAAACCGAATGGAGACAACCCCCCAAAACAAACAAAAACTGAATGAACCAGCAGTACAAGCCTGGAAAAGCAACACAAACGAAAAAATGCAACAGTTGGTGATGTCAATGAATTGGTGGCTTGATGCAGTTGTCGCAAGCAAAGGATATGCAACCAAACATTAAGTGTTATTTACTTTAAGACTATCTCTACCAGTACTTTTGCTCACCTAAAAATTGGATGGTCTGCTGCCAAAGTTGCCATGTTTTAAGTTGTTTAACACATCTAGATGTAAATAATCAGGAAATGAAAGCTGAAATTCTGACGTATCGTCTCATATACATTTTTGATCTCAAGCCCAAATGTCTGTAGTGTATAGCGAAAACATTAGAATTGGCCTTGCTGTTCTAATACTTTCAGAGGGGACAGTATATAAGGATGTGTAAAGATTCCATAATTAATTTTTCCTTAAACTTTCCCCAGCTTGTGTGTTTTTAAATGGTCGGTTAATAACGTCATCCTGTGATCTTTTTAAACTAGGTTACCATACCGTGAAAATTTCGAAACTTTCTATATTAAAAAAAAAAAAAAAAAGAAAAATTCCCCTAGATGACTGTGCGTTTCCCTCCCACAGTTCTTTTGTGCATCGATGTGGCCGAACTGCTCGTATCGGAAACTGGGGCAACGCTCTAGTCTTTCTCCTGCCAATGGAGGAATCCTACATCAGTTTCCTGTCTATCAATCAAAAAGTAAGTATTGGTAGAACTTGCTTTATTTACAGCCTCATACGTTCATCTTATCTGTTCAAAGTGTGTGCTTTGTTTCTCTGAGAATGTTATGTTTGGATGATTTAACATAATCTGAAAGTCCTGTAGATCCCCTGCTCCACTCAGCTGCACCAGGTGTGTGAGCAGTAGCTCTGTACAGGACAGGATTTCCCCCAAAACCCCTGAATTATAATGACTGAGGCTAAGTCTCCAATAATAACAACCAAATTGTATGATAATATCCATATTTTCTAAAGCCAATGCAGTACGGTCCTTAAAATAACTTGCTGTGATCATTTGCATGATATGATGTGTAGGTGTAATTGATATGCAAGCATTTCATTTGTACACACACTCCATATGACGTTTTCACTATTCTTACTAGTTTAATGATACAAAAACATCAGAAATGAATGAAGCCTTCATTTGCAGCTTCATATGGTGTGGAACAGTTATGCTATAATAACGTTATTACCACATATCATCAGTAATTGAATAATGATGAATTCGCAGGTGAATTGAATGAATAAATAGCTTGTGTCCTGCAGTGTCCTCTCCAGCAGTATCCTCCTGTGAAGGACGTGGTGGACGTGTTGCCCAAACTGAAGGCTCTTGCAATAAGGGACAGGGCTGTATTTGAGAGAGGAATGAAGGCTTTCGTCTCCTTTGTCCAGGCTTACGCAAAGCACGAGTGCAGCCTGATATTCCGGCTCAAAGGTCAGTGCTAATTAGCGTCTTTTAGTGCATGTACATCATTTTAGCTCGTTTGCATTTGCGCTTAAGAAAACATTCATTTGAATGGCAGGCATACTCGATGAGGTGGGGGGGGGAAAAACCCTAAGAAATGTTTGTGGAAGGAAACGATGGTATATTGATAAAGAAAAGATCTGATGCAGGCTGATGGAAGAAGATTTGATGATGTTTTGTTTCGCTGTTGCTCCGTCTTTAAATAATTTACATAATAGTATGTAATGGAAACATCGAAAGATTCACATTTTATTAAGTGGCATTAGTAAAATTGGATGGAAACATAGTATGTACAAACTTGTCCATATTTAATCAGCATATAAATATTTTATTTAAAACACTACACAGGGTGTTATATAATAGGAAAATAATCAAAAACAGGGTGGTGTGAAGCGAAGACACTGTTACCACCACGAAATTTGCTATTTTCCTTTAAAGGCATGTCCTAAAGTATTTTATTCCTTACATATTACATATAAAATAACATAAAGTATATTCTACTGATATAAGTAAGCCTAAAATATGTATTTGCTTATTTAATATGGACGTTTGGAGTCCATAAGGTTTTCTTCTTGCTATCTTGATCCAAATTTGACCTCAGCTGGGTCTACTCAGTATTTTTTATGTGCTACAGAGTTTTTTTTTTTTCTTCCCCCTTTTAATTTATCACCTGCCTGTATATACTTTAATTGTATTTCATGAGTATATTTAGAGGCGTGTGCATGATACCTCCGTTACCTCATTGTGTCCATCAGATCTGAACTTTGCCGCTTTGGCTCGAGGCTTTGCTCTTCTTCGTATGCCGAAGATGCCCGAGTTGAGAGGCAAGACGTTCCCCGACTTTGAAGAGATCACAGACACAGACTCGATCCGCTTCAAGGACAAGAACCGAGAGAAACAGAGGCAGAAATCGTTACAGGAGAAAAGGGAAAAGGAAAAGCAGGCACCTGCCCAAAAAAAGAACTTCATTAAGAACAAAGCCTGGTCCAAGCAGAAATCCAAGAAGGATAAGAGGAAGAAGATGGCTGCCAAAAGGAAGATTAATGAGGTTGGTTTTGAATTCTCAATTCTGATTGACGTTGATTAATTACCTATAACAGCAGCTCTTACAGTAGTGCCGGCTGCAAGGCAAATCACACGTTTATATTAATGTGCTCTTTCTAATACATTATTATTTTTATACTAACAGCTAATGCACAGGGACTTGGCTATCTAGGGGGAATAGGGGGCTCCACATAATATAAGACCAATAATAATGGGGACTCGGGGCTCCACATAATAATAAATAATAATAATAAAGTGATTACAGTTGTGTTGTTATTTAACAAGAAAAACAGATAATCATTGATATGGTGAATTTTCCTGCAAAAAGGTGTCTCCGGTATCAGTGTTTTGAAGCAGTCAGTTTTCCACCATAAGAAAGTGTTCATAACAGATTAGTTTGCACTTTCTGGTTTCTTGGTAAATAGGACAAACTGCTTTTTGACTTATTAACTTCAAGAGAGACAAAAAAGGAGGCAGGTGAACAAAACGACTGTTTGTCGCTGCTATGATGCAACGGGAAACAAATAGTTACTTGTTTTTTTGGGACGTTTCACAACATTGAATTAAACTATGAACTGATAAAGCATGACAGTTTGTGCTATCATAACTTTTGTTCATAACTGACAAATTGCAGCGGCGTAAGAGAAATAATACGCAATGAGAGGTGCTGTTATAGGAGAATAATCACCTTTAGTGTTTCAACACATCACAGCACTCCATCATTTATTATTTTCTAATATCAGCACATCTCATGTGGTTTATTCATTGCTCAGTCATTTGGCAGCAATTGAAGATTTAAAGCTCAGCGGTGTACATCATTTCTGTCTGGCCTTATTCTGCTCATGCATAAGTGGCTGTTAATTCAGAAACCATTACAGTTACAGATCTCAAGTTACAGTTTGTTTTAATGCCTGGTTTTTGTCTCAGGGATCAGACGTGGATGATGAGGACATTGACGAGCTTTTGAGCGACACACGTCTACTGAAGAAGCTCAAGAAGGGAAAAATTAGCGAGGAAGACTTTGATAAGCAAATGAGTGCAGAAAGAAATTCAAAGCATAAAAGAGCAGGTCCTTCTCATGAGGACAGCGCAGAAGGAGAGAGTGAATGAACACACAAACCTGGACTGTTCTGCTGAGATATCAGTGTGCTGTATCAGCACAGGCAATTTTGTGGTTTCACATTTGTTATTGTTGTATATCAGCTTCTATAATAATTAAGGCCTGTAGAATTCCTGTGGTGAGAGGAAAACTGTATATGTGTTGCAGAAATCGGATTTCGTAAACAACACATTTTAAGAATTTGACGTTTGATTCTTATTATTTCATACAGTCACAAAAGAGGCTTTTCTGTAACGTGAATTTAGACGTGTCTTGCAGAAAGGAGGCGAGAACGCATCTTATAGGGCAGAGTTGCATTTGCAGAATATCTTGTGCAAAATAAATGTCCATGTATTTACATTACTGTGTTGGCGTCACGTCTTTTCAATAATTCCTAATAATCAACTGAGGTGGTTAGAGTACATTAAATCTGCATTAGATAGACCTGAATTGCATAACAGTAATAACTCTCTAAGAGATGTCCCAGTTTGAGTGATGGGGCTTATTTCACAGTCTACAGAACAGCCTGGAATTTTTGTAATTAAAACAAAACTAGTTGAGATCTTTCCTAACAGACAGTGGGACGTCCTGATACTGAACATTTATGGTCTTCTTGTACAGCATCATATACAGTTGAGTGCCACACTTTATGTACATTTAGGACAAAATTAAGACAAATATATTTCACACCAATAAGATGTGTGTCGGGCGGGGGCAGGGGGGGCACGTTTGCATCGCACCTCCGGGGTTTGGGGTTCGAATCCCACCTCTGCCTTGTGTGTGCAGAGTTTGCATGTTCTCGCCATGCTTCGGGGGTTTCCTCCGGGTACTCCGGTTTCCTCCCCCAGTCCAAAGAAGAATAAAGTTGTAGGCTGATTGGCATTTCCAAATTGTCAGTAGTGTGTGAATGTGTGTGCGACTGTGCTCGAGATGGGCTGGCCTCCCTGTCCAGGGTGTCCCCCACCTTGTGCCCCGAGCTCCCTGGGATAGCCTCCAGGCTCCCCGTGACCCTGTGTAGGATAAGCAGTATGGAAAATGGATGGAAGACGTGTGTCAAGTTTCTTGGTTTATTATTACAAGTAACACTTTTTCTTGATATCTGTTGCAACTGTAGGGCTAAAATAAGTAAAGATGATTACTTAGCCCACTGCTCTCCTATAACCAACGACGGAAATAGGTGCAGCGAAGGTTAATGCGTGTTTTAATATATGCTTTAAATATCTGACTCCATTTAACTGATTATCTGACTCCAATAGAATGATCTTCTAGTTCGTGCTAGAAGTGTTAGCACTCAGTGTTCTACTGATATTTGCTCTTAAGCAACTTTGAGTGAGGTTTTCATTAGAATGACGTTCCTACGTCAGAGACTTTTATATAACTTTACTAAACCATTAATTTGTTAGCTCAGAGGTTTCTATCAACGTGCGAGCCTAGGCCTTATTTTACTTGTCAGAGGTTTTGTTTAAACTTGCAAGTATTAACCTTTACCTTTAGCTTGTCAGAGGTTGACCTTAAACGTGTCTAACGTATTATGCTTTTAGTCTAGGAAGTTATTCACAACAAAAATACCAAACATGGGCACAAAGTATTTAGAAGTAAGATAACAAATGCATTTAATATAAGGATACAATTGAAAAATACATAAAGTAGAGAAAAGAGTAGCTTACAGTCAGCGTTGTGAACCTCGGAAACAGAATGGTCCCAAAAGCAAGAGCAGAGAAAAGAGAGAGAGAGAGAAGAGAGAAGAGAGAAAAGCCAAGAGCGGAGCGAGAAGAGACCCGTTCTTCTCTAAGAATATCCTTATATACCCCTGAGTCTCTTTGAAATGTATAGTGACCAGGATACCAAATGGAGATGAAACAATGTGTTTTAGGGCAGGGTGGACCCCATGGTGCTATGATAGGATTATATAACCTTCAGGCATAGTATGTTGCCGTGGGGGCAGGAAGGTGAGAAGTTTCCTGTTGCAAACCAAAGGGGTTGTGTGTGTGTGTGTGTGTGTGTGTGTGTGTGTGTGGGTGGGTGTATGTGTGTGTAGAGAGCGCATATTGCAACATATATGGTAACTGTTATTTCCTAAACTTCATAATATTTATGATATCACCACATCGTTCACCATGAAATATGAATACAAATGACACCAAACATGCCCTGAGGAATACTGCAATTCAACACAGTTTAGATAACCAGTTTTAGTTCAGCTGGTGTCTCTGAAACACACTCCCGATCACTCTAACCTTAATCACAATACTGCCACAATTTTATAAATCTACTACACAAGTCTGCCAGATATCATATCATACACTGCTGTCACAGCAGCCTAAAATGGATGTATAATACAAGATGTATATTACTTTTTCTCTTTTTCTTCTGGGAATAATTATAACAAAAATAACAGTAACATAGGGTTGTTGTTGGGGGCACAGTGGCTTAGTGGTTAGCATGTTTGCCTCGCAACCCCAGGGTTGGGGGTTTCCTCCCAACTGGAGTACTCTGGTTTCCTCCCCCAGTCCAAAGGTATGCATTGTAGGCTGATTTTCCATGACCCTGTGTAGGATAAATGGTACATTAGATGGATGAATTGTATTTTTAATTTGAAAAAAAAACAAAACAATGGACGGTACAAATGTTGCACTCGGTTGTATTATGTATTTGAATAAAATCACAATAAGATACTATGTGGTGTTCTTTTGTTCAAATAAAAAAGTAAACAACATGGGTGAACTACCTATTATATTTGTTGCATGAACATATCCCAGAGAAAGCAAGGGTAATAATGAAATATGAATAAGATATTGAATTGTGAAGTACACTATATGGCCAAAAATATGTGGACACCTGATCAGTCCCTGCAGAAAAAAAAACCCAATAGAAACCATCACAGAAATTCTAATGGTTTCCACTACAAATACCACGTTTAATGGTATCCATTAAACATAACATGCCACCAATAGAAGGCAACAAATTACCAGTAGAGAACCACAGGGACCATTACAATTCCCATTATAGCCATTAAAACCATTATAAATTCTATACGGGTTTCTGTTTTTTTGGTTTTTCAGCACAGATCACATCCATGTGTGCTTGTTGAACATCCCATTTGAGATTTAGTCCCCCTTTGCTGTTAACCTCCACTCTTCTGGAAAGGCTTTCCACTAGATGTTGGAGCGTGGCTGTGAGGATTTGCTCATTCAGCCATAAGAGCATTAGTGAGGTCAGGCACTGCAGATGGGTGAAGAGGCCTGGTGCACAGTCAACATTCCAGTTCATCCCAAAGGTGTTCAATGGGGTTGAGGTCACGATTTTGTGCAGGACACTCGAGTTCTTCCAATCCAAATTTGGCAAAACCATGTCTTAATAAACCACGCTTTCTGTACAGGCACATTGTCATCCTGGAACGAGTTTGGGCTCCTTAGTTCCGGTGAAGGGAACTAACGTTACAGCATACAAAGACTTTCTATACAATTGTGTTCTTCCAGCTTTGTGGCAACAGTTTAGGGAAGAATCATGAGTGTGATGGTCAGATGTCCACAAACTGTTAGCCGTATAATGTGAAATATTGAATATTATAATATAACGTGGAATTTCAATGAAACGTGTAATATTGAAGTATAAAGTGAAATATTATGAAATTTTGTAGTAGGGATGTCGCGTGGCTACAGCTAATGGGCTCTCCGCTTTCCTTTCCGGAGCGAACTAAGTGCGCATGCGCCGTTATTAATCCTGCTAACCTCCAATATGGCGGCGAGGGGCCATGTGCAAGACCCTAACGACAGAAGATTGAGACCCATTTACGGTACGAATTCATTACTGTCTGAGCAACAGAACGCCTTTAATATGTGTCTTTTTGCGTGTGCAGTCAGAGCGGTGAAGTATTAGCTGTATTTGAGGTTGGTTTGAGAGGAGTGGAAGCCGGTAAGGCCCCTCTCAGAGCTCCGTCCGCGGACTCGCTTAGCCTGCGCTTCCCAATGACAGCGCGCTCGAGCGCACATTTGTGCTGGTTTGCTAACAGCTAACACATTTCCTTTTGACTGACTTATTAATATTGGAGAAAGCTGCCTGTTTATTATTTCACCTTTAAAGTGTTCGAAGTGTATTGCAGTTGACGTTTTTTTTTTTGTTTGTTTGTTTGTTTTTTAAGCTAAGGAACGTTAGCTCGCTAGCTAGTTACTAAATGTCAGGTGAACTAGCCATGTTAGCAAGCTAGCTCTGACTCCACAGCTTTATTATCCACAGCGCGGTGACTTTGAGTTGGCTTGTGCATGACCAGGTCAGTTAGTTGTTTTATTCAACATTAAGAAAAGTGAACTTGTGCATCATTTTCGAACACTCCTGTCCACGGTAGCTGGTTTAGCACCTCATGGTGATCCCAAAGGAGCTCTCAGTACGCTTTACACGCTGCTAGCTTACGCAGGTTACTTGGTTGTTTTATCCAAATGAGGTGTGAAAAAATGGAGAGCGGTGTTTGTCGTGTCGTTGAGCTGTTCTCCCGATTAGCTGGCTAAATTGTGGTGAATGAAACTCTGCTCTAGGTGTCGAAGATGTCCTAATTATTGACAGCTTCCTATAATGACGATAGGAGTCTGCTGTAGCTCGTTGCATATTAAATCAAATCTGGTGTTGGTGGGGGAATTCAGTTGCAAGCTCATTTGGCTGTAAAAGCCATGGGCTTCATTGCTGAATGTCTGCTCCCACCTCCATGTTCTACATCTTCGTTTTTTTTTTTTTTTTCCATGTCTACTAAATATAGACTGTACTTTTTGGGGGGTTGCATGAGAGACATTTGGTGTCACTGTTCTGTCCCCCCTCCCCCCCCCTTCTGAACCCTGAATGTAGAAATATCTTAAATCAGTTTGTCATGAAGTGAAATGCTTCAGCTGATATACATACTGTCTGGGGCACTCCATACTTTTAATCCTTCAATAGTTACATTTAAAGTCCCCGTGAAATTAAAATTGTTCGTGTTCTGTGTCTTTTAGTATGAATACGTTAGCCTTAAGGTTATCTATAAGCTAGTGTGCTCCAAAACAATTTAGAAGACATACGCGTTCAAAAATGTACACACTCTCTCTCTTTACCACCAATACGGAGCAACACTTTTGATGACGTCATTCTGCACTTCGGCTCCTCGTCAGATTCTCTGTCCAATCAAATGCTCTCTAGAATCTGAAGTGTCCCGCCCCCGACATGATAAAAAAATCACCATGCCAAAGTTGCCGTCGTTGAGCGAGAGAGATCGTTTCAGCAAGCATGGGTCGTAAATGTGTCTCTGGCTGTTCGAACGTGCGCATCTTATTCAACTGGAAGTTGGTTAAGAAGGAAATGGCTTGAATTCATTCACTTTGAGGAAGGAGGTGTTTGTGCCAGCTCACGGCTTCATGTCAAGTACGGCTGTGAGGTAAGCTAAACGCTGTTGGCTATTTAAAAAGGGGGAGGAGCCACTCGATATGTCCCGCCCTGACTTCCTGTTTCAGTGGAAATTACGTCAACACATCAAATGACGTTGCACGTTTCAATTAGAGGTCGATAGTGGATTTTTTTTCGATACCATAACTAAGTTGGGCGGTATATCCGATTAATCAACCGATAGGTTTTAAAATGGATCCTGAATGAAAGCATAGCACTCAAAGTAAAATACTGCTGAAGTTTATAACAAAAATAAACAGTACTGACTGTACCATGAAATGTACTGTACTTTTTTTTTTAAATGAAGTAAATATTAATATAGATTAAGTATTAATAAATATTAAAGTAAATAAAAGCTGTACATCCAAACTGAACCGAAAGGTGACACTCCAAATAACAAATAAGAATAGAGACATCCAAAATGAATAAAAACACTTCAAATAGCACAACAAAATCTGTCAGCGATAGTTTTTATCTCGTCTCTAGAGGCCGCTCTCGTACTGTATTATGACCGCAGACCCTTCTCAGCCGCTCCCACAACCGGGAAAAACTATCGGTGTGGACTTTTGCAGATAACCAATAGTTCCAGCAGTCGATTATGTGTGCAGATTAATCGGCAAAACCAGTCAATTGGTCGACCTCTAGTTTCAAGGCTCTTCACGGCGATTTTAATATTGTGGAATGTCTGTGAGAAGGGTTCATTCCTGCTATCACTTGCATTATAGCAGCTGTAAACAGTTGTTCCCTTACCAGTCTTTCCTGTCTTTTGAAATTAATAAGACCAAAAAAAAAAAAAAGACGTACAGAGAAACTGGAAAGCATGAAGTGCCAAAAAAGTTTTATATATATATATATATATATATATATATATATATATATATATATATATATATAAAACTTTTAATAATTATATATATATAATTCATATCTGGCATGAATAAGTACTATACTGGAATTACAGATCTGCAAGTTTACAGATATATAGCTATATACTGTGTGTGTGTGTGTGTGTGTGTGTGTGTATGTATGTGTATATGTGTATGTATGTGTATATATATATATATATATATATATATATATATATAGTGAGTGAGTGAGTGAGTGAGTGTCTGTGTGTCTGTGTGTCTGTGTGTCTGTGTGTCTGTGTCTGTCAGTCATGTTGGTGTCTGTATAGCCTGGTTCTTCCAGTAGGGTAGTCGAGTGTTTGTGCAGTTTGAGTAGTCATTCTACAGGGACCTCGTACATAATTTGGTATGATGATGATTTGTATTGCAAATCATAGTGCAATACAGAATGCGGTTTGAAGGCTGTGTGTGTTGCTGCTGACAATTTTGTTATTAGGAATGGGCGATATGGATATCGTGATATGAACTATATCATATCACTATATTTATTGCGATAACGATATCAGTGACAATATAAATGTAGTACCTGAGTGGCAAAAAGACTGAGCGGCAGCATCAGTGTACAGCGTGAATTCTGCGAAAGCACAGAAAAAACGCATCTAAGATGGGGGAAAAAGCTGTTGTGCGATCGACTGTGCTAAAAGATCCAACAAGAATTCGGAGCTATCTTTTTACAGAAAGGAGAAGTAAAGCGTCATCCCACATCCTCACTCCAGACATATCTGCAAATGTCAGCGCTGCTACATGCAAACATGTCTCTCCAAGTCCTGCCATACATGTACAGTGGCCTGTCAAAACTGTCCCGGTCTTCTCTGCAGCTATCCAAGGTTTCAATGGGGGTTCATTCATTCTCTGACTGTGTTTTACCGTCACAAATATATAACGTTAGTAAGTGGAAGCAGTGTTAGCAACAAACAAACTAGGACTAGCTAGCTTACGGTTTACCAAATAAAATTATATAATAAAATAAAAATATTTGTACATATCTGTCCACATACAACTAGAATATTTATTGGTGTTCTTGCCGCTTTAATTTCCCCAACAAATCTCGCCTTGAAGTAGGACCAAGCGGCAAGGCTTTTGTACGCCTTCAGGCTTTGCTTAGTGCATTTCCCCGGCGTCGAAATCAGGTACATATAAATGTCGGGAAAAACGATTTCTGGCCACATGCTGTCTGTCCATGGACCACAGGTTCTTGGGCAAGTTGTAAGGGTCACTGTCGAGTCCAACTGCCTTTAATTTAAGCTGATAATTGTTAGTTATACTCCCGTTTTTGCAGCTTCCCCTATTAAAACCAGCCATTTTGCTGGATGTTGTGCCACTCGGTCCGGCCGAGGGGGGCGTGTTCCAGCAGGAAAGTGACGTCAATGCATATCCTCTATTACATAAAAGAACAAAAAAAAAAAGCAGTAAAAATCCAAACACCAGGCTCCTGGTTTAGCGATAAACTCCTCCTCAGCTTCACGTCCGCCTTCCTCCATACTTGTTTTCGCTCTGCACGTGAGATACGAATAGGTCGCACACAGAAATACGTCATCAACTAGGCTTTATCGTTATTATCGCGGGAAGACTAATTCTTATTGTGGGGAGAATTTCTACCGGTATATCGCGAACGATAAAATATCGCCCATCCCTATTTGCTACTGAAGTACTGTTTCAGTATTTCTGAATGGCACAAATTAAACATAGGTGCTGTTGCTGCTCTCCAAAACATGGACACAGTGTTGCTTGAATTGGATTTTGCAATTGTCAATAATGTCGACAAATTGTTGTGGCTCTAAAAGGTTCTCAATGAATATGTTAAGCAAGCAGAAATCCATATGAATAGAATAATTAAGTGAATTACGTATATGAATTTCACCTCGGGGCGGGAGATAAGTGTAGGTCCATGTACGTTGCGTTCGTTCGTTTGTTTTTCAGTTCAAAATTTTAAAAAATTGTATATACACCTACGAGATGTTGAGAAACATCAATGTTTTGGATTTAAAACAATAAATAATACTTTTTAAAAAAAATTTATTTAAAAAAGCACTAATTTCTCCTTTGCTTGTTTTTCATAATTTCAGATTCTTTTTAAGGCTAAAATCAATAAACAGTCTTGAATGATGTGTATGGGATGTGTATCAGCAATTACCATGTGGATTGCTGTTAGTGGCTGATGTGCTGCTAATATGGATTACTATGTGCTTTTTAAAAATAGCAACAGGGCGACAGTAAAGGGGGACGACATGACAGCTGAAAAAACATGAGCAACGTATGTTCTTCATTTCTATCATATCTTTTAGGAAAGAGTAGAGTTCCAGAGTAGACGTTTTAACCAGAGAAAAGAGCATGTAGAAGAAACTTCCAGGTCAAGTCTGTTTACACTGAAATGTAGTGCAGTAGCATTTTGTGATTCATATATATATTTTTTTTATTTTTAGATTTTGTGTGGTGAAAAATAGAAAAAAAAAAACAATTGTGAGTCGATGTTTCTTTAAAAAAAAATAAATAAAAAAAACCCGCAAAAGCAGTACATTAGGCACTAACGGCAGTGTTTAATCTAACCAGTAATTGCTGATATACATATCTGATGCACATTATTCAAGAGCATTCATTAATTTTGGCCCCAAAATGACTCTGAAATGATGAAAAACAAGCAAAGAGCTTTTTTTATTTTTATTTAATGTGTTGTTTTATAGCAAACCTAAACCACCTTAAAAGAGTAGATCTGCAGGATGTGACTGTCCCTGACACCTGCTACCAGGACCTTCTATACCAACACCTCCGGTTACCACCATGTGTGTTTCTAAGTAGCAAAATTCAGTCCCTCGGGATTTTGCGATCGCAGAAGTTAACGCAAAATCGAGCAAACTCCGCAATATTCGGAGGAGCCTGCAATTTTTCAAAATTACCGCAGATTTGGGCCAAGATGCATCATGTGACGTCATCACAACGCGCATTCAGTCAAAGCCCTCTTCAGTTCATGTGCTTCGAACATGAGTACAGCTTAAAGGTCTCATTTACCGTTTGTGTCTTTGTGTCGTGGAAGACCTGGGATATGTGGAGCAGCTACCATTCCTAATAGAGCCAGTGCTGCAGTGGAGGAGGCTCTGCAAACGGATCCCTGCTGCAGGGGGACATGCCGTCAGCACGGTTATAGCACAAGCGTGTCCTTCTCCGCAGCTCTTTAGTGACTGTGGGCAAGACATAGTTTTGGATTTTGGAGGACGTTAGTAGAACCTAACTGTTTTCAAATACAAAATTCGAACAAATACAGTCAGTATTCTTCCTCTAACATTAGGTTTGGGTGACATTTCTAATACTTGGTAACTCTGGCTCTCAGATACCTTATATGTATCGTGCTTCAGCAGAACGTTTGCAGAAAAATGTCTAGTGATGACAGTAGTTGATTTTGCGTGAATGTGGTTCATTGTCGCACATCTTCATTCCGAGCTACAGAGACCTCAGGGCTTCCTTTGGTGAGATGAAGGCTACGTATCTTATCATGACACACAGTGTTCAGAAAAAAAACAGCTCTTATCCAACACTGCTTTTTTGAGGTAGGAGATCATTTGGCTACATTTCAGTGGAGATTTCACTTTTTTTAAGATGTATCTCAAGATCTCATCATAGGCTTGACCAGAAATGGAATAACCTTGGTTTGTTAGTCCATGCTGAAAGAGAGAGAGAGAGAGAGTTTAGTGCGAGCAGCAGTTGCATAAGAATCTCGATCGTGCCTGCTCGCTTTGACACTGCATTGATCTGCCCTACACTCACTTTGTTTTTAATCAGTGCTCTTAAAACTAGTCTGTACTCTCTATTTTCTAACTGCATCCAGAGGTTTAAGAGAAGTCTTAGAGGTTGGAGGAGCTAACCGTATATATGTAGGCATTTAGCTGAATGCTTAAGGTGAGGCATGGTGCACATAAATCGTGAACAATTTTAGGCTTCAGGAGAGCTGGGAATAATAATTGAATTAAGAATAGAGTTGCAGTAGCTTCAGTCGTGTTAGAAATATAATTAACATGAACAGGGCAACAGATGGTTAGTTGTATTAGTAGATTAGAGTTAGACCGTGTGCTTGTAATTCAGTATCTTATTAGTACTCTTTATTTCGGCACTCTGAAGCATTTCGGTCCACCACCACCATTGTTTAAGTTACCGGGACACCAATGTGCTTCCATGCACCAGACCTTAACGATTTTGAGGAAATCATCCTGTTCCTGCTTGCTGCCAACTGTCACCATTGCTGTTTTTCATGGGCATAAATGCTAATATGCTAACCGCTAGAAGCCGAGCGATAGTGGATTTTACCGATATCTATAGACACCATTGGACAGTACCTGCCGATAACAGTTTTATCAACAGTTTTTAAAATTGATACTGAATGAAAATGTAACACTCAAAGTAAAATACTGCTGGTCTTTATTACAAAAATAGACCGTACTGACTGTACTATGAAAATGTACTGCACTTTTTTAAATAAGATATATATAAAACACTCCAAAATAACAAATAAAAATAGCGATATCCAAAATGAATCAAAAAACACTTCAAATAACACAACAAAATTTGTCTGTGCTAGTTTTTTTGTTTTGCCTCTAGAGGCCGCTCTTATACTGTATAATGACAGCAGACCCTTCTCAGCCGCTCCCGCACCGGACGCAACCGGGGAAAAATATCGGGGTGGATTTTTGCAGATAGTCGATCGGTTATCGGTGCCGATTAATCTTCAAAACCGACCAGTCAGTCGACCTCTATTAACCACTCGCCTAACAGCATCCTCAGGAGAAGCCGTGTAGCTGATTCGAGATATAAAGAAAGCGACTTCTTCAGTAGAGGGAACTGCTGCCTCACAGCTCCAGAGTTTCCAGTTCTATCCTGAGCTCAGGTTTCTGTTCTCTGTGTGAGTGTACTCTGCGTTTTCTGGTTTCCTCCCACCTCCCAAAAACACGGCAGTAAGTGGATTGGCTAACATAAAATGCCCCTTGTTTTGTACGTTCAGGATGTTTTCCCACTTCACAATCAGTGTTCCCGGTACAGGACCCGGATCCAACGTGACCCTGACCAGGATAAAGCAGTTACTGAAAGTGAGTGAGTGAGAGAAGTGTGAAAGAAGTGTTCTTTTATTAGATTGTCACGTAGTGAGAGACCTTTTCTTGCTAAATGAGAATAAATCATTTTAGCATGTTCTGGTCAGACACAAGATACTGACTCTACACCACCAGTGTTATCTGTTTGTTAGCTCGGCTACGTAAGATCTAGACGTAACAACCCCCAAACTGGGGTTATAGCATGTATGCTATACACTGTATGTATTCCTAAGAGTACAACTCAAATACCGTATTGGACCACCACTTTTAATGAGCATTCATGATGTAGCATGTCCTTGCTCGTTTGAAAAAAAAAAAAAAAAAATACAAGTCACACTGCCATCTGGTATCCTCCACCCCCTCCTTCTGCTACATAGAGCAGACTGTGCGCACTAAAGTTTTGTCATTTTTAGTACATCATTTAGTACCAGTTGTGCACTACACCTCAGTGTCTTTCCCAATGTGAACACGCTACTCAAAATAAAAGTATGCAATGTACGCCATTTCAGATGCCGCTCACGTCTCTGAATAAAAGTCCGGTGTGTACTGCTTATATTGCTCAGGAACACATCAGACACTAATAATATAAGCCTCTACAGGATGTCTTTGAGACCTCCTTTTGTCAGACAGCCTGATACTAGTTGAATTTGCCAGTCACCATTTTATCATCCATGCATATCTAATAGTTATTATTTACTCCTTTTTTTTTTTTTTGGCACCGAGGCTCTGTGTTCTCTCTGCTTGGTTGTTATCTGTGAATTCTATTCGCTTGACAAAAGTTTGTTTTAGAGATGCATCAGTACCTTATTTCAAACATATTTTTTGTTGCTACCGAAATGAGTAATATGCTTTGATAATTCTACGCATCAAAAAAAATACATTTAACATGGTGACACCGGTGAAAGCTTGGCCAGAGAGCTAATGTTTAATGTGCCACGTTTGTTTGGTAGATTCTAATGCTCAGCTGTTGTATAGTTATATACTTCTAACAGTTGCAGAATCGCTTATTATTAGTTTTTATTATCCTTATCAACTATTGTTCTTTTATAGTGTTGAATAATAATAATAATTTGTTACATTTATAGAGCACTTTTGTAGACACTCAAAGCACTTTTACATCATGTGGAGGGGGGGAAATCTCCTCAAACACCACCAGTGTGTAGCTTCCACCTGGATGATGTGATGGCAGCCATAGTGCACCAGAACAACCCACCACCTATTGGTGGAGAGGAGGGTGATGTAGCCAGTTCAGAGCTGGATATTATTAGGGGGCCATGATAGACAAGGGCCAACAGGGCGATTTCACCAGGACACCGGCCTGATACCCCTACTCTTTACAAGACTTGACCTGGGATTTTTTTTAATCACAACAGAGAGTCAGAACCTTGGTTTAACGGCTCATCCGAAAGTCGGTGCTCTTTTTACAGTATAGTGTCCCCGTAACTATACTGGGCATTAGGACCCACACAGACCACAGGGAGAGCACCACCTGCTGGCCTCCCTAATACCACTTCCCGCAGCAACCTTAGTTTTCCCCAGGAGGTCTCCCATCCAGGTACTGGCCAGGCACAACCCTGCTTAGCTTTAGTGGGAAACCAGGCAAGAACTGCAGGGTGATATGGGTCTGGTGTATGATTTTTTTTTAATCGATTGAATGATTTAATCAACTGAAAACGGACAATTAAGGCACATTTCCAGTCAACGCTTGTTTTTGCGTCATTGAAACTGTTCGTATCGCATTTGAATCCACCTTTTTACTTGAGGTGCTGCTGTAAAAACGATTATGGGTCTAACTTCTGGTGGTAGTTATGGGGTTAGGGATTATGAACATTATGTGCTGTTTGTGGCTGCACTTACAACCAGGCGAGGCTTAATTTGTGGCTTAAAGAAGAGTGCTACGTACACACACCTAAGGTTAAGGCAGACTGCTCCTGTGAGCGATGAACAAAGCCTGAAAAAAGGCGACGCTGTTCCTTGGAGAGAGAGAGGCATTTTAAGCAAAAGTTCAAGATAATATTTACACAAAGAATAATTGCAAAAAGATGCCACTGGTACCTACATAACAGTGTAAAATGTTTTGATACTAAAGACATTAACAAACTAGCAAGTATTTGCAATAAAAGGGGAGCAAAAATAATTAATCTGAAGCCACAAACTATGTGTGAGCGATTGTACAGTCTCCTCTTCTTCCAAAAGAAGACGAAACTAAGTGAAACTGGCTCAGGAATCTGAATTTAAAGAAGCGCGCACGCAAAACGCTTTACATCTGTCTGCTCTTTTCACTTTGTGGACAAGAGACCAACACAGGACATCCCCTCTTTTATTTCTGGGCTATGAGAAGCCACCAGAGAAGAGACGCTGACTCATCAGGATTTACATTGTTGTCAAAAAAAAACAGAGAGATGAAACTGTTTACATTGTATTGGTATGTAACGCATTTCTCACCCGATCTACTTGTTCAAAAGCTACACAAACTACACTCATAAAGTACACAAAATCATTTCCCACATCCTAAGGTAACACACGACTGACTTTATTACTGTGAAGGTACTGGTAAGCCTCCGAGCTCTTCGAATTGCTCATTGCCTTACCGTCACACACAACTGACGAGTTGTGTTTCGGCTACTGTGAGTTAACCGAGACACCAAAAAAATCATCCTCCCATTAATCTGTTAAGGAAGGGACGGGTATGCTGATGTAGGCCTTTATAAGCTCTGTCAGAGTCTGATTTCACATCTTGCTATGAATGAATGATTAGCGACTCTGCAGCAAAAGGTTTGTTTACGTCTTAACGGAAGTTACTCCCATAATTCGCGTGAAGCATCATGGGGCGTAGGGAAAAGGTGGATAGAGTGCTGTAGGAATGAGTCCTAACACCTGGACTTGAGTTCGCATTTTAGTACTTCTAGTTTCATTGTCCTGAAGTCAATGGGTTTTTGGTTAAATGCCTGAAATAAGGTCTGTGGTTATCACAAGCTCAGGATATAGTTGTGTTTATACTCGCGCTCTTGCAAAGTATTCCAACTCAAACTTTTCAACTTGTAGCTTTATCAGTTTATAGTATTTTCCAATCTTAGTGTTTTTTAAATAAATATTTAAAGAGTTGTCAGAAGCTTAATGGTGGTGACGTTGAAGTCATGCGACCCTGGTGTAGTTTGTTTATAGCCTAACTTCAGTTTTTTACTTCTGGCGATTGTACAAGCCCAATTCTGAAAAAGTTGGGACAGTATGGAAAATGCAAAAAAAAAAAAAACATTTGAAAATTCAATTCACCCTGTACTATTTTGAAAATACATTATTAACACATAATTTGATGTTTTACTTGGTGAATTTAATTTATTTTTTGAAAATATACACTCATTTCAAATCTGATGACACACACTCCAAAAGTTGGGACAGTTGACTGTTTACCGCTGTGTAACACCAGCTTTTCTTTTAATAACACTTATTAAGTGTTTGGGACTGAAGACACCAGTTGGTTAAGTTTAGCAAGTGGAATTTCCCCCCATTCATCCATTATGCATTTCTTCAGCTGCGCAACTGCACGGGGCCTTCATTGCCTTATTTTGCGCTTCATAATGCGCCACACATTCTCAGTCGGAGACAGGTCAGGACTGCAGGCAGGCCATGCTAGCACCCGCACTCTCTGCTTACGCAACTGTGCGATTGTAATCGGGGCAGGATGTGGTTTGGTGTTGTCCTGCTCTGGATGGCAGCATATGTTGCTCCAAAATGTGTACATATCTGTCTGCATTAATGGTGCCCTCACAGATGTGCAAGTTACCCATGCCATGGGCACTGACACGCCCCCATACCATGACAGACGCTGGCTTTTGGACCTGACGCTGATAACAGCTTGGATGGTCCTTTTCCTCTTTGGACCGGAGAACACGACGGCTGTTTTGTCCAAAAACTATTTGAAATGTCGACTCGTCGGACCACAAAACACAATTCCACTGTGCTACTGTCCATCTCAGATGAGACCGAGCCCAGAGAAGTCGGCGGCGCTTCTGGACAGTGTTGATGTACGGCTTCTGCTTTGCATAGTAAAGCCTTAACTTGCATCTGTGGATGCAGCGGCGAATGGTGTTGACTGACAAAGGTTTACCAAAGTATTCCCGAGAACATGTCAGGATCTCCATTACAGACTCATGACAGTTTTTAAGACGGTGACATCAGAGGGATCGGAGATCACACGCATTCGGAAGTGGTTTTCGGCCTCGCCCTTTACGCACCGAGATTTAACCGGATTCCTTGAATCTTTTAATTATATTGTGCACTGTAGAAGGTGAAGTGCCTATTTGTCTTTGGGGAATGCTGTTCACAAAGTGTTGGATTATTCGCTGATGCAACTGTTGGCAGATTGGTGAGCCTCGACCCATCCTTGCTCTTGAGATTGCCTCACCTGTTTCACATCACCTTCTTATTTCTTCTTATTCACCTTCTTATTACTTGTCACATCGCTATTAGTCTTAAATGGCCCCTGTCCCAACTTTTTTGGAACGTGCTGCATGCATCAATTTCAAAATAAATGTTTGTTTTCAAAAAACTATGCACTTGATTAAGTAAAACATCAAATACCTCGTCTTTTATACGTTTTTTTTTTTGTTTGTTTGTTTAAATGCAAGTCAAAGTACATTTACAAATCACTCCTCTTTGTTTTTAGTAGCATTTTTCATACTGTCCCAACTTTTTCAGAATTGGGGTTGTATTTAGGTTTCAGAATTCATAAAAGTTGTGTTCATTTGTGAAGTTTCATCTTGATGAACAAAACATGTAAGAATCATAAACCTTTGTTGGTCAGAGTTTATTTTCTGCAATGATCTAAAAGCCAATGGAAAAATCCTATTGTATTTTTGTTGAGGGAACCAGGGTGATGCCAACTTCCAGGTTGGCCTACAGAAATGCGTCATCCATGCAGCACTCTGTTGTGTGTATGTTTACACTCCCATCAGTGTTGCTTGCTGCTGTGTGCTGCTAGCAATGAGGTCCTTGTGCCGAGTTTTAAACCGCAGTGTGAAACTGAACTAATGTCAAATAAACAAAAAGTGTGACTGATGGACTAATCCGTTACTGAATAATAGATGTAAAAATGCCTTTATCATGATCGGTCCATTAATATAGCCCTCATGAAATTAAATGGACATCAGACTATAGCACCTGTACAGTGATCAGTTTAAACTACACCATGAAATACTTTTTTTAAGCGATACTTCCCACTACTGTTCTGTTACCGGGCAGATGTTTTAGCACTAAATTAAATGCAGCTTCTTTACATAGTGACCACTTTGACATAAGCTTGGCTGAAAGTAGCTACCTAGAGGCAAAGGAAAGTACAACTTGGCGATAGGTCTTTGTCCTCTGTGTGTTCTAGTTACTTTTGGTAGCCAGCTGTCACGTTATGGCCTTGTGCGTTCTTGTAGTGTAAATGGGGCACTGATCTCACACACAAAACATCACAGCACACGGTCTCGGACAGGAGCATATTTAAGATTGAGTTGTATCACAATCCTATTAGCTCGCTTATCAGGCTTGTACCATATGTGCAGAGTATTCTCAAGTTTGTTTTCTGCCTGCATTATTTGTGTATTTGGCTTTGTCCTTTGTTTTCTCAGTCCTTCCAGTCCTTCCATGTTGCAGTCAGATGTGTGGATAGTACATATTTATATCATGATTATTGTTTAACTATTCTGTTGTTGTCTTTATTGTTTAACCTTTTGATCTTTTGTTTAAAAAATTCACAAAAATACTCTCATGGATATCAAGCTACTGCAAACACAACACAGGTTTATCCAAAAAATATATATATATATAAAAAAAAAAAATGTGTGTATATATATATATATATACACATACACACACACAGACACATTTAATATATATATATATATATATATATATATATATATATATACTTACTTGTGTTGTGTTTGCAATAGGTGTGCAACAATTATTGGCACCCCTATGAATTCGTATGAGACAAATATATTTGAAGTATATTCCCATTGAAATTTAACTCATGTTCAACCATGACTTCCTGTTTCACAGGGGTATAAATATGAGGTAACACATAGGCCAAAATCCCTTAGTCATTCATAACAATGGGTAAGACCAAGGAATATAGCTGTGATGTGCGGCAAAAGGTTGTTGAGCTTCACAAAATGGGAAGTGGCTATAAGAAAATAGCACAAGCATTGAAAATGCCCATTTCCACCATCAGGGCAATAATTAAGAAGTTCCAGTCAACTGGAAATGTTATGAATCAACCTGGACTTGGACGTGTGTCTATATTGTCTCAACGCACTGTGAAGAGGATGGTTCGAGTGGCCAAAAAATCTCCAAGGATCACAGCTGGAGAATTGCAGAAGTTAGTTGCGTCTTGGGGTCAGAAAGTCTCCAAAACTACAATCCGAAGTCACCTACATCACCACAAGTTGTTTGGAAGGGTTTCAAGAAAAAAGCCTCTACTCTCATCCAAAAACAAACTCAAGTGTCTTCAGTTTGCCAGACACTACTGGAACTTCAAATGGGATCGGGTTCTATGGTCAGATGAAACCAAAATAGAGCTTTTTGGCAATAAACACCAGAGGAGGTTTTAGCGCACACAGAGAGGTAGCCATATGGAAAAGTACTACGCTTAAATATGGTGGTGGCTCTTTAATGTTTTGGGCCTGTTTTTCTGCCAGAGGGCATGGACATTTTGTCCAAAATGGTTTACTGACCACAAAATCAAGGTCCTGCCATGGAACCTATATCTTATATAGCACCTTTTAACCTTCGCAGTTCACAAAGCACTTTACACTGTGTCTCATTCACACACTCATGCACACACTCGCACAGCAATGACAGCAGCGCTACCATGCAAGGCCTGCCATCGGGAGCAACTTGGGGGTTCAGCGTCTTGCCCAAGGGCACCTTGAGTCATGTGGGCAGGGAATCGAACCACCACACCTCTATTTAATTTTATTTTTTTAAATAAAACCTGTGTTGTATTTATCCATGAGAGCAGAGTATTTTTGTGAATTTTTATTTATTTATTTTTTTAAAACAAAAGATTAAAAGGTTAAACAATAAAGACACGTTTTCACAGCTTTCTTTGCTCATATTTACCAAGGGTGCCAATATTAATGGAGGGCACTGTATAAAGGGTGAGGAGGCACAGTATAGTAGTTGATATGTATAACATACCCTGGAAAAAGATTCGGATTCACCTGTCTAATTAATCTTCAGCACCGCATGATAGAGATCAATCTAAACAGTCTAACCAAAGTATAGGACACAGCGAGAGAACGTCACAGTGTTGAGTGCTGATAAAAATATCTGTAATTAGTTTAATTTGAGCTATTATACATGAATGTGCATCTGTTACAGAGCTTGAAAATTATGATTCATGCTGAACATATTTTTTTTTTCTCTCTCTAGATTATCTTGATAATGGCAATAACAAGATGGCGATACAGCAGGCTGACAAGCTGCTCAAGAAGCACAGGGACCTTCACTGTGCCAAAGTGAGTAACATCTAAAGCATACCAGACCTCCAGTGTGCACAAATAGGCCTTTTGGTTTTTCAAAAACGAATGCGTATACGTTCTGCTTAAACAATATTACTTTGTAATAAAATACCAGTTAGGATGGGGATTAACCAGCTGCTGATTATTAGTACCAGTACTACACAGAGACATACTAAACAATCATATCTCTATTATTATGTATCATACAGTACAGTGCGATAGCTAAATCTCTTTGCTCAAACTAACTATTTTTATTTGAATTATAATATGCTTGAGATGATTAACAATAGTATCACAAATCTCATATTGCTTCCAGCTCTCGATTGCACGTTGATTTGGAAAAATTAAATGTCTGTTGGAAAACGTGGTGTCTGTAGCTTTAAGCTCAACAGAAGTAAATTGTGTTGTATCTCCTAACATGTGTTTCCTTTTCGCCTCTTTTGTATCCTATATGAACTTTAATAAATTGCTGTCTAACTTCGGAGCAAGCAACAAAACCTCTTTCTCTGACAAGTCTTAACTTCCCTTTTCTATGCTTGCCAAAAACAGAAAACCATGAATATCTTGGCTAGCAAAACATGAACATGGGCTCAAATTAGCAAAGTAAGATAATCAAGGATATTTAGGGGGCATGATAGGACATGACATTTTGCACACAATCGCACAAGCCTAAAATATACCCTACAATTTATCACAAGACAATAACAGTACTGAAAACCTGTTCACTTGTAAAACACTGGTAAACCAGTGTTTCTTTGTCGCATCCGCCGAACCTAGATTTGTCCAATCCTGTGTCGAATCCTGACAATGCCACGGCCATCGTGGCCGAGAGCTGTTACGGCAAAATTGGCTGTGTTCTCTGGGTGGGAGGGATGTCCATACTCTTTCTCTCCTGTCAGTCACAGCAACACTAGCAAATCGTGCGTGTCTGTAAACTCTTGTATGTGGAAGAGGGCAGATGCTGCTTTCCTCAGAGTGCGTCACACTGCCCTGTGAAGCAGCATGAGCAGCAGGTCAAAAGTATGCAGTCAACTGGCTTCACATGTTTCAGTGTTGGCTTTCACCCTCCCCGGTTGGTAGCTGTCATATGATGGGGGAGTTCGAGCTTGGAGTTTGTTGATCGTGTGTGACTACTATGTAAATTATTATTATTATTTTTTATAATAATGTGACAGATGATAAAGCGGTTATTAAATATAATATCTTAGTGTATTTGGAGTACTGATAAAAACAGAATGCATATCTTTATCTTTATTCATGTAGGTTCTAAAGGCTATTGGTCTGCAGCGCACAGGGAGGCAGGATGAAGCCTTCACTCTGGCTCAAGAGGTGGCCAGCCTGGAGCCCACTGATGATAACTCGCTCCAGGCTCTCACTATTCTCTACAGGGAGATGCACCGGCGTGAGTGACCTACAGCAGAGTGCAGGATTTATGCAAGCTAGGGCTATATGATACGGACAAAATCATGTTGCCTTCTGTTGTTACCACAGTATGCAGTTATGTTGTTTAAAAAGCACATGACAGTTCATTTCGGTGCATTGATTTCTGCATGAGAGCTTAGCATTTTACACAAGCGCTTTGCTGTTTTAGTGTCATTATAAAATGGCTACTGTCTCTGTCTATAGCGGAGTTGGTGACCAAGTTGTATGAAGCAGCAGTCCGGAAGGTTCCTACCAGCGAAGAGTATCACTCGCACCTCTTCATGGCATATGCACGTGTTGGGGAGTACAAGAAAATGCAACAGGTGCTGCTATCTGTTTTTTTTTTTTATTATTTATTTATTTATTTTTTACAGATATCTCTGTTTATGTAGAGCATTGATATGTATTTATATCCTAATAAGCAGGATACAAGAACAGTTCTAGAAAACAAAATCCAGTATAGACTGGACTGAAAAACAAAATGGAAAGCCATTTGTACCGTTGCGTAATTGCTCTTGTTTGTTAATGTATACTTAAATTGAGGTGCATGCAAATTTAACACAGGACAGGTTTGTAATAAGTCAGGGATGTCAGGCTGCAGTCTAAAATCCACCTCAATACCAGCCCTGCAATCTAACTTCAATAAATAACACGTATTAACCCATAGGATGTTTTTTTGTCTGAAGGTGATTAAGATGAATCAGCTAAATGTTTCAAATAAGTGTTTTTAAGACTTTTGTTCTTTGACATTTCAGCAGCCAAAATGAGCCTAAGACAACAGTGTGTCCCTAATTAAAATATTCTCTCCATTTTCGATCCATGTATTTAGGTGTCTACATCTCGTCTCCAATATCTTTCTCTCTCATCTCTCTTTGCTTCTCTGTCTCTATTTAAAACAGGCTGGAATGGCTCTTTATAAGATTGTTCCCAAAAACCCGTATTACTTCTGGTCGGTTATGAGCCTAGTGATGCAGGTATGTGCACATACAGCACAGTTTTCCCATGATGTGTGTGCAGTATGAAAATTCTCATATATTCTAACATTGTGTTTCAGGCCATTTCAGCCCAGGATGAGAAGCTCTCCCACACAATGTTCCTGCCTCTCGCTGAGCGCATGGTAGAGAAGATGGTCAAGGAGGAGAAGATTGAAGCCGAGGCAGAGGTAAGAAACGTTCTTCCTGCTCCAGTTGGATTCGTGCTTGTCTTTTTGACGCTGAGGTATAACGTGAGTTGGGTTTTGTCTCTTCCAGGTGCAGTTGTACTTCATGATCTTGGAGCGTCTGGGGAAATACGATGAGGCGTTAGAAGTGGTGCGAGGGCAGCTTGGAGGTGAGGATGGAGCCATAAAATGCGGATAACTGCTTTTATGAAGTGAAAATCAGTTTAAGACTGAATTGATTGGGTTATGTGTTTGTGTCCTTCACTCAGAGAAGCTCACCAGTGAGCTGCAGAGCCGGGAAAACAAGTGCATGCTGCTGTACCGCCAGCTACAGCGCTGGCCTGAGTGCAATGCCCTGTCACGCAAACTGCTCCTCAAAAAGTAAGCCATTTTCTCTGGAGGAGTTTTTCAGAAGGTTGCCTAGTGCTTTAGGGGGTTTGTACTAGATCAGCTACTATTCTAATAACCAGCAGCCTCAATAAGGTGTATTGTTGTCCCTCTTATCTCTCTTGGCCAAAAATATAGTTTAATAAAGTGATGTATTGAGAAGGTTTACAGTTTTACTACTAATAGAAGTAGGATTAGGTCTGCGATGGCTTTGAAGTCCAGAGGTAACAATATCTATAAATATATATATATATTTTAAATGGTAACAAACCTGGATGCATATATAATCAGAAAAAATTACACAATATAATTTATAAAGCATGTCAATTATATTTTGTGCAATAAATGAAGAAATGGCTGCACGAATGATATCACACTTGCTTTTGACAAAGTCGCTTCAGTGATAGGAATATAGTTTATATAGTTATTAATATATATATGTGTGTGTGTGTGTGTATATATATATATATATATATATATATATATATATATATATATATATATATATATATATATATATATATATATATATGTGTGTATATATATATATATATATATATATGTGTGTGTGTGTGTGTGTGTGTGTATATATATATATATATATATATATATATATATATATATATATATATAAATAAATAAAAAAGTTGCTAACTAAAGTTTAGCAGTAACTCAGCTACTTTAAAGCACAGATTGTAGCTTGACAAGTTACAGTTGCACAGTAGCTTCCCCAGCACTGTGTATAACATGTCAGCTCCCTATTCTCTGCCTAAGTGCACACGGTATAGTATGAATATTGCCTTTAATGGCGTACTAATCGAAACCTTTTGGGATTCAGGCTTTTGCTTCTGCAGATATTCAGCTGTTTGTTTAGGTTGCATGGCCTGATGAATTTCTCATCTCATTTTCAAAAATTTATTTACTTATTTTTAGATAATGTGTCTAGTGGTGCCTCCATTACTGTATAACACCTTTATAATAAATTGTGCTTGTAAGGATGGTTTTAATGTGACTAATTTTATTCTTTTTGTAAAGACAGATGTACCTTAACCTTGTTACATTTGACTTCTGTTTTCCCAACACATTTTTTTTCTGTAGTGCACTACTCAAGGGTGTGGAACTCCATGATATTATACTCTAGGGAGAGCACATAAGTAGATGATCTGAAGTCATATGGGATTCAGCTTAACTGTGTGTTGCCAGGGTTTAAATAATAAACTATTATTACGTTGAGATTTTATTGCTGGTGTCATGATGATTTTGTATTTGCACAATGATTGCGCTTTGTTGTACCGTAGTAATGTTATTTGCTTTCAGAAGAAAAACATTGGCATAATCTATTGTTGAATACACCTGAAAACTCGCAAAAAAACTTCCATTTCCATGGTCCATATCGCATCCAGTCAACATACAACAATATTATGGTCTTAATTGGTCACAACTTATTTCATAATTTCTGTCAACGAACAACTTTATCAGACATTGCGTTCTTTGTCCATATCATGCAGCCGTAGTTTATAATGTTGACATTATCAACAACCTGTCCTTCTCTCTCGCACACCTCTCTACATTAGGTCACACACTGCGTTGTGGCTACACACATGTCTGCACATGCGAGCACACACACTCATTCAGTTTCTTATGAGCCACCCCCTAAAGTGAGTTTTTTAAGTCCTCAGAAAGGGTGTGGACTAACAGAAATCATGTGTGGACTACACTCCAGTTCCACTGCACCTGGATAAACTGGTTATTGAAGATGGATGAATGAATGAATGTTCGTCTTTGTTACAATATTAGAAGAGACATTTTCTTATGGCCTCTAAATGCTTAGTTAACAGTACTTGTAAACAGTACTTGTTACTTATTTGAAGTTGTGTCTGGTAAGGTCAGACTTTGCTGACTGACAACAAATGGAAGTCCTCAAAACCAACCAGACTAAGTTAAATACATTTTTAAATAAATTAAAATTTTCCCAACAAACAGATGTCTGAGTGGTACCATGCCAGAAGAGGGCGAGTTATGGACTAATGACCTTTCTTTATTTCTTTCTTTCCAAACTATCCAGCCCTGATGACTGGCAGTTCTACTTGTCATATTTTGACTCTTTATTCCACCTCATTGATCAGAGCTGGACGCCTCCAGAGGCAGGAGACCAGTGAGTGCCAAATATATTGCAACAATTGAGTATATATAGTTAATCCCACTAGATTGCTTCTGTTTACTTACTTTACATTTATTTACTTACACTAGAGCATGTGTGTGTGACGACAGGAAAATACATTTGTTAGTCCATTAGTTGCCTATACAGCATATAAGCAGGCATGTAAATATACCACGATCTTGAAGTTTATTCAGATATTTTAATATTTAGTGATTTAAGACCAGACAGACTCATTAGGACAGAATTTTGTCTGAACACTGCAGTATCCTCTCTAATGTTCTTTATGGTTCTTTCCCGGCACTGTAGTTGTATGGAGGGTGAAGTGCACTCTTCAGTGGCCCAGGCCATCAATTTTGTGGTGGAACGGCTAGCAGCAGAGGATGGGAAGGAGTCCCGGCCACTCAGGGGCCCCTACCTTGCTCGTCTAGAGCTCATACAACGTCTCCGCCAGAGGAGCTGCTCGCAGGAACAGCAGCTTGGTAATTCAGCATCGTGGCACGTTATAGTCAGATAGTACTGCGCCTGTCTGTAATAGTTAAAGAACCACTCCGGCGCATTCATTTCCTGGGTCAAACACATTTTGCCTCACTGGCTGCAGGACACACTGATGTAATCACTTGATCGCAGATAGAAAGCTGAATGGTAGAGATGTGCATGTCATTTTTATAGCTCAGATACTCCTACTAGTCCTGTAATTACCAGCAGTGATCTCAACTAGATAAAACACATTGTGCTCACACACTCAACTGCAGCAAGTCTTTGGCTGTTATTTGCAGAACACTGTGTTTTATGTCTCTTGTGTGTTTTGTAGACATGCAGGAAGTGGCTTTGTGTACATCAATCTTTTTTCTTTTGGGAAACAAATATTATAAAACTGTTAGCACAGGTTTATAATAATCTGATTGTCAAATATAAAAATTTTGCTAACTAAATCTACTTACTCATTGTGAGAGAGCTAAATATGAGAGAGCAAACATGCTTTCTTTCTCACTCCACTCATATTTGTCCAAAATAAAACACTAGAAGAAACCCGTTCTTATGCTGCCTTTGAAGTGTGGAAGATTTTAAATGGGGTGCAGACATGTCCAAACTGATATTTTGTAGTGTCCACAATAAGAATATCCTCTATATCAAACACTGTGGCATAGAAATAAACAATTTGTCATGTTACATGTGATTTGCGTTGCTTATTGACTTCATGTGTAAAGCAGGCAGTTTTTAGTGGCTGTTTGATGTTTAATGTAATTGTAGTAATATTTGTAGAAATATGCTTCTCATTTTATTCATATGATGTTTTTTGCAGGTGAGCCAGTAGAGCTGATGTATCAGTACTTTGTAAAGTTTGGAGACAAGCCATGTTGCATCACGGATCTAAAGGTTTTTCTGGACCTTATCGTACGGGACCAACATGTCCAGGTAATCACAATCTCCCAGGACTGTCTGCGTATTATAAGGTGCAATTCAATCCTCTAAGTTGCCTTTATTTACCATACATTATGCTCTCCTGCTTTGCTATCAGAAATGACAGATGTAAACTGCTGTTTGTTTGCAGCTATGTAAGGTCTCACAGAGCTGACTCCGAGCAGTTAATGAGCCCCGATGTGATCTAATCGTTCTATGTATGGCTCAGTTCATTAACAGGCTGACGGAGGCAGTGCCCCTCGGGGCTGAGGGTGAGGCTGGCACAGCCCTTCCGGGAGACACACGCGCACTGCAGAGGCACCTGTGTGTAACACAGCTCAGCCGCTGCCTAGGCCTACAGCACGCGCTCAGTCCGGATGGCAAATTGGCCCTCATCCGTGAGCTCAAGCATCACTACCGCCATGGCTTACAGTTCGGTAAGCTCCTGCTTAAAAGTGAGTTGTGCATCCCAAGCATGGGTTATTTTCAGACAAAGTTCAGTGTTATGCTGAGCCTTTTTAGAGATTCATATCCTGCCTTAGTCTTAATCTAATGAAGGAAACTATGGATGATTGGTGTTTCTTTAGCCCCTTAAACTCCCAGGATCCATCATTGTGTCAGATCTGCATTCCTCACTTTTGTGACTGTATGTGAAGTCGATATGTTTACTAATTACTATAAAAGAAAAAATAACTGAATAATAGGAATAATTGCATCTAAAAGGGGTAAAAAAAATTTAAAAAAATTTAAAATCATGGTCATATAATGTCTGTAGTGAGGCTTCATATTTATTTTTTTTTTAGTGCTGATCCTGTTAAGAGCAGTGGTTCTAAAAGCAAGTCCTCAGGCCCAAACACCAGACAACCACCGGACTGTCCACATTTTTACTCTATTCACGTGTAAGCTGGAATAGAGCAAAAATGTGGACTGTCTGGGGAAACTCTGATTTAATCACCATGTTTAAGTGGCATGTTTTCTCTCTCTCCGTTCAAAGGAAAGTCCTGCTTAAAAACGGAGCTGCAGTTCTCAGACATGTACTGCCTCATGGCTGCTCACGTCTACATAGATCTGTGGAAAGAGACGGGTAAGCTTTATTCTTCAAATCTCCTGTGATGAGATTCCCATGAGTCATGTGTTTAAAAAAAACCCAAAACAAAAACACAGTGAGATGGCAGAATGAATCTCTCACCCAACACTCCGTATGATCAAGTCAATCCTAACTCTATAATTCATTTCAGAAGTTTACTTTTTAAAGAAACCATTTAAATTGACTAGACACTTTAAAGAAATAACCTATTCTCATCTGCAAAACTGTCTTGTTTTGCTATATTTTGTAATTTGCTTATTTTTTGTTATGGATTGTGTAGTACAGAGAACAGGGGTGTAAGACTCCTGTCCTGGTGGGCCAGTAGGGTTATTTCACCTCAGTTAACACACCTGGTGACTTATCATCTAGTTACCTTCTTGGGCTGAATTTGGTGTGTTAGGCCTACACCACATTAACACGGGTAAAGTCTTTTCTTAGCCCTTCTGCCTTTCATCCACACTAAAACACCGAAAACACATCATTTAAATTGTGCTTTCCAAATTGGATAAGGAAATGAAAACATTGTTTTCACGGTGTAGTGTCAATAATGGAGAAGGCAGACTTGAAAACGCTGATGTATGACCGTTAATGTGCGCTCCACAATCCCAGCATGACGGAAAACTTGTGATGCTGTTTTCATTGTTAACTGCTTTGTATAGTATACTAGTGAAGTTGTGGCATGCAAGAAAGCGTCTTGGATGTTTATGTGGTTAAAACAAATGAAAATGGGGTGAAGGTCCTGGGTCAGACACCTAGTGCGCTTGGTGTGTTCAGTTTGCGTTTCAACGTGGGTGGAAAACATTTGGGAAGTGGACTAAAAACAAAAAAATGGCATTTTCAGTTTTAACTGGGTTTGTGTGGACTAGGCGTTAGAAGAGGGGAAAACACAAATCTGTATCTCTACTGGACCACCTGGATTTTTCTACCCCTGGGATAAAGGTTGTTGTATTTTCTGTTGTTATTGTTAAGTGAATTATGAAATTGAATGTCATTGATTTTATCAATAACTATATTCTGACTTGTAATATTTATCAAGAAGTTGTGGCTTTGTGTTTGTCTCTGCTATCTTATGCAATTTCCTGTCTTGCGGATTGTGTGTTACAGGTGATGAGCACATGCTGTGGCAGTGTCTAGGGGTGCTGGAGGAAGGTCTGTCACACAGCCCCTCTAATGCACAGTTCAAGCTGCTGCTCGTGCTCCTCTACTGCCGCCTGGGAGCCTTTGAGCCCGTAGTGGACCTTTACTCCAGCCTGGACGCCAAACACATTCAGCATGACACCATAGGGTGAGATACTAATTATACAAAGTGTCGAATTCTAGTAAAATCACTTCAGCGTCTCATTTTGTTTTACTCTTTCCACTCACAGATACTTATTGACTCGCTATGCAGAGTCCTTGGGCCAATTTGCTGCTGCTTCTCAGTCCTGTAACTTCTCCCTCAGGTTTTTCCATTCAAACCAGAAAGATGTAAGTTTCTTTTGTTGATAAAAGCATCTGTACCTTCTTCCCATGCTGCTGTCATTTTCCTGGTTTCTAACTAACATTCTCTCTCTCTGTCCTATTGCAGACCTCAGAATACATTATTCAGGCATATAAGTATGGTGCATTTGAGAAGATCCCAGAGTTCATTGCGTTTAGGAATCGACTGAACAACTCGTTGCACTTTGCCCAAGTGCGCACAGAGAGGATGCTGCTGGACCTCTTCCTAGAAGCAGACATGTGAGTCTAATTTGTTAATAGTAATGGACCCTCTAGTGTTCCACAGGCTGATTCAGTTATTTTTTTTAGTAAAATCAAGCAAACAAATGGCCAGTAGTTACTTTGAAAGGTTTGAGAGACCATGTGAAGTTGGCTAATAAATCCTGTAAAATACTCAATGACCTCAAATCTGTACCACCAGACACAACATCCTGGTTTGCCCACTGATGTAAGGACATATTAGCTAGAAGCAAGTAAGATTTTACTGTATGGCATTAAAAACCACAACAGCACACTTTTTCCACTGAACTTGCATAGTTTGTCATGTGTCTTAAAGAAATTGACGCACTCCTTTTAAAATTACATAATTAAATAGGAGCATTATCACTGCAAGAAATGTCTCCTTTTTTATATATACATTGATCTGTGCTTTTTCTATTTCTTATTCAGATCATCTACTTTAGAGGAAAGCTTGAAGTCCATGTCTCTGTGTCCTGAAGAAGACGACATTCCATGGGACAACATAAGGGACAACCGGGATCTCACTGTCTTTGTCAGCTGGAACCCAAAAGACCGGTACATAATAGCAAGCTGTTGATACTCCCATAAATGCACTACACACATTTAATACTCACGTGAACTGGTCACCTTCTTGTGATGCTCTGTTTTTGATTTGATGTGTACAGAAGGGTTTCTAGACCTACAGTGGGTATAGAAAAGAATCACCCCCCCTTTAAAATAATCACATTTTGTTGCTTTTCTGCCTGAAATGAAGATGGACACAGTTTTTGTTTTATCCAGCTGTATTTACTCAGTGGAACTTATAACATCAAAGTGAAAAATATAACACCAGCATGTCAGAAAAAAATTTTTTAAAAATAAAAAAAAAACAGAATCACTGAATTGGAAAAGGATCACCACCTCCTAAAAATGACTTGTAAACTCAATAAGGTGTAGCTAATCACCTTCTCAATGGCACACAAAGCCATTTGACTTTCAACTGTGATCAGCTGTGGTCATTTTGATTAGCTCAGCATGAAAAGAGCTTTCCTGGAGCATTTTGTAGTGCATCTGAAGCAAACAATCAACTATGGGTGGCAAGGCACTGTCAAAAGATCTCCGGGATAAAGTTGTGGACAGGCACAAGTCAGGAGATGGATAGAAAAAAAAATTCAAAGGCTTTATCAATGCCTAGAAGCACAGTGAAGTCTATTATTAAGAAGTGGAAGGTATTTGGTACAACACAGACCCGTCCCTGGATCAGGACGTCACTCCAAACTGGATGAAAGAGCCAGGGGGAAACTGGTCAGAGAGGCTACCAAGAGGCCTACAGCAACTCTGAAGCAGTTGCAGGAATTTATGACAAAGAGTGGTCACTGTGTGCATGTGACAACAATATCACAAATTCTCCACAAATGTGGCTTGTATGGGAGGGTTGCAAGAAAAAAGCCACCCACAACTGAGCTTTGCCAAAACGCACCTTGAAGATTCAGGTCAGATGAGACTAAAATTGAATTATTTGGCCTCAACACCAAACAATATGTTGGGTGGAAATCCAATACAGCTCACCATCCAAATAACACCATTCCTACAGTAAAGCATGGAGGTGGTAATATCCTGTTATGGGGGTGTTTCTCTGCAGCAGGGACTGGAACACTTGTCGGGATAGAAGGAAAATGGCTGGCAAAATACCGTCAAATTATTGAGGAAAATCTACTGCCCTCTGCCCTTTCTTCATAGATAGGCTGCTAAACCCCTCACCTCAAATATCATCAGACCTTTTCACAACTGAAAAGTGCAATGAGTTTGCAGCTTTCTTCAGCGATTTAAAATTACTATCATAAATCATAGGCAGCACTTGTCCTGCTGGTATGTTTTCTAACTCTCCACCTATTGCTGTTAAATGTAATATATCCCCTTTCTCAGTGCTCCAGCCTTAACACGCTTGCCCAGTGCTTATATCACTTATGAATTCTTCTAGCTACTCTCTCGACCCATTACCCACCAGCTTTCTTAAGTTGGTTTTAAATTCATTAGTACCAGACATCCTGAGCATTGTTAATCTGTCCCTCCAGCAAGGAATTTTTCCACACACCTTTAAGACAGCTATTGTTAGGCCTCTGCTGAAGAGAAACAATCTTGATTCTTCTGTGCTCAGTAACCACAGGCCTATCTCTAATCTTCCATTTATTCAATTTTCAAATAATTGAAAAAATTGTGTCCATACAGCTCAATAACTATCTCAACATCAATAATCTCAATGAGACATTTCAGTCTGGCTTTCAGTCCAACCATAGCACAGAAACTGCTCTTCTAAAAGTTTTAAATGCTCTGCAACAAAATAAGGACGCGGGAAATCTGTCAGTTCTAGTTCCTTTAGATCTCAGTGCTGCCTTTGACACAGTCAACCCATAGGATTCTGCTTGACTGACTGCAAAGCTAGGTTGGCTTATTAGGCCTAGTCCTAGATTGGTTTAGATCCCACTTAAGTGGCAGGGATTACTATGTTGCACTGGGTACAAACGCCTCCAGACGTCATGCAATATCTTGTGGTGTTCCCCAAGGCTCAATTTTGGGTCCTTTTGTTATTTAACTTCTATATGCTGCCATTAGCTGGTGTAATTAATCGATATACCATCTCCTTCCATCAATATGCAGATGACACGCAGCTCTATCTCTCACTTGCACCAGATGCCCACAAGTTGATTAGCACCCTTGTGAACTGCATACAGAGCATAAACTTGTGGGTGTCACAGAACTTTCTGCAGCTAAATAAAGATAAGACAGAGGTACTTATTATCAGAAATGACGCACAGAGAAAGTTAATTAGGCCATATCTAGACTCCTTGTCTCTCAAGGCAAATGACTGCATTAAGAATTTAGGGATCGTGTTTGACAGTGATCTCAGTTTTAAAAAACATATTAGCAATGTTTGTAAAACAGCATATTTTCACCTTCATAACATCTCTAAAGTACGTGATATTCTCTCCCGCACAGATAGTGAGAAACTCATACATGCATTTGTTACATCTAGACTCGACTACTGCAGCGGTGTTTTGGTTGGCTTACCAAAGAGCTCCATTAAACACTTACAAAGAGTTCAGAATGCAGCTGCAAGAGTGCTCACACGTACTAGACTGAAGAATCATATCACTCCGGCACTTAAATCACTTCACTGGCTACCTGTGTCTTACAGAATTGATTTTAAAATCCTGTTATTAATTTTTAAATGTCTTCATGGTGGTGCTTCTACATACCTTTGTAATATGTTCACTAAATATACTCCTGCTAGATCACTTGGGTCATCCAACTGCAACCTGCTGGTTTTACCCAAAACGCGGCTGAAAGCGGGGAGTCTGCCTTTAGTCACTATAGGTTTAAACTGTGGAACTCTCTCCCCGACAACCTACTTGATTCAATCAGCACTTTTAAAAAGTATCTCAAAGCACATTTGTTCACTGCGGCCTTTCCTCAAACCAGTTAGTTTTCCATATTTGATTTTATTTGTGTTCTTTTATTTATTCTATTTTATTTGCTTAGCCTTTTGTTTTATTTAATTTTATTTCTTACTACTGGTTTTATTTTCCTGTATGTCTTCTGTAAAGCACTTTGTAAACATTGTTTTAAAAAGTGCTATATAAATAAAGGTTTACTTACTTGTGATTTGGTTAAACACAAGTGTACATTACAGTACGTGGTTTATCTGTCCTAGTCAGGATGCTTATAATACATGATTTGTCATTTGTTAAACCTGGCATCACTATTGAGAAAGCCTATCTTTGATTAATAAAGAACTGAAATAGTAACTGTGAGTGTGTTTCACCTGCAGACAGCTGAATGAGGAGGACAGGCAGCGCTCTCTAGAAGAGGAGCTGCTGTGGCTGAAGATCCGCTCTCTGACTCTGAGGCTCGTAGGCTGCCTCTCCTCACTGTGCCATCCTCCATCACTGCACAACTCGGAGAAAACCGCTGAGAACGGCGTGTGTGGCAAACCCTCAACTCTGCAGCCTTTGCTTTCGCTGCTGGAGAACACACTCAGCCAGGCGGCTCAGTTCACCGAAAAACACTCGCTGGTGAGCCGCCGCAGATAAACACACCCCACACACACACACACACACACACACAAACACACACACACACACACGGAAGAAGAAATTTGCCTGCAGAAGAATGAACAGTGTTGTTTTTTTTGTTTTTTTTTGGAATTTCTCTTTCTACCATTTTTTTTTCCCCCGGCTGATTTGAGATGGCCAGAATTGTAGCGGTTAAGTCAATTCAATCAGAATTACTCACCTGCCTATATCAGCTCCCTTTTACCCCAACCACAGAAACTAAAGTGATTTCTTTGCTGCTTACTGCAGCCTCTTTGTGCATGAGCAACACTGCACCCAATAGATTATTTTTTTTACCATTTTATTTTTTATTATATTACTCATCATTTTAAGTAGTATTTTGTATATGGTGTAATGTAATGGTGAGTACTTGTCAGGTTTTGAATGATGAAAGGGATGAGAATTAGAAGAGTGGCTACAAGATTTACACTTAATACTGTAAAAAATATAGACAAGCTGTAATTTTTTATCTAATTAACACATTTTAATTAACAAAAGCCAAGACAACATTTTCGGACAATGTTTCTCTTGATGATGTAATAAAATGTCCCAGTGTTATAAATGGAAGAATACGGCAAAACATGATCTGATCTTGCTGCGCTTTATCTGCAAAACTCACGACGTTATTAGGTCAAGCACCAGTGTATGATGACAAAATGCCTCGTTTAAAATTTAAAGCTCATTTTAATCTATTTTATCCAAATATGATGTGCCTGCTTCTGCACATTGTATTGCCATGCTCTACTGATCACCCAAATGCAGTCTTACCTGATTTTTGCCGCTTTCCCAGAGCATCTGCCACAAGAAATATGTACAAAGTTCCCCAACACACCACAACTTGTGTAAAAACAAAAGCACAGTGGAAGTACATATTTTTCTAGCACTATTCGAGTTTGTCATTGCTGGAGAGATGGTGCAGTCTGTGATTATGTGATCTGACACGCATACACAATTCTGATCAACCAGACACGAGCTTTTATAGCTTTTAGTTATAATTAAATTGTTAGGTATATATTTTTCTTCAATGTATAAATTTTTTTTAAAAATAAGACTAGAATCACAAAGAAAATTTGAAAAGTTAATGATTGGGTATTTATAATTCTAATTGCTTTATGTTCTGAATGCATGTTTTATTGCGTGTGCAGCAGCAATACCCATTGCTCGGTCCTCCTTCGACTCGGATGGCGCAGGCTCTGGCCAGTGGGAGTTGCCAGTGTCAGCTCTCTGTCCTGCAGCTGCCCCTTCACCTACAGGAGCTCGAAGCTGCCGGTTTGGGTACGATCACATGATGCTGACACTCTGAACAACATTGCATTACATGTGGTTGGTTTGGGGCACAGCTTTGCTTGTCACAAACAACCAGGAGTGCTGTTAACTGTTGTCTCATATTTACACTTCTCCCTTTGTTTCAGATCAGTCAGCAGAGCTTCAGGCTCAAATATCAAACCTCTTCAAATCATTAACAGTGCAGCTGCAAGGTGCGTTGCTGTTTTTTTGCATATGCATTACGTGGACATCTGCGAATGTTTTGCATTTATTGAAGGTGTATCAGTTAAAAACATGCATTGTTTCTCTACTAGATATGCTGAATAAATGCAAAGGCGATTTGTTGGAAGTCAAAGACAACCGATGTAAGACACAGCCTTCTCTATTAGAAAGCCTAGTCTACTTCGTGGAGGTGAGGCCTTTGATTTACTAAGTGCTTACTTTACATTTTACAGATGCTTTTGTATTATCACATTTTTAGTAACATAACATTTTACTGTTTTTTGTTTGTCTTTTTTTTTTTTTTTTTTTGCCAGACGATTTGTGTTGTCTTTTGGGTGTCTTGTTACTGTGCTAGCACGCTGCGGCCGCTCAAGTCTAGCTTACAGAAGAAAAAGAAAAAGAAGAAGGACACCAGTACAGTAACAGTAAGAGTGTTTTTATAGTCGAATCCGGTTTGGAAGAGGAAACGCTCTACAGAAATAAGCTTATATTTATTTCTGTATTTCTTTCTCTCCTTTTCAGCCAGTGGTGCTCTCTGGGTTCCAGGAGTTCACTAGCAGCCTGCAGAACATCCTCAGCCAGGCTCTAGATCACATTAAAGATCAGGAGAGCAGGCTAACGGCTCTGAAACTGGAGAGTCTCTCTCTGGAGGGCTTCACACAGACCGAGGTCAGCAGAACGCGCTATTTCCACTTCATGTGTGTCCATGACAGGTTTACTTGTGTTAAGTAAAAGTAAACCTGCGCAAAAACGTGTCGGTGGTTCATAACCCAAGATAAAATTATGTGCAATAAACAGTCAACTTATGCTTAATTTTACAGTGATTTCACAGCAATGGGGTGAATACTTTATCTACTCCAATATTTTGTTTATTTATAAATAATTTTGCAAACAATACTGGTCACAAACTTTCTTCAGAAGTTCTTTCTTCAGAAGAAGGTATTAGATTCAGTGTAAAATGGCTTGGTATTTGTACGTGTGTTTTTGTGACCGGTGTATTTCTGTGTTTGTGCAGGAGGAGAGCGCCTTCATGAAGACTGTGATGGATAAAGTGCAGAGCAGCTACCAGCGCTCACTGCAGGAGGTCGGGGAGCTGCTGAGGAAACGAAGTGACACCCTGAAATCCCTGAAGATCTGATCGTCAGCCCGTCTCACACCTCTGTTTCTCTTGTCCTACAAGACGGTCCATTCACTTTTCCTTGTCTCTGCTCTTTTCTGACGCCACCTCCCCTCCACAGGCACGCACAAAACTCCCGACCGCTTCAGCACAACCATCTGCGGTGCTCTGAACCACCGATCAAGTGGATCCCCAAGTCCTCAGAATGCTAGAGAGCTACGTAGGCAAACCAATAAGCAATTTTAGAAGCGCTGCTCTATAAATTATTGTACATAGTGTGAAGACTCACTCGAACTCGGAATTAAAGTGACCGCTTTGTTTTTTCCATCGATGTCTGATGTCTCTTTGTTGGTATCTAGCAGTCGATGCCCCTCTACCCACCGTCCCTGTCAGCTGCTCCTCCTCCGGAGACCGTGTCAGAGCTCGACGCCATAGTTTTCAGCAGATGAGTGGCTAAGCCGCTGATGGTGCTTCAATTTGAGTCCTGCTTTTTGAAGTAATGTATGGTGGACGAGTGTGCGTGTGAGATTGCATTTGCTTCAATCTGGCCTTTGAGCGACAGAGTGAATGTCGCTTCAATTATTCGGTTCACTTGCAGTTTTTCAGTTTTATATTGCTACAAGTGGAGCTCGTGTAGGATACTGATAATGTGGGGTGGGTGTGTTTGTGTGTGTGTTTGTGTGTGTGTGTACACAAAACACTGCGAGATGTAGCTATCCTGCGTGACGGTTTGTTCTCCAACTGCAGGAACCGTTTACGTAAAGTAGCGCTTACTATGCGGCTTGGCTCGGTTAATTCACTAATCAGTGATCTTGCATAGATGTAAATGCTCATAAGGTCTTCAAAATCTGGGTAGTTTTTTAAAAAATAAAATAAAACAAAACCTTGCTCTTCACGCAGACCATCTGTTGTATTGCGTTACTAATGTCACTCATTAAAAAGGGGACAAACACTTTTTTAAGATGCATTATGTTTACTGTTTATACTGTTTTAGAAAAAAAATGTAAATTGCACTGAGGTTCCCTGAAATTGTGAGGATTTTTTTTTTTTTTTTAAATCGATGCATACCAAAAAAAGAAAAGGAAAAAAAAAAGGAAAAGAAATCGTCACTATAAATGCGCAAGCAGCTGAAGTGGTTGTTCATGTGTTGTTCTGTAAGGGGAGTGAAACAACTGTTTACATATTAGGATTGTTAGGATGAAATGACAAACTTCTTATTTATAGCTGGGGGTTGTGTGTGCTGCAGCTTTTCTCTGCTTTCGAGTTGTGTTTGGGTAGAGGGGTCAAACCTTTTTTTTTTCCCCCCTCCTTCCCCCCCCCCGTTGTTTCTTTTAAATGAATGAAAGCTGAGGGGGGGATTGTGATTTGCGAATGAACAGTGTTTTTTTTTGTGTGTGTGTGGCGCTCGACCCTCAAAGTTCTCCGAACTGACACACTAGTGGACGACATTTCTGGACTGAAGAGCTCACTGAGAGATGCCGAGAAGTGGTTGACAATCCGTTTCTTTTTTTTTTTTCTTTTTTTTCTTTCTTCCTTTCTTTTGTTAGAAAATATTAAAAAAAAGAAAATAAAAACACTGGAATGTGAAAGGATGTTTTTTTTTTTTTTTTTTGCTTTTGTTTTTTTTTTTGTGTTTTTTTTTTTTAATAAAACAAACGTACCTAAATGAAATGTGAACAGTTGACTTGCCATTTGAAATCAAACAAGCAATGCAAACGTTTAGAATGTAATCCTTAAATACAGTAAGTACATCAGTGTAACCGCACTAGTATAATTTTAAACCTTCTTCAAATTTAGCGTCAGGATTTAGTTTTCAAGATGGCTGTTCTGATACTTGAATCGTATTGAATGCCCCCTTATCGGCTTGCCCTTAGAAGAGAGATGGCGAACTATGGTACTGAACTGTGGTACAGTTTTGTTTTCTAAATTGCACCGTGGAACTGTGATCAATTCAGTTTCCATATCTTTTTCTGTGTTAAGGGCTAAATTTAACTCCAGTTGGGCAACCAGACTTTACATTAGAAATGAAACATTTTCTCTATGAAGCAGTGTGAAAGTGTATTACATAATTATTCATGTCACCATTCTGAAATTCATGTGCTATTTTTAAAAGCAAATTTATTCATATTGCTGTCTCTTCTTGGTTGTACATGTGATATTCATTAACAGGGCTCATCTAACAAACTCCACTAGAGCTGACAGTAACGGAATGCTTTTGCTGCGTTCATGACCAAGTGGGAAATGGGACGTTTCTCACTTCCCAGTATGAAGGACCTGTTTGAACGGCTCTCCAACTCGTAACTCCTACTCAAGTCTTGAGTTTTGTGAGACCTCCGACTTCTCCGAGTTGCAATTCCGTGATGTTACTTCAGCGTGGCGGTGCTCAAAGTGAAAAGTAAGAACAAGAAATAACGGCATGATTTTAAGGTTTTTAAGCAGTCTTTTGAGTTTCTGTTTATATAACCTCTAAATACTGGGCGACACTTTGACTTAATTGAAATGTTAATTTACTTTCTGCAAGACTATTTTGATCAAACTGCTTTAAAAAAATAAATGAATCCCTAACCAAACAATTCTTAAATTCCAGCCCCTTAGAGCACCTCTATTTCCGACTGCAGACGACTGGGTTTTCCTGAACCCTGTAATGTGGGGGAAAAGGAGGTTCCGAGTTGGAAAATTCAGTTCCCAGTTGTCGTGAACACAGCATTTGACCACTGACATACAAGTAGTGATTGAGGGAAAACTGATTGGATTGCATAACTAGGTCATCATATCCATGTCTGGGATAATGAGAGGTATTTCAACCAGAAAACAAACAAACAAACAAAAAAAACAAAACGCTAAGATGTTGGGGGAAATTAGAAGACTTTTTATCCTGCTCTCTGTCTTCAGTTATCCAGCTAACAGGGAAATTCTAAATTTAAATCAGGGGTGTCCAGGGGTGCAGGTTTTCATTCCAAACAAGCAGGAGCCACACCTGATTCCACCCGTGTTTAATCAGTTGATCTTGGCTTTCAATAGACTCAGGTGTGGCTTCTGCTTGGTTGGAATGAAAACCTGCACCCACACCACCCCTGCTTTACTAAAAAAAAAAAAGCAAATAAATAAATAAATAATTGAAGCTATTAAAATCACATGAAGATACTTTTTCTCTAACATAATTCTAGTTACTTTAAGTGAATTACAGCGCTAGCTTTTGAAAACATTTGAGTCTTGTGCCAGTCTTTAAACAAATATTTAAACTTAGATAAGTGCTGTGGACATACAGTGATAACTGTGTGATTAAGAGACATGATCATGAATTAAATAGTTTTTTATTGTTGAATATGCAAAGTGTAATTAACAGGTTCTGGCTCTGAAATATAAACATGACCAAATGTGACTGGGGATTAATGATAAACTGTATTTTTATAGTCAATTAACGTGTAACTAGTTTTGAATGTGATGAGGACACAGTCATAAAGCGGCAGCACTGCTTACATCGTGTACCTGGACTGAAGTGTGTAGGTTTCCTGAATATTAGATGTTGAATTAAAAATATTAGATGTTGAATTAAATATTTGTAGACTTCAAGCATAAGTGCACTACTATGATCCTGCTTGTATCTGCTCCACAGACAGATTTCATATACAGTATCTGTGCTGGGGGAAAGACTTCTTGAGTGTTACATGTTCCCTGCAGTGTATGTGTTATAAACCAGGAGACTTGTTTATAAAACATCATTAAGATCCGATCTGATAAATTCCATGCATTAAAAGTGATGACACTTGTTTAGGTTTTTTGTGCCCACGCACCTGTATGCTCAAGTCCCCTCTGATGGAGGAGTTTGAGTTAGTCTGGCCAGTGCCATGAATCTTACACTGATTATGAAAATGCAAAGAAAGAAAAAAAAAAAATGTTTGTACAGAATGTTAACTAACCAAATAACTTAGTAAGTAAAGAAACAATGCATGGAAGTATTATGTAGAGAGCATGTTTTCCAAGGCTTTCTTGCTTATGATTACTGGATTATTTGTCACTACTGGCTCAAGCCAAAATCATTTTAGACCAACTTAAGAGGGGAAAAGTGGCATGACTAATTACAGCCAGTAATATTTTTAACTTGTCTAGGTGATGTCTATGGGTAATTCCATATTTGGGATTAGTCTATGCATCTCCTTATAAATAATATATTGTTTAAAAAAAAAAAAAAAAAGTAAAGCAGTAGTAGATGATAACAGTCCAGTATGGCCTCTTTAACTGATGCAGAGACATTCCCAGGGCTTATTATAATAAGTGTTGACATGACAGTGTAGGTTTCTGGGTAGAGCTGTACTGTAGTTGTGTGGCATAATGACCAGTCATCATTTTTGGTGTCAGATGTGTTCACATGAAGTGTCACTTTTGTCACTAACAGTCAGTGTTGTGCGTAATATTTTTCCAGTGCGTCAGCTCGCAGATTACACTTAATACTTTCTTTTTCTTTTGGATTTAAAGAAATACAAAATGGGTCTTTTCTAGGCACAAACAAATATTTAGAAGTGCATACTCAAACAAGGACTAGTAATACTCCCATAATTATGCAACTTGAATTGCTGTGCAAAGTTCTTGTACTTGGAAATTTGCCAGCTCAGAGTGTTGAGAATACCAAATAAGTCACCCTATAGCGTAATATTTACATTACCTTTAAATATAGTGCATCTTCTCCAACCTCTTACCTTGTATGAAGAGGTGCTAAGCAACAGGACTAGTGAGTGAACTGACTAAATGTTTTACAGGCTGCTGCTTTAGTCTACAGTCTCATGGTGGCACTTCTTATACACCTCGCATTACAAACTGTCATTTACCCCAGCCCACTCCCCTGACTGGCTACTTCCCTCTCTTGGCCCGTCCTTTCCTTGAACCAGTCTTGCCCGAGCCGTGTGTTGAGGGTCCTGGCATGGACGCTGCGGGGGCTGAGGCGATGTTGATCTGGCCCTCCTGGATCTCCTGGCGTGTCTCAGCGGGCATGCGGCTGATCTGCTGCTGCGTCTCCAGGTAGAACATGACGTCGCGCAGTTGCTCCTGGAGCTCAGCAATCTGGGCGTCCTTGTTAGTGGTGGCCTCCTTACCCCGACTCTCCTCTTCCTGCAGCTTCATCTGTAGCTGCTGCTGATTGGCTCGCAGACATCGGTTCATCTCCTGTTCCTCTCGTAGCTCCTGACCCAGCTTCACCACCTTGTTGTTCAACTGTGAGCATCTAATGATGGGAGTGGACATGAAATGTAGAACTGTTCTACTAGACTTACAGTCTATGATAGAGATAGTACAGAAGCCCTGAACTGCACAAGCTATGCTATTTCAGCTCCAAACTCATCATTTCAAGATGATTTGTCATTATTTTACCATAATATAAGTAAAGGATAATCCACGGCTAGGTGTGCATTGCACGATTTTAATGCATTAGGTGGAGATGAAGAACCACCCGATGTAAAGCGGAGAGTGGGTGCCTCTGTGGAGTGCGTTAAAATTGTATGGGTTATCCCGCTTATACCATGGTCACTTGCCAGCATTGATGTGTTAAAGTTGGCCGAAAGGATAAAAATAATGGTTAATTTTCGCTAGTTATTTATACATGGGTCGTTAGATCTAGAACCTGCATGCTCTAAATCATACACAGTGATAAAGTAGTGCGATAAGATTATTTATTTGAATGAACTATAATAAATAGTTATTAGAGAGAGAGACAGAGATTGTGCGTGTGTGAATTACCTGCATCTGTAACTACTGTATGCAACTGTGTGTTACTATGGTTACAATTGTTTATAGGCGGTGCATTAATTTAGAACGGTGATTAAACTGACTGGCCTGTGCCTTCACCAGTTTGAACACACACCTTCCAGCCAATCAGAATTGAATATTCAGACACGCCATGGTATAATAAAGTAATAAGAATCATTCATTTCAACTGTCATACAAGATCTGTCATTTTTTCGTCTCTTATTACACGATGTGCTGCATGTTGATGTATTACACTATATAGTATGTAGTTAGATACTGGAAAATCTAGAAATAATGAGTTAAACTGAAACAAGAACATATTCAGCTAAAATGAGTTCAATTCAAAATAATCATGACATTCAACATTGTTTTTGCAAATTCTGTAAGATACGTACATTCAACCCCCATTGCAAATCAGGTTTATTGTCAAAATTGACAGACTTTCAGCTGTTTGCAATGAACACATCAAACAAAAGCAATTGAAACAGTTCAACACAACAAATGTTTCAAGTGGTTTCCCCAAATTCAACTGAAAATGCAACTTATAATGACTTCTCCAGTCTCAACATTATTCAACCCCCTGGATAGAATCCCTCACAACAGCACAAATATGTAAAAGAGGTGTTGTCTCAAGCACACTTGATGCAACTAATCAAGGGCTTCATTAGTTGCACCAGGTGTGCTTCAGTGGGAACACATGAAATACCTGAACTGGCTAAGGGCAGAAAATAAATGAAATACCTGGACAGGGCAGAAGAAGGAATCTATCGTCAATGCAGATTTCTGAGAAGGCAGGTTGTGAAAAACCCTCGAGTGACTGCAAAAGACCTGCAGCAAGACTTGGTGGCAACAGGCACTGAGGTTTCAGTGAGTACAGTATGGCACGTACTAAACGCAGAAGGTTTCCATGCCAGAACTCCAAGACGTACACCACTACTGACCCAAAAGCACAAGAAAAGTCGGCTCAAAATCATATAAATAAGCCACTGGACTGGAACTTTACGGCATGATGGATCGGCGGTATGTCTGGAAAAAGAAAAATGAAGAAAGAACACTGTCCACAGTCAAGCATGGTGGTGGCTCGGTGATGCTCTGGGGCTGCTTTGTATCCTGGAAACCTGCAGCATGTGGAAGGCCTGATGGATTCATTGAAGTATCAGGAAATCCTAGGAGAAAACATCATGCCGTCTGTGAGGAAGCTGAAGCTTGGGCGTCATTGGACCTTCCAACAGGACAATGATCCCAAGCATACCTCAAATTCCACCAAGGCTTGGTTGCAGAAGAAGTCCTGGAAGATTCTACAGGGCCATCAGTCACCTGACTTGAACCCCATAGAAAATCTCTGGTGGGATTTGAAGAAGGCGGTTGCAGCACGCAAACCCAAGAATATTACTGAACTGGAGGCCATTGCACATGAGGAATGGGCTAAGATTCCTCAGGAACGCTGCCAGAAGCTGGTGTCTGGCTATGCATCTCGTTTGCAGCAGGTCATAACAGCAAAAGGGTGCTCTACTAAGTACTGAAGATGTTTGCCATGAAGGGGTTGAATAATTTTGAAACTTTTCAATTGCTTTTGTTTGATTTGTTCATCGCAATCAGCTGAAAGTTTTGACAATAAACCTGATTTGCAACTGGGGTTGCATAATTTTGACTGAAACTGTATATCATTTTTTAAGAATATGTGAATATGTAAAATAGCTAGTTACTTTTCTCATGTAGAATTACAAATGGTAGAATGAATGCATCTTTAGTTTGTGCTGCAGATTTTCTGCATCACTGAAAAGATTTCTTACCTCTGAGTATTTAAACACTGATACTGAAACATTCTGAGCACTCTCCCTCTGCATGCATGTGTAGTTACATGTCTGTCTCGTCTAACTGTAATGTTACCTGCTGGTGCTTGCATGTTATGCGGCACCTTAGTTTAAGCCAGTCTTGCTCTTGTAAGGCCGACTGCGTAGGTGTGCTAGTGTATTTTTTAGCAGGCCTGAATACTTACACTTGCTCTGACCACTTGGCGCGCTCTCTCTCTCTCTCTCTCTCTGTGCATGACTGTGTTAGGTTGTGGTTCTTGCTACAATTATCTTGCACTCATTTCTGGAAATTGAAATTCCACTTACAGGCAGCAGAGGGCTCTAAATTTACACACAACAGCTCTGTGCTTAGTTTGTGTTCCGCCTCATTTCATCATTTCAGATAAAAGCAAATGCCCCGGGGAAATAAACCCAGTGAATATAGCAAAGACTTTTACTTTTTCTCCATGGTCTGTTTCTCTTTGATTAATCCGTTCAGCCTGAGCTCCAAGTTGTCACACTTCTCAATCGTCTCCTTGAATTTGGTTTTCATATTGTTGATCTGAAACCAAATAACTCTATTACTTTTAATCTATGTAACTGTAAAATAAATTTTAACATTGTTACTGGTTGCACTTCCAAAACTAGGTTTTACCTCTTCTGCAGTTTCTTTTTCTAGATGAACGATTTTATTTTCCCAGTAGATGCGTTGTGATTCCAGTTGGCTGGTCAGCAAATAAGAATACTGGGAAAAGGATGGTGAATATTCTAAAACGTTTGAAATGATTGAAAACAATGAATTATTTGTGTGTTAAACTAGAGCACAAAAAAACAACAAAAAAAAACACCTCAAGCTGTAGTGAGTCGATCTTCTCATCCTGACAGGAATCACCATCGCACTCGTACTGCACCATTTTGCCGTCCGTCTTGCTGGCCACCAGCCGATGTACATAGTTATCTTAGTTTACATAAACAACAAAATACTTATTTGACTCACTTTACATTTAAAAAATCCGTCTATTCAGACTCAGAAATATGCAGCATGACACATAATGTTTGTTATAGGTTTGCATACCTCCTGCGTAATCCCAGACTCTGTGGTTGGTCAGCTGCATGGCGTAGGTGTGCTGCGTTTCCTCAAAGTGCTTGTAGGCATGACGACTAACATAGCGACCGCACCCGATGTGGCCACAAATCAGGCAGATCCACAAGTTCTGTGGACAAAGTGTAACGTTTGCTGTGTATGCAAATATTGCGGCTAGTTTTTTTAGACATTAAACAGGGTTCTGCATTCAATACGTACTGTAGATTTGTACCTGCTGTAATCATAAAGTGGTCATCCCAGGACTCTTATTTACAACATGCTCATATTGAACATCTTTTCAACACCAGCTTAGTACTATTGGCCTTTACTGTTCATACTGCAATGATTTATAATCCCACCAGAAGTTCCCATTTGAGTCAGGTTTCTACTTCAAGTTGTCTCAGGGAGTTTTTCCCTTGCCACTGTCTACGTCAGGATTTCTGTAAAGCTGCTTTGTGACAATGTCTATGGATAAAAACACACTATACAAATACAACAGAATAGGAGTAGAACCGAAACATCTGGCTACCTCTTGCACGCCGCACTCAAAGCACTTATTCTCCTCCACAGGCTCTGGGGTCTGACAGTACCTGCACACGGGGCACCTAGAAAGAGAAAAACGTCTGTAGGCACTCTTAAATACACATTCAGAACATCATAAATTCTAGCAATTGGCAACCTTATTGTCCTCGTCTGTATGTCACAGTCACTTTGCTCACCTAGTAAGTCAAAGGTCATCTGCTACAATGCTACAATAGCCTAAAAACAACATGTCATGATACTGTTTGGAAAGAGCCAGGAAGAATGGAGAAAATTCCCAGTAGGTCTTTTTTTAAACATATAACAGATGTTAGAATAGTAAACAGTGTACGTCATTGTATGTCAATGCATTATTATGAAGGATGAATGCAAAGGGGAAAAAAGTGAGTACAGTGTCCTCCATTAATATTGGCACCCTTGGTAAATATGAGCAAAGAAGGCTGTGAAAATTTGTCTTTATTGTTTTTGATCTTTTGTTCAAAACATTTACAAAAAATACTCTGCTTTTCAATCAAACAATTGCAAACACAACAGGTTTATAAAAAAAAAAATTGTTAAATACAAGTGTGCAACAATTATTGGCACCCCATGAATTCATATGAGAAAAATATATTTTAAGTATATTCCCATTGATATTTTACATTTTTTAGTACACCTGGGTGACTAGGAACAGGAAATTGTTCAACCATGACTTCCTGTTTCACAGGGGTATAAATATGAGGTAACACAGGCCAAATTCCCTTAGTCACTCATAACAATGGGTAAGAATATATCTGTGATGTGCGGCAAAAGGTTGTTGAGCTTCACAAAATGGGAAGAAAATAGCATAAGAATTGAAAATGCCCATTTCCACCATCAGGGCAATAATTAAGAAGTTCCAGTCAACTGGAAATGTTATGAATCAACCTGGAATTCGACGTGTGTCTATATTGTCTCAACGCACTGTGAAGAGGATGGTTCGAGTGACCAAAAAATCTCCAAGGATCACAAAATTGTAGAGAATTGCAGAAGTCTTGGGGTCAGAAAGTCTCCAAAACTACAATCCAAAGTCACCTACATCACCACAAGTTGTTGAGAAGGGTTTCAAGAAAAATCCTCTACTCTCATCCATCTCCAGTTTGCCAGACACTACTGGAACTTCAAATGGGTTCAGGTTCTATGGTCAGATGAAACCAAAATAGAGCTTTTTGGCAATAAACACCACAGGTGGTTTTGGTGCACACAGAGAGGTAGCCATATGGAAAAGTAGGTATGCTGGTGGCTCTTTAATGTTTTGGGGCTGTTTTTCTGCCAGAGGTCCTGGACATTTTGTTAGAATACATGGCATCATGGACTCTATCAAACATAAACACATATTATATGAAAACCTGACTGCCTCTGCCAGAAAGATTAAAATGGGCCGTGGTTAGATCTTCCAGCAGGACAATGATCCAAAACATACATCAAAATCAACACAAAAAATGGTTTACTGACCACAAAATCAAGGTCCTGCCATGGCCATCCCAGTCCCCTGACCTGAACCCCATAGAAAACCTGTGGGGTGAACTGAAGAGGAGAGTCCACCAGTGTGGACCTCGAAATGTGAAGGATCTGGAGAGATTCTGTATGGAGGAATGGTCTCAGATCCCTTGCCATGTATTCTCCAACCTCATCAGGCATTATAGGAGAAGACTCAGAGCTGTTATCTTGGCAAAGGGAGGTAGCACAAAGTATTGACAAAGGGTGCCAATAATTGTTGCACACCTATATTTAAAGTTTTTTTTTTTTTTTTTATAAACCTGTTTTGTTTGCAATGGTTTGATATCCATGAGAGCAGAGTATTTTTGTATTTTTTTTAAAAACAAAAGATGAAAAGGTTAAACAGTAAAGACAATTTTTCACAGACTTCTTTGCTCATATTTACCAAGAGTGCCAAGATTAGTGGAGGACACGGTATATCAAAAACTCAATCTCAGTTTAAAAAAAAACAAAAAAAAAAAAAACTGGACTGAAATAAAAACAGAATCCACTCAGAGTGGGCTGTAATTATATAACACCACTTTGCAGAGTTTTAGGTAAACTGTGTATAAATGATGTGTTTGGTTTAGCAGAGATCTGGAATAGCTGAAAGGTGAGTGTGTAGAGTGCGTGTGTTACTCACGAGGCATCCTCCCAGCGCTGCAGGCATTGGCTGTGGAAGCTGTGGTTACACAGGGTGGTGAGTACACCGTTCACCGACTCGTCCATGCGCTCCAGACACACCGTGCATTTGGGCAGCTCAGTCAAGTCCATCACTGGTAAACTGGCCCCCTGATGGGTTAAAAAACAGTAAAACAGTCCCTTAGGCTTAAATAGTTCTACAAACCACACCATTATTTGGAATAAAAATTAGATGTTGAGAATAAAGTCACAATATTATACTAACCCCATTTCCATAAAAGTTGGGATTTCTTCTAAAATGCAATAAAAACAAAAATCTGTGATTTGTCAAGTCTCTTGAAACTTTAATTAACCTGCAAAAGTACAAAGAAAAGATTTTCAGTGTTTTCACTGACCAACTTTTTTGTAAATATAAACAGATTTAGAATTTGATGCCTTCAATACACTCAAAAAAAAAAGGTTGAATGTTAAGTTGAATTAAAAAAAAAAAAAAAACACTTTTATGGAAATGGGATTGTAAGAATAATGTTGTACTATTTCAATAGTAATGTCGGTATTCCAAGGAAACTAAATATATAAGACAAGATCAAAATGTTGGCTGCAGTCTGTCATCATGAATCAACTGTGAGGAGAACTGTGAAGTTAAAATTTTGTGTAGGTTTTAAAAAAAAAAAAAAAAAGTACATGCAATTTGAAGCACAATGACAATATTTACACATAATCTCAGTGTTCTACAGGGTGTACTTAGTTGATCTACTTTTATCAGATAGCCTTTAAGCATGCCTTTGACAAAAGGAGGACATATTGAAATCATTCTTGTGGCTGGATGGGGAAGCTGTCGCATGGTTGCGATGGACTTTAACAGGAAACATGGCGAGCACTTCACACACGACACTGCTGCCAAACTTAAAAAATTCAAAGAGACTGGAAGTGTTGTGGACCTCCACGAACATCCACCGACGAAGGCGCAACCGATGTGGTGCTGGCAAACATAGTCCCCTATGTATGAAGACTTTGGGGACACCCCATATTTTATTATATATAATAAACATGTAATATTTAACCCATTTAATAACACCAGTTAAATCTAAATCCTATTGAAAAACTGTGGAAAGATTTGAAGAAGGCTGTGCACAAGGGATCCCCTTGCAAACTGATAGATCTGGAAGAAAATGTGCTATAAACAAGATGTGCTAAGTCAGCAGACACTTACCCAAAAAGACTGAGTCCTGATTTAGAAGCAAAGGGTGCTTTAACAAAGTGTTAGTTATGTGGTGTGCACACTTATGCAACCAGTTTTTCTCTCTAAATGTTTCCAATTGTTTTCGAAAAACACGACGAAGTGGTAAACCTCTGAAAGAAGGGGGGGCACACAATGAAAACAGACTGGTGTTTGCTGCCAAATTCGTACCTCTTCAGACTTGATCACCTCGGCCCTCTCCACATAGACCAACTGACACACAGCATCCTCAATGGAGTTGAACTGCCGGCCGTTGCAGCTTGTGTAGAAGCTGTCAGCATCAGCCTGTAGAAAGAAAAAGAAAAGAATATCAATCAACACCTTCTGACCAATCAAATTCAAGAACTCAACCGCCGTGATATAAAAGCAGTCTCATATATTGCTGGCTAACTGTAGTCACTGCACAATGGCCAGGCTGATAGGACCTTACCTGGGTGGCAAATTTAATCAGCACCATGTACTGGTTGGGCGTAGAATCACGGATAATCTTCATGTGCTCCATGACATCATTATAGGGTGCCACAAACTTCATGAGGTCATGGCTGGTCATTGTCGTCGGCACACTGAGCACGCAGAGCATGGCGCTGCGCCTCACGTCCTCCTTCAACGACGTCATCTTGCTGTAGAGGAAAGTAAACACGGGGTTGAAACACAGCTGCATAAGCGCATTCTTATCAGCAATCAGTGGAACACAGAATCCACTGTTTGCACAATCTGTTTTGACCAAATATCTACTACAATTTTAGTTTACTATAATTTTAGTTTTAGCGCTGCACTACAGCACAGTGAATTTGAAATGAAACATGAGGTTAATGTATGAAATGTCAGCTCTAAGATATTTATTTGTTTCCACCCATGTATTTTTATGCAAATTTTGGGATATCGCATTTAAAAAAAAATGCTGGACGGAAACACCAGATGCAAATATATCTCCAGAATGCGCATAAAAACCTTATGCACTCAATTGAGGCGTATCATTTTTTCATTCGATAATAAGACACGTGCATAACCTACGATGGAAACACATTTACCGAATAAATTCTTCAACGAACATCAAAAAAAAGTCACGTGGCTTTGCCTCAACAAATGATCGGATAATCGGCTCACAAAAGTAAAAATGGTGGAAAGCGAGATGCGCCAGTTTCCCCGGAAGTGATGATTTTGAACCCACGGGATGGAAACCGTGATTTATTTGCGAATGATTTATTTTTCGCATAGTATATCAGAACTAAACATTCTGCACTTTAAGTCAGTCATTTTTATAATATTTGGAGATATTCTCCTCTCAATTGAATTTTAGTTGTAAAGCAGTTTTACAGTAATCTGCATGTAGATTTAGATCCCTAATGAGGAAACCAGAAGTGACGGTGGCAAGGGGAAAAACTCCCTGAGATGACACGAGGAAGAAACCTTGAGAGGAACCAGACACAAAAGAGAACACGTCCTCTTCTGGGTGATGCCGGATAGCTGCATTATAAAAATCATCACAGTACGCAGCTGTATAGTGCCCAGGTTCCGTGAACAGGCCAAAAAAAAAAAAATGATGTGGACCAGGAACATCCAAGCAAACAGGATGAGCACGTGTTTCTGCATTTGTTGGCTGACCACTGAGGGGAGGGGCTGCATTTGTATTCATTTTCAGTTTCAAAACAGCCACACTGAGCTAGCTTTGCTAACGTCCTCCAAAATAACTCGGCATACGTCCTAATGCCAATATGCTAACGTATACAGCCAAAAATGGTCATAATTAAATTGCTTATGGAAGATAGTGCACATAATAGATTATCTGGCTTTAGTCATTTCATCGAAAGAAAGAGTAGGCCCTTTATCCGGGACAGGGTCATGATGGAGCTGAAGCCTATCCCAGATACACCCTGAATGGGACACCAGTCCATCACATGACACTCATACACACCTAGGGGCAATTCAGTGTAGCAAATCCACCTACAGACTTCACGGTGTTCTTACTTTGTCTTGTAGAGGTGCATGATGCCATGTATAATCTCCACAGATGGGTTGCCGCTGAAGAAAGAGATCTGATCTGGAAGCTGTTTGGAGGGCGATTCGGGGACTTTGGCGGCATCGATCTCGTCCGTTTTACTGCTGCCACTTTCCCCTGTCGACTGCGCGCCCGCTTTCTCCTCAGGTACATCTACAAAGAAGCACGCAATTGTCTGAAAATTCAGCTATGTTGCTATATTGATTCATTCTGCTCCTACTACAGACCCGCTTACTATCAGTGTTGCATACGGTGGCTTATGAAGGAGTTTTCCGAATACTTTGCCGCAGGAATCTGAACTGCACCGGCTCAGCACCACACCTCAACCTGAATTCCTGTCAGTGTGTCTATAATTTGTTACAATTTCTAAAGCCTCATGCACATGGTCCACTTAATGCTTTAAACTGCCAGTTTACCATTCAGTGATTCATTTATTCAGTATGAACTATGAATTATTTAGCAACTAAAGCCAAACTAATAGGAAAGGTATGTAGTTGCAAAAGTAAGGAACATCTTGAACAGTCAGTAGGTTCTACAAGTTTAAGGGGTTTGGTAATTATGTTTTTTCCCCTCATTACAGACAAGGCAGGGCTCCTCAGAATCAGTCTGTTGTCTCCCAGCCACCACCAGCACTCCTGTACAGAGTTCACAGAGCCACAACCACACCTCTATCAATGCGTTCAGGTGATGCTGGGAGGTGGAAGAGAGCAACAAAGTTGTGTCATTTGGGAAACGGCCAACGACTGCACAGAGTTTATTCAAACCTGAGCTCGCCACGAGAGTCTCAATCACCATGTCCGACATGGCCCGGCTGCCGATGTGCTGATGGAGGATGGTGGCCTTCTCTAGCTCCGTCTTGCCCCCTAGTGCCATCCTGGCCGAGGCCAGGGCCTTGTCTCGCACCTCCTCTTCAGACATCTCATCTGTGGGCGAATGGACAGAGAGAAAGCACTTCACTATGATTTTTTTTTTTCAGTCATCCAGATCCAGCTAGTTGTGATAAGTCAAAGCTGGACTTATATATAATAAACACAAAAACCCAGGACAGTGAGCACTGTGTGAAGTCACATGATGCTCGACCTGCAAAGTGCACTGTCACCCAGGAGAAATGTGAGGAGTATGGAGTCGGGAGTACATTGACAGGAAAGTTCTAGAAGCGCGAGGAAACCTGTTTTTCTTTTTTTCTTTACTCCTATACGACTCTGGTTAACATGTTAACTAGTTAATTAGTTAACTGGTCAGTCTGGTGGTCTACACTACTACACAACCCTCGTTACATTACCTCCCTGCTCTCCTTTATACAGCCACTGACCACTTATAACGATGAATAGGTGCTTTATTATGGCTATTAAAGTGACACCAGATAGACTTTCAGCTTGGTAGCTTACCAGCACAGTATTGAAAACCTTGTGGCATGAGCGACTGGTCCGCGAGCTCCAGACGGATCACTACAAGTGATACGCTCATGTGTTAAACTGTTAGCTCACGCGCGCTAAGCTCTACAGATTTATCTAGCACAAAGCAAAACAAAGCGCGAGCTCCGGGACGCATAAAAACCACGAGCATAAATACCACCGTCAAAATATCGTTTAACAACTGGCTACAAAAACTGAGTTGTCGTAATTTATATAGAAAATAAAATTACTTCAGTGTTCAGTCATTTTGTACAGCTTTTGAATAAGAAAACACGAGATAATAACTGAACTTTAGGAATAGGGGGAAAAAAATTAGCCGTCATCATTCACTTCCGGATCAGGTGAGTTGACGTTTCAAAATAGAAGCTCTCGCTGTTAGATTACGTCATTACTTCTCATATATATATATATATATATATATATATATATATATATATATATATATATAAGTATACGGTATTATAATAATAATGTTATAATAATAATGTAACCTAATCTAAAAATATCACTGTTTCAAGATCACGGTATTGAACGACTATTTAAAACACACGCACAAGCCTGTGGTGAAAAAAAAAATGAAGGGATTTGTTTACATTCATCACCAAGTCCTAAGACAAAAGTCTCATTGCATATCCTTGTATGTTAACAGAAAAAGAAAAAGAAGATATTTTACAGAAGACTATTAAATCTCTGATAAGTTCCACATCACTGAGAGGCTTGCTCTCATTCTGTTGTGTTCTCTCGTTCTCTCTCTCTCTCTCTCTCTCTCTCTCTCTCTCTCTCTGATAGCCTGTACATCTTCTTATCTGAGTACACAGAAGTCCCTTAACTAGTCAAGTTGACTTAACTAGGAACAAAGAGCTTATCAGGGACTGTTCTGACACAATAAGCTCTCTGTTCCTAGTTAAGTCAAGCAATGATCTAGCTCTTCCTCCTTTTCTGTATACAGGTGCATCTCAATAAATTAGAATGTCGTGGAAAAGTTCATTTATTTCAGTAATTCAACTCAAATTGTGAAACTCGTGTATTAAATAAATTCAATGCACACAGACTGAAGTAGTTTAAGTCTGTGGTTCTTTTAATTGTGATGATTTTGGCTCACATTTAACAAAAACCCACCAATTCACTATCTCAACAAATTAGAATATGGTGACATGCCAATCAGCTAATCAACTCAAAACACCTGCAAAGGTTTCCTGAGCCTTCAAAATGGTCTCTCAGTTTGGTTCACTAGGTAAGCCACAAACATTCATTGCCAAAGAAGCTGGCTGTTCACAGCGTGCTGTATCCAAGCATGTTAACAGAAAGTTGAGTGGAAGGAAAAAGTGTGGAAGAAAAAGATGCACAACCAACCGAGAGAACCGCAGCCTTATGAGGATTGTCAAGCAAAATCGATTCAAGAATTTGAGTGAACTTCACAAGGAATGGACTGAGGCTGGGGTCAAGGCATCAAGAGCCACCACACACAGACGTGCCAAGGAATTTGGCTACAGTTGTCGTATTCCTCTTGTTAAGCCACTCCTGAACCACAGACAACGTCAGAGGCGTCTTACCTGGGCTAAGGAGAAGAAGAACTGGACTGTTGCCCAGTGGTCCAAAGTCCTCTTTTCAGATGAGAGCAAGTTTTGTATTTCATTTGGAAACCAAGGTCCTAGAGTCTGGAGGAAGGGTGGAGAAGCTCATAGCCCAAGTTGTTTGAAGTCCAGTGTTCAGTTTCCACAGTCTGTGATGATTTGGGGTGCAATGTCATCTGCTGGTGTTGGTCCATTGTGTTTTTTGAAAACCAAAGTCACTGCACCCGTTTACCAAGAAATTTTGGAGCACTTCATGCTTCCTTCTGCTGACCAGCTTTTTGAAGATGCTGATTTCATTTTCCAGCAGGATTTGGCACCTGCCCACACTGCCAAAAGCACCAAAAGTTGGTTAAATGACCATGGTGTTGGTGTGCTTGACTGGCCAGCAAACTCACCACACCTGAACCCCATAGAGAATCTATGGGGTATTGTCAAGAGGCAAATGAGAAACAAGAGACCAAAAAATGCAGATGAGCTGAAGGCCACTGTCAAAGAAACCTGGGCTTCCATACCACCTCAGCAGTGCCACAAACTGATCACCTCCATGCCACGCCGAATTGAGGCAGCAATTAAAGCAAAAGGAGCCCCTACCAAGTATTGAGTACATGTACAGTAAATGAACATACTTTCCAGAAGGCCAACAATTCACTAAAAATGTTTTTTTTTTTTTTTTATTGGTCTTATGAAGTATTCTAATTTGTTGTGAATTGGTGGGTTTTTGTTAAATGTGAGCCAAAATCATCACAATTAAAAGAACCAAAGACTTAAACTACTTCAGTCTGTGGCATTGAATTTATTTAATACACGAGTTTCACAATTTGAGTTGAATTACTGAAATAAATGAACTTTTCTATGACATTCTAATTTATTGAGATGCACCTGTGTATATACTCTGATAATTTCAGCATTAAACTAAGAAGCTTTCACTGAGCTCTGTTTCTGTATGACTTCTTCCTGAGCTCGGTACTGAGAGGGTAACAGCATTGTAGGCCCAAGAATTTAACCCTGAGACCGGTATCAGCAAAATCCTAACAATCTCTTACTTTCAACAAGCTAAATACGAACAGATTTATTAATCTATCATTTGTATGAGCATTTTCAAGGGGTTGTTATGCTGCTAAATAATATATATATATATATATATATATATATATATATATTTATATTTATTGGCCTAGACATAAGTCAAAATAACTTTCACTTCTGCCTCTGAGAAAGTCTCTTTTGCCGTTTACTCATAATATTAGCGCTGTGAGCTTTGCCTTTTATAGAGTTTTGTGGGCATTGCCATATGCAGTTCAGCTGTGCAGCGCATGCAAGTGGTAATTGGCATCAGCAAGGCCATGTTCTGCTGTGTGTTTGATAGCAGTGTAATCTGTTTACAACAGAAGTGGATTACATAGACATATTGTTTTCAGTGCAGTCTGCTTCCACTGCACAGAGAAACAAAGCTGATTTGTGTGTATATATATATATATATATATATATATATATATATATATTGATAGTGTGATTTAGTTGCACATTTTTGGGAGTCACAGACAGGCACAATAGGGATGAGAAGCATTGGAGTATGAACTTGATTGGTAAAAAAAAAAAAAAAAAGAACAGGTAGACTGTAATAGACGGAAAGACATTTTAATTAGTATTTTCAAACGCTCCGAGCTTGGGGGTTCGATTCCCACCTCCCACCCTGTGTACGTGATGCTTGCATGTTCTCCCCGTGCTTCAGGGGTTTCCTCCGGGTACTCCGGTTTCCTTTCCAATTCCAAAGACCTGCATTGTAGGCTGATTGGCTTTTCCAAATTGTCCGTAGGGTGTGAATGAGTGTGCGCTTGTGCGATGGGTTGGCACCCTGTCCAGGGTCCGTCTTGTGCCCCTAGTTCCCTGGTATAGGCTCCAGGCTCCCTGCGACCCTGTGTAGGATAAGCGGTACGGGAAATTTATGGATGATATACCATGATTAGAGAATCTGACGTTATACCGTTAATTGTATAGACTTCTGTATAGATAAGGACACAAAAACCTTTTTTTTTTTTTTTTTACCTTATTAGGATAAAATCATAGAAGTAATTTCTGCATTTCTACATGTTGATAAACTACTGATGGGTAAGAGACTCTAATAACAAGTGCATTTAAAAATATACTTTTTTTTTTCTCTACCCGAATGTGTTAATACGCTTTAGCACTGCAGTATAATTTAAAGGTTTAGTCAATTGGCAGAAGGTAGCAGAATGTTAGCAGAATTTAAAAAAAAATAATAATAATACAGCCCTCCCTTTGGTTGTCTTCCAAAACACTGAATCACTAAAGAGAGGGCACATTCTGAATTCTGTAGCGAAAATGATCTGCAGGTTACAGACACTTCCTTGTCCTGATTTGCTGGATGTTGCTGGTCCACATTATTGTAGATAAATATAGAGATACTGCACTCTGATATACCAAACCACCATGACACTGGATTGTACAGTGATCATACGGTGAAGATTTGACGTGAGATCTATATTCATCTGCAACAGCAGCAGGGTGGATTTGGTGTTTGACTGCTTCTGTCAGTGTGTACATGATTATAACACAATTTAACACAGCTGTAGGGGCTGTTCTGGATCTCAAACACTGGATAGCACATGAACACACATGAAATAACATTCAGAACACACACAGGCGTAAGCATGCCACAGACACACTAGTGTGACACTTTTTTTTTTTTTTTTTTAACACCCAAGGTTATTTGCATGTTTGGCTCACAGCATTTTTCCTGGAACACTGAGGCCATGAAGAACAGATAAACCAGAGTGATCTGTTAGTCTATCTGTTATATAGTATCTCTCTCTCTCTCTCTCTCTCTCTCTCTCTCTCTCCCACACGCACACACACACACACACACACACACCCCAAATTGTATATGTTTATGCTCTCCTCCTTTCATAGCTTCACACTTACACTCCAAATGTTGTACTGTTACTGCTGTACTGTTGCTCCCCATATGCAAAGAAAAAGTATTTGCATATTTCTGACATGTAAATCATAAAAATGACACTGGTTTATATGTTTCATATACAGTATATAAAGACACATATAAAATATTTGATATTTCACTGCCATGACATGACATACTGATTATTGGACTTTTTTTCAATCACCCCTAGAATCCCTTACCTTAAAATTCTATGCTTGAGTAAATATTATGGGTGGGACTATTCCCAGCACAGCATAGGCACTGACATAGCGGTGCATTATGTGTAACAGTTACAGCAACCTTGTTTCAACAGTGTATTCCTTTAATTGGCTACATTATTCGACAAACCAGTGTGTGTTCATGGAACACAGTGTTCCTCAAAGTGGCATCTGTGAAGCATAGCCAGAGGGTAAGTGTTTTTTAAATGGAAAATTCTATTTATTTATTTATTTATTTTTATTACTGAGTACGTATTTCATGGCTTGTTTGGCTGGTCACTTGAATTAAAACGGGTTTGATCCAAACCTCACTAACTCAAAAACAAGTAGCTCTATAAAAATGTCAACTTGGACCTAATGTCTTCTGTTGACAAATAAAAAGATTGATGGCTCCAATAACCAGCCAGAATATTATTGTACAAATGTAAATAATGAGCCAAATATCTCAATAGTTGGATTATGTTCATGAAATGAACCTGTGCTGATAAGGTTGATGGCATTTTACGGTTATATAGTTGTTTTACAGTCAATGGGTTTGTGGGTGAAAAAAAGTTTGAGACCCCCCCACCCCCCACCCCCATTTAACACTTTATTAATATCAGTTTCTGATCACAGGACTGCTGTTGGCTGAGGATTTTTTGCTTGGTGGACTGAGAAAAACAGAAGTGTTATTTCCTAGCACCGCCTATGCACTTGATACACGCTTGCCAAAACCATACACATCACACGCTTAAAAATAAAGCTTCTTCAATGGTTCTTTACAGCACCAAATAACCTTCTTCTTGTCAAGAACCATTTTTCATTGTATAGGGCTCTTGAGTCAAGCTATATGGTTCTGTGGAGATTAAAGAAGTCCTTTATGGTTCATTATAGGTGCTTCAGAGTGTATTGGTTCTTCAATGTATCATCTCTTAATAGGTTAAAGTAAACCCTATTAAGGTTCTTTTTTTTTTTTTTTTTTAGAGAACTTATGATAACATGGTTCATTGGCACATGGCACTGCTGTGAAGAACCATTTCTGGGTTCTTTAAAGCACCAGTAAATAGATGGTTCTCTAAAGAACTTGAGAGTAAAAGGTTCTTTGTGCAACTTAAAAGGGTTCTCCTATGGCATTAGGCTGAAAAACCCTTTTTGGTTCTAATTGGAACCTTTATTTTTAAGAGAGCATATCAGTGCCATGGTAGTTGCGGTGATGTGGTGGTTTCTTTTCACTGATGGATGTGCTTGGGGGGGGGCTAACAAATAGCCTAAAGTGCATGAATGTGGTAGATTGACCTGATAAAATGGCCAATGAGTGTATGTATTTTTCTCGCATATGGGTCTGGGGAATGTATTTGAACTCGCATGACTCATCTATGAAGGTGAAGGAAGCATCAAGGACTTAACCTACCAATTTATTTCTGTTTATGTCTCCTAAATACCGTCCATTGAATCATGAAAATGGCGTGCTGCAAAGTGATCAGTGGTTTGAAATACAATGCCCACGTGCAATTCTCATACAAAGAAAACGATTTCTTCTCATGTTCTAGGAAGAACCGTTTTCTAGTCGTTACCAGAGGAAGTACTGTAGCTGTGGTATGAATGATGTGTCCATCACGAACGAGTCGACTCTTTTAGATGATCCGACTCTTTTCTTGCTGTCTAAGTGAATCTCACTTCTGAATGGAAATGCTGAGGCGTGTGTTTGACTGTCATTTTTTTTGTTTTTTTAGTATGCAGTATGACAGGGAGGATCCGCGAAAGACGTACAGACACAACACTCACAATAATATTAAAACATGTTTACTATGTAAACATGTTTGTCAGTGCACACTTGTGCCTTCCTGTTTGAAAATGCGATATGAAGTAATGCTATTTCGTTCATTAATTAGGTAGAGTACGATTTTGTTAATGATATCATGAGAAGAGCAATCACTGGTCAAAAAATACCGCCATTTATTTTTATTTTTATACTGTTTAGAAAGATGGGTCGTCTTGGGAGTCGACTCTTTTGGAATCCCCATCATGACATGGTATACCACTTTACTCAACAGATGTGTTTGTTTCGACACTCAGGCTAACCTACTACTGATATTTTATTCAGTATGCGGAGTTGGGTGGAGCTTGTGGCAGGATAACTACTTGTATTACTATTTAGTACAGCAGCATATCATGCAGATTTGTATTACTTGCCCTACTGTTCAGTGCATTAGAACTACGGTTAGATGTGGTGGTGAAGAGGAAAGGGGAGGGGCTTAGTGGAGAGATGAGCAAATAGGTGGAGTTCAGAACCAGTGGTGAGTAGAGGCCAGACACGAGTTGCCTCCTCCTCCTCCTCTTCTTCTGTCCTCTTCTACGCTTAAAGAAGACTTTAACAAACCTCTCCGTAGTGATCTGCTGAAGGTAAGGGAAGAGAGTGTGTGTGTGTGTGTGTGTGTGTGTGTGTGTATCAGTGCGCGTGCCTGTACTAGTAGTTTTCGTGCAGTTGATTCACGCACCGCTGCAGATGGTGGCCGCGATCGTCTCGTCTTCTTCTACTCTTCACTTAATCTTGTCACCATCTCTACTTCCCGTTTCGCACGGGTCAGCTGTTAGTCAGCACTAACACGTCAACATAACACTAACAGGCGGCAATTAAAAAAAACAAACAAACAAACAAACAAAAAACAACAACAAAAAACACCACCACCACTGTAACGTTTTCCAGGTGGTTTGATTAGCTGTTATAGCCAGGTAAACACACCATATGGATTGTGTGCAGTTTTTAAATACTCAGTAATAACTGCAGACGGCTGCGTTGGAACATGGACAGGATTTCCAGGAAGGAAACCAGCTTTATCTGCTCTGTTAGAAAGAGCTTCGTGGAGGGAAAGTCGAACGCGTGGAAAGAAACAAGCGCAGAAGCGTACACGCGCGAGCTCTTCTCTTTTGAAATACACGCGCATTCCTCAGGTGTCGTGTGCGTTGTGTGCGCGCGGGCGCGCGCGCGTGCGTTGTGTGCGCGCCCGGGACACTTCTCGATGGGACACTATTCCAAAATGACGATCCTCATGTGGTGTCCTGCATCCATTAACCGGAATAACCGGTCTTATTTGTAATGCAGTAACCTGTGAGGCCTTTTGTGTGCAGCGGCGAATGATCAAATGAGTGTGATTTGCATGTGCGCGCGCGCACAAAAAACACACTTGTGCCTGCCTATACAAGCCTTCTGCTCTCTCAGAAAAAGCAACAAACAGCCCCTTTACGGAGGGCAAGAAGAGAAACTTGGCAATGATGAAGCGAGTTGCAGAAACATCCTGAAAACGAAACTCATGAACTCAGTGACGGCTCTCTGCCACAAATTGAAATTCTGTGGCTTTTAGTGTGAATATTTTACCCTAAAGGTTATGTATGAGCTAGTGTGCTCCAAAACAGTGACAAAAGTCGCATGTAGACGATATATGCGTTCAAAATATACAGTCTCTCTCTACCACCAGTGCAGATCAAGAATTTTGATGACATCATTCTGCACTTCAGCTTCTCATAAGAGTTTCTGTCCAATCACCTGCTCTCTAGAATCTGAAGTGTCCCGCCCCCAACATTATAAAAATCTATGGTACAAACTGTTAAGTATGGCTTAGCCTGGGCTGTGAGGTAAGCTGAACGCTATCGGTTACTTTAAAAGGGGGAGGAGCCACTCGATATGTCCTGCCCCAACTTCCTTATTTCAGTGGAAATTATATCAACACATTGAATGATGCTGCGCGTTTCAAGGAGCTTCACGGGGACTTGAACAATGACACTTTTAGTTTGCATTTCATTACCTCCTATCAGAGCCACTGAAAAAGAGTTGCGACACGCTTTGATCTCGCCGCAACCCAGTCACGTGGTTCATGTAGCTCTCAATAGTTCCAAACAAATCTGCGCTGTCAACCTGTTTGAATGGGTTTAAGCGGGACAGACAGCAGTAGCGACTATATTTGCAGCAATTTTCTGTATATATTAACGCATAATGTGCGTTGATTACTACGTTGACTACATTTATTGTAGCATTTTTTTCTGGGGAGTGATGGAGAGACAGCATTAATTAGTTTTCACTTTTGGAGGAAAAGGGGATCGCTCCCATAATGTAGAATACAGTGGGGGAAAAAGTATTTGATCCCCTGCTGATTTTGTACGTTTGCTCACTGACAAAGAAATGATCAGTCTATAATTTTAATGGTAGGTGTATTTTAACAGTGAGAGACAGAATAACAACAAAAAAATCCAGAAAAACACATTTCAAAACAGTTATAAATTGATTTGCATTTTAATGAGTGAAATAAGTATTTGACCCCTTCGACTTAGTACTTGGTGGAAAAACCCTTGTTGGCAATCACAGAGGTCAGACGTTTCTTGTAGTTGGCCACCAGGTTTGCACACATCTCAGGAGGGATTTTGTCCCACTCCTCTTTGCAGATCCTCTCCAAGTCATTAAGGTCATTTTCAGTGCCCTGGCTGAGGGAAGGAGGTTCTCACCCAAGATTTGACGGTACATGGCCCCGTCCATCGTCCCTTTGATGCAGTGCAGTTGTCCTGTCCCCTTAGCAGAAAAACACCCCCAAAGCATAATGTTCCCACCTCCATGTTTGACGGTGGGGATGGTGTTATGACTTGGGGTCATACGCAGCATTCCTCCTCCTCCAAACACGGCGAGTTGAGTTGATGCCAAAGAGATTTGACCACACCTGACCACAACACTTTCACCCAGTTCTCCTCTGAATCATTCAGGCAAACTTCAGACGGGCCTGTACATGTGCTTTCTTGAGCAGGGGGACCTTGCGGGCGCTGCAGGATTTCAGTCCTTCACGGCGTAGTGTGTTACCAATTGTTTTCTTGGTAACTATGGTCCCAGCTGTCTTGAGATCATTAACAAGATCCTCCCGTATAGTTCTGGGCTGATTCCTCACCGTTCTCATGATCATTGAAACTCCACGAGGTGAGATCTTGCATGGAGCCCCAGACCGAGGGAGACTGACAGTTCCTTCCATTTGCGAATAATCGCACCAACTGTTGTCACCTTCTCACCAAGCTGCTTGGTGATGGTCTTGTAGCCCATTCCAGCCTTGTGTAGGTCTACAATCTTGTCCCTGACATCCTTGGACAGCTCTTTGGTCTTGGCCATGGTGGAGAGTTTGGAATCTGATTGATTGCTTATGTGGACAGGTGTCTTTTATACAGGTAACAAACTGAGATTAGGAGCACTCCCTTTAAGAGAGTGCTCCTAATCTCAGCTGATTACCTGTGTAAAAGACACCTGGGAGCCAGAAATCTTGCTGATTGATAGGGGATCAAATACTTATTTCACTCATTAAAATGCAAATCAATTTATAACTTTTTTGAAATGTGTTTTTCTGGATTTTTTTGTTGTTATTCTGTCTCTCACTGTTAAAATACACCTACCATTAAAATTATAGACTGATCATTTCTTTGTCAGTGGGCAAACGTACAAAATCAGCAGCAAAAAAATACTTTTTCCCCCCACTGTACATTTACATACTGTAAATGCATGCATGCATTCATATTTTTCTCTTGCTTCTATGGTCATGATTACTCACATCCTAATGTTATGTTAAGACATTCACATAATCATGCACAACAAGTGAATATCAATGAATGCAAGCAACTGCTCAGTTTAACCCAAGAAAGAAGTTTGGTCAATAGTGCAAAATAAAAGAGACAAACAATTGAATTCAGCAAAACATTTTATTATATAATATATCCAGGGAGAGGGTAGATAAGTTTTTCCTTGAATGGGCAGTCTTCATAGAAACTCATTCCACCTCCTACAGGGAGAGAAAGACGGCTGAAAGCAGACCACTTTCATGCAATTCCTGGAAAGTGATTAAGCTGAAATTAATGAGTGAAATTGATAAACAAAATGACAGTGCCTTTAAAAAAAAATACTATACCTCTTATTATTATATATTTTTTAATGTATTTATGTTATCCCTGAATGTTCAGTGGTGGGGTGGGGTAGGGGAGTGTTTATAAATGTTTATAAAAGTTATTGTATGTATGACTATGTCCTTTAGATTCCAAAAACCAATAAATATAATGTTAATGTTTATATATATATATATATATATATATATATATATATATATATATATATATATATATATATATATAGATAGATAGATAGATAGATAGATATAGATATAAATATATATAGATATATATAGATATATATAGATATATACAGGTGCATCTCAATAAATTAGAATGCCGTGGAAAAGTTCGTTTATTTCAGTAATTCAACTCCAATTGTGAAACTCGTGTATTAAATAAATTCAGTGCACACAGACTGAAGTAGTTTAAGTCTTTGGTTCTTTTAATTGTGATGATTTTGGCTCACGTTTAACAAAAACCCACCAATTCACTATCTCAACAAATTAGAATATGGTGACATGCCAATCAGCTAATCAACTCAAAACACCTGCAAAGGTTTCCTGAGCCTTCAAAATGATCTCTCAGTTTGGTTCACTAGGTAAGCCACAAACATTCATTGCCAAAGAAGCTGGCTGTTCACAGAGTGCTGTATCCAAGCATGTTAACAGAAAGTTGAGTGGAAGGAAAAAGTGTGGAAGAAAAAGATGCACAACCAACCGAGAGAACCGCAGCCTTATGAGGATTGTCAAGCAAAATCAATTCAAGAATTTGAGTGAACTTCACAAGGGATGGACTGAGGCTGGGGTCAAGGCATCAAGAGCCACCACACACAGACGTGCCAAGGAATTTGGCTACAGTTGTCGTATTCCTCTTGTTAAGCCACTCCTGAACCACAGACAACGTCAGAGGCGTCTTACCTGGGCTAAGGAGAAGAAGAACTGGACTGTTGCCCAGTGGTCCAAAGTCCTCTTTTCAGATGAGAGCAAGTTTTGTATTTCATTTGGAAACCAAGGTCCTAGAGTCTGGAGGAAGGGTGGAGAAGCTCATAGCCCAAGTTGCTTGAAGTCCAGTGTTAAGTTTCCACAGTCTGTGATGATTTGGGGTGCAATGTCATCTGCTGGTGTTGGTCCATTGGGTTTTTTGAAAACCAAAGTCACTGCACCCGTTTACCAAGAAATTTTGGAGCACTTCATGCTTCCTTCTGCTGACCAGCTTTTTGAAGATGCTGATTTCATTTTCCATCAGGATTTGGCACCTGCCCACACTGCCAAAAGCACCAAAAGTTGGTTAAATGACCATGGTGTTGGTGTGCTTGACTGGCCAGCAAACTCACCAGACCTGAACCCCATAGAGAATCTATGGGGTATTGTCAAGAGGAAAATGAGAAACAAGAAACCAAAAAATGCAGATGAGCTGAAGGCCACTGTCAAAGAAACCTGGGCTTCCATACCACCTCAGCAGTGCCACAAACTGATCACCTCCATGCCACGCCGAATTGAGGCAGTAATTAAAGCAAAAGGATCCCCTACCAAGTATTGAGTACATGTACAGTAAATGAACATACTTTCCAGAAGGCCAACAATTCACTAAAAATGTGTTTTTATTGGTCTTATGAAGTATTCTAATTTGTTGAGATAGTGAATTGGTGGGTTTTTGTTAAACGTGAGCCAAAATCATCACAATTAAAAGAACCAAAGACTTAAACTACTTCAGTCTGTGTGCACTGAATTTATTTAATACACGAGTTTCACAATTTGAGTTGAATTACTGAAATAAATGAACTTTTCCACGACATTCTAATTTATTGAGATGCACCTGTATATCTATCTATCTATCTCTCTCTCTCTCTCTCTCTCTCTCTATATATATATATATATAGAAGATAAAATGTGCAGCATTTGGATGCAAAAAAATAAATAAGAAAAAAGTAAAGTATTAATGAGGCCCGGGAATTTTAACATCCTTCATAAACAGTAGAATACCTGCTTATAATAACAGACCAGTCTGATGTGTGTAGATGTGTGTGTGGTTATATTGTATTATTTGCATGAATTAAATCAATAAAAGAAAGAAATAATAATAAGAAAATCCCATCTATTCAACAGCTGGAACTTGAGATTTACTGCATCAGTGACTATAGGGAAATCCCTTGCTTTAGACGTCTCCATCACCTCCTAAAAGAGAGAGAAAAAGGTCCTAACTTAAGATATTGTAAAATTACGTCATCCAAATGATGCTGGTCCAATTAGCACACTGTAATGTTTACTTTAGGTTGCACTCGACAAAATCTTTATGTACACATAAATGTTTCATCAGTCTAATCAAAGTTCGGCTGCAAATCCAACTGCCAGTTTATTAGGTACACCGAGCTAAAACTAATGCAGTCTAACCTTAACAACAAATGTAATAACCGAATATAAACTCTGTATTTTAACAAACGCCAATAACTGCAATTAATTTGAGGTAAATGTAGGCCAATTGACATCTGGTTATGGAAGCTAGTGATTGCTCATGCTAACTAACTGCAATTAGAATCTAACGATAAACATTAACTAAAGCTGGCTACATAAAATACCACGATTGACTAGATCTATTAGAGGTCAGCTAATGTGATAAAATGTCAAAAAATGCAATAATTTAATCAACTTACCAGCGATTGTGTTTCGGAAACATTGACATGAATGGGGTTCACTGCTGGAACTATTCAGTGTTTGGAACTATTGGTTGCCCCATGACACGCGTCACTTCCACATTCTCAATGCAATGTGAGTGTTGCAACTCTCTTTTTCAACGGCTCTGCCTCTATTAATTTTTATTTAATACTTTCACCCTGCATTTATTTTTTGCTGCTTCAGGTTAACCCTCTTTTTAAAATGGGGTAGGGAAAGATGAGGGGGCGTGGTCAAAAGGGTACACGTTATACCGCCAGCTTGAGCCTATCCAGGTTTGTTCAAATGCATTCCAACATCAGTTAATTAAAATACATGCTACCCTTTTGTTTTCACAGATGGGGGACCAAAACCTCACTGCCATGCTTTCAGAGGATGAATTGGAGAAGACAAAGGAAAACAGGACAATGACAATCTCCCAGTTCTCTTCAACTATACGAGCCGTGGTGCGAATTCGGCAGAAGTACCAAGCAATGAAAAGGCGCCGCATGGAGAGGGCAGGATCAGCATCCCAGCACAGTGCTCATTTAACATCTCTGCATGGTGATCAGCGCTCCACCAGCCCCAAGATCTTTACATTTGATGTAGTTGATGGTAACAGTCCTGTCAATCTAGGCAAGAAAAGGAGAAAGAAAAGGGCACGTGTCCTGTTTCCCAATAGCAACCGCCGAGTCTTGCCCACCAAGGAGCAGAGCCGGGCCAAGAGCTGCCTGGTCTTGCTATGCGTTGTGGTTTTCTTGCAGGTTTACAATGCCATTGAAAACCTGGATGACCATGTGCTCAAATACGATCTGGAGGGACTTGAGAAAACCCTTAAAAGAGAGGTTTTTGGACAGCAGGAGGCAGCTGATGGCCTGTTGGGCCATTTAAAAGATTACTTGTCCACATATGTTCACAGTAAACCTTTGGTTGTGTCTCTTCTTGGGCCTGGTGGTGTAGGAAAGACCCACATAGGAAGGCTATTGGCTCAGCACTTCCGTTCTGTGGTGGGCGAGCAGTTGGTCATGCAGTACTTCGTGCTCCACCACTGTCCCACCGAAGGAGACATCCCACTCTGTACCAAAACTCTGACATCCCAAGTCTCTGAGAAGGTCACTCAGGCTGAAGAAGAGGAGAAGATCCCCTTGTTCATCTTTGATGAGATGGAGCACATGCCTACTGAGCTGCTGGACACCGTGCACAGTCTCATCACGAAAAAAGAGAACAACGAATATTTGAACGCCATCTACATCCTCATCAGCAACCTGGAGCAGGAAGAGATCACAAAGTTTGTGCTGCAGAACTCCACGAGCATCACCATTTCGGGCCGAGTGCACATTAGCAAGGAGTTGAATGCTCTGCTGCTTAGTAATCTCAAAAAGCACCACTTGCTTTGGCTGGAGGCAGAGTTGCTACCTCTCACACTTCTAGAAAAAAGCCATGTGATGGAATGTTTTATCGATGAAATGTCCCGGGAAGGATTTTACCCAGAACGCTCTCATGTAGAAAGACTAGCAGACGAGCTGGGTTACTATTCTGTGGGTGAACGCGAGTTTTCACGCACTGGATGTAAACAAGTGGTGGCAAAAGTGAATCTTCTGTGAAACCAAATGTTGTGAACACTGAGGACATACAGAAGTGAGTACTGTTGGTAGAAGAATATTCGAGGAATACACTGATGCATCAAGATCAGTACTAGTCTGCGATGGCTGGAAAACACTGGCATGGTTTCTTTGTTATTTTTACAGCTCTAAAGAGGAATGTTATGAATGTTGTATTTTAAAGAAAAAGTTAACTGATTTTTTTAACGTTATTGTTTCCTCCCCCCAAATATATTTGTTAAATAGAAAGTGTCGACGACTACTTCTCTCTCACACACACAGTGCCGAAGAATTCCCGTCTACTTTGTTTTGTAGTTGGCTGCTACTGGTAAACTTCTGTAGAATGGGACATGTCAACAAATGGTAACTTCCCCCCCAAGAGAAACTAAGGTGGTGCAGCTAAGAGACATTTCAGGAAAAAACATTCAAGCATTTCAGGGCTGACCTACAAAGCCAAAGTTTTCAGTGATTTATAACAGATAGGAGTAAAACAAAACAAAAAGTTGAGGTGAAAGTACTAAAACCTGACCATTTTTAGGGGAATGTCTTGGGATCACTGTTAAACCTCTGTGAATAAGCTGTGTCTTGGTGTCAGAGTCCCTCAGTTTAGATCAGCATAAGCATTGGGATAATCATGTATTGGATTTCCTAAAGTTCTTCTACATCATATTGGAAGATGTTGCTCTACAAGATCTACTTTTAGTACAGCTCTGGGGTCAAGATCACACACAAATTACACTAAAAGCTTACATCAAACCAGAGGTTTACAGTGTAGTAAATTCGGATAATTCAATAGGAACTACTGTGTTACATAAATTTGCTTTGTCCCAATGTATGAAGGACTGAATGAACATCATGTTGTTATTCCAGAATTATAAAACATTTTAAGTAAAACTACAACTCTATATAGTTATCCTTTCATTTCTACAATGTTTTTTTTTTTCATCCTCTTTCAGTCCAATCTTCCAGAGGAGACTGGCCATGATATCTTAGCTATACAACAAAAGTTCAGATATTCTAACCTGAAAATATGCTGACATTTGTTTTGGGGGAAAAAAAAAGCACCACCTCTTTATTACAAGTGATCTGTAGCTAGAAAATATGAAGTAAAATGTCTGAATACAATCAGGTCTGAATAATAATAATAATAATAATAAAAAAACACATTAATGAATATGTTCAACTCAAAATAAATGACATTTATTGCTCCCAATAACACCAGTTTCAGTTCAAGTTTATTGCAGGATGTTGATGAAGGAACTTATCTACATGTTCTCCCGCTATTCTCGTTTAAACGTCTGTGTACCAACTATAAGACATTATACTGCAACCTAGTAGCATGCCTACTTTTCATACTGAAGTCCCCCAGAAGACAGCAGCTAATGCTTCACTTATATTACATTATGCAAAGTTATCTTCAGCAATTAATTCAATTAAGCATATACCAACTTCAACTGCCATTAAATGCCATGAAACCTGGTTGTAGTGCAGTGTTTTTTTAATAACAGATAATTACTTGTAACAGAATATTTTAAGTTTTCAGACATCAGAACATTCCTATCATTGGTGGACCATCTATTTAGCGGATGGAAGCATTTAGCGTTCAAGTGTTGACTGCATCACTCAAATCAGCACCGATTATCATGTCTTCATTTTTCAATCAAGTGACGTGATGGGGGTAAATGCTTGTGTACAAAGAACAATGGAACATGTAGGATAAATACCACTGGGGTGGGCATTTATGCTTCAAGTTCAAAGCCCAGTCCAACTTTATGTCCTCCAGTGTTGAAATTCTTGCCATCGATGAGTGCAGAGAGTGTCACCTTCACACCTAAACACGACAAGGAGGGTGGGGTAAGCGGAACAGCGCAAGAGTTAAGTTGACATGTTTTGTAGTGGAAGATACAGCTGAAAACCACATGTACAAAATATTATAAATGTAATGGTTACCCGGTCGCAGACACTGAGTGTAACCAACTCCAATCAGACTGGCATTGTTCACCTTGGCCTGTAAGTGCAAAATTAGAGACAAACTATCAGGAGCTTTATCTTTTTTTCCCCTCATTATCCCTCATAATCATTGTTTAGTTTAGTTGCTGGATCCTGAGAGTCTGCGAGACGTTTACTGAAAATAACTCTTACAATGGAAAATCCAACTGGAAAGATGCATGTAGTTCTGGGTATTCATATAAATATCCATGTATATTCACATACAGAGCAATTGATCTTTAATTTCTCACTCACTAGGATGATGATGATGATAGTGGAGCCCTTGCTTCATCTCTACCTTAAAGTACTGGTGCAGCAGAGCTTTAGTCTGTTAGTCTGTCAAGCTCTCTCACCTCCTCACCTTTCATGCAAATACTACTGTCCTGAATCAAAGCAATCTTGTAGATTGCAGCAATTTGGTTGCCGACCACGTCCAGCACTCGCTCTGGAACTCTGAGTCCAACTTTGAGATAAGAAGCTCTCACTCTGAACAGTGAAACCTCACCATGTTTGAGATTGCTGAATTCTTCACTAGCAATGACCCTGTGACGTCAGTACAGCATACAACCACAGGAATAACAAAAATACAGCACCAACCAACAAATTCGCACCAGAGTCACTAAAAACATCACAAATATTTCAATATAATAAATTGTGTTTTGGGGTGGGGTTTCTTTTTAAATGCTTTAAATGAAATCCTTTAATTCCTTTAAATAGCTGCTGCCTGCTGGCCTTTTTCTTGTTGTTAAACTACATACAGCCTAATCATTTTATACCGTGACAGCTGACCTTTACACTGCTTCGTTTTCGAAGAGATACAAGACTTTATAGATATTAGGAATTATCCCCGAGCCTTGGTCTCTGCTTATTCATAAGTGGCACCATGAGTTCATGTCCTGACCACTCCAAGCCCACTAACTTACAGACAAAGAGGCATCACTGTCCAGCTGGTACTTGGCAGCTATGCCAAAGCGTGTGTTGTTGCTGCCAGCAGTCCAGGCCAGAGTGACCGCAGTCTCCAGCTGATCATTCACCTTCTGGTAGACAGAGCCTCCAAATTCGGTTCCATCATTTCTGAACCAAAGAATGTCATATTCAGGAAGCATCGAAGACAGCAATAGAAAGTCAGCAATAAAATATCAACAGCAATAGAAAGAAAGAGGGCTAATAATTAGAGACAATTTGCATTAGAGGTCGTCTGATTGATTGGTTTTGCAGATTAATCGGCAACAATACACGACTGCTGAAACTATCGGTCATCGGCAAAACTCTACAGTGATGGTTTTATTAATGACAAATTTTGTTGTGCTATTTGAAGTGTTTTTTGAATCATTTTGGAGGTCTCTATTTTTATTAGTTATTTGGAGTGTCACCTTTTTGGTTCAGTTTGGATGTATATCTTTTATTTACTTTAATATTTCTTTATAATTCATATATATTAATATTTATATATTTACATAAAAAGTACAGTACATTTTCATGGTACAGTCAGTACTGTTTATTTTTGTAATAAAGTTCAGTAATATTTCATTTTGAATGTTACGTTTTCATTCAGTATTTTAAAAACTATCGGTCGATTAATCGGTTATAGGCAGGTACTGCCCAACTTAGTTATCGGTAAAATCCACTATCGGTCGACCTCTAATTCGCATGATGTCGTTAGCTTTCAATAAATATTATCCATATTAACTTTTAATTATCTGATGCTGGTATTACATTTTTATCTAGCCCCTGAAACTCACACGTTGGTGTGAAGCTGGAAATCGCCAGCCTTGTAGCCAAGAGCAAAGTTGTTCTGCACCAGTTTGGACTTGGCTGTGTCAAATGCCATTTGGTAACCAGCCAACCAGCCTGCGTAGCCCAAAACAGCTGTGGAATGCACGACTGGGCCCTCAAAGTCAACATCGCAGGACAGGTTGATGTAGTCCCGCTTGTAGCCAGTCTTCAGCTTGCCGCTCTTCTTCCTATGGTAAAAGTAAGAGAATATATTAGTGAGTGCATGGTCAGTTAGCTTCCTGATGCAGTTCTTTTCTACTGTCACATTAGAGTTCTACAGAGTAGTTAAAGAAAAAGATAAACATTTTACAAAACTACATTAATAATTCCAATCCAGCCTATTATTGTCTCAACAGCAGAACGTTTCAATAAACAGGGCTCCCAAATGGTGTAGCACTGCGAGAGTGCAAGTTTGAATCCTAAAGATGCCACAGCCATCCCTGCTCTCTAGCTTAGAAAGGAAATGTTTTCCTCAGTCCCTGTCGAAGCGATGCTAGCTAATTCCATTCATCCGTTATGCATGTTATGAAAGAGAGCAGTTAGCCTCTCCTCCAAGAACACTGGCAGCATGTAGAAACACTGTGGTGGCTCAGCTAGCAAGTGAATACTGGCTATAACTAAAACTAAATCATTTAGTTTCATTTGAAAATATAGCAATAAGACCAGTGTACTAACACTAGCTACAACAACCCCAGTACATACAGTACATACCTCACAGTACCATCTAAAAACTTCTTTCATGAAAACCACTCACCCTGTGTTTGGAACAAAGGACGTGTCAAGCGCCACCTTCAAGCCCTTTGCCAGCTGTTCAAAAGAGACAAATCATTTTACACCAATGATGCTATTAGTAATAATCTGTAATAAAGTAAATGAATGAGAAATATTTGAGAGGCTTTTCACACCTGGTCCTCCACAGAAAGCTCAGTAGCGAGAGTGTTGTCCGTGTTCCATTTCTGATTGAGACCCAAGCCCAGCTCCTTCAGCTTGTACTTGGTCTCCAAACTCCCACCAGCCTTGCCGGTGTCAATATTAGTAGATCCAGATGTGTTGAATTCCTGGAGGCAAATATGAGAGAGGATTTAATGACTAAACCAAATAAACCACACCTACAGAAAAATTACTGGAGTAATTCCAGCAAAGCGAAGTTATAAAAGAACCTTATTAATAAATAATCTTGAAGTATGAAAATATTAAGCATCTAAAAATGGATGTAGAAATACAAATAGCAGCAATTAAGCAACATTTAATGTAAGAAAAGTGTCCTCACTACTTTTTCTCGTACAAAATTATCTTTTTTTCCCCTTCTGATCATCTGATCAGTGATTATCTGCATAATCCACAGTAGATACATGTGGTACAAGGTAAAACAGTCATGTCTGCATTTTTACATGCAGCAACGCTGATTTATCATCAACTCAAGCTGCAGCACCTACTTATGTTATTCTTTCTGTAAAAGTATAAAAAGTACATCTCTCCAGCATGGGTCCTCTGGGTCACTAAGCCTTAAGTACAATAGGCAGAATGCCAATCATGTACGGTACCGTGCAAAAGTTTTAGGCACTCTATTTATTTATTTATTTTTTTTAGTACAAACTTTGTTCTAGATTTTTTATTTTATGACTTCTACATTATCAAGTCAGTACAAAAAACATTTTAGATTCCCAAACATTAGTTTTCTAGCACAACATTAAATGTTACAGAAAAATGTTTGTATGTCATTAAAGAAAGCAGCATGTTACATAAGAGACACTTTTCAGTCAAAAAACACAATGAAGGCTGCTGGGTTTTGCTGCAAAAATAAGAAGCGAGCGCGAAAGTCAAAGTGTCCAGAAGAACTGTGTCTGGTTCTGCAAGATGCTCAATAAAACTTACCAGCTCATTTCCTTATAAAACTGCACATATTGTACCGGAGACTACTATTTTAATTTTTTTGTCACACCAAATATCGACTTTGTGTCATTTACTACTGTTTACTGCTCTTTACGGTATTTTTTTTTTTAAATGTCATTTTGAAGGTATCTTTGCTCTACAACATTTCTCTGCATGTGCCTAAAACTTTTGCGCAGTACTGTATTTACTACCCATTAGACAGAAAGACGTGAATTGTAAATAGTGCCAACTCCAGAAAAATATACAAAAGCAGTTTTACCAGCTGCAGAGTTTTAGAGATTTAGTTCATGTGAATCTTTGAACACGGAATATTCGGCAGTGGGTGAAACCAATACTGCAGCAATCTGATTCAAAGATCAAATAAAAGGAAGTTGGCAGTGACAGGAAATCCGGTTCTGCATGAAGAAAAACAAAAAGTGGAGAGCAAGGGAAAAACATCTCATTAACTCACAACTTCATTCTGCGACTTGGTCTTGAGGTCCAACTTAACTATTCCAAAGCCTACAAACAAGACAGCACAAGACAAGACAGGGTTAGAAACGTCATCAAAAGATTTATTCCCTTACTACAGGTATTAACTTACCATAGCCCTTGCTAAAGATATCCTTCGCCGCTTTTCCCAGGTCGGAGTAGGAAGGAGGAACAGACATTGTACCTAATAAAGTAAAGGTTTCAGAGACAACAAGGAGTACAGGAGTGTCTAACACTGGTTCTGAAGACTAGATGCTTTACATAGCATCCGACCATAAGCCAAACACTACCTATCCCGAATATTACATTTTTTTTATTGTTTTTTTTTTTTTTTTTTTATAAACTGTCGCTGTCGTTGATCAGCAACACTTAATGTAAGGCTGCTTAGGCAATCTTATGTAGTGCTGATGTAATCCCAAGGCTTGTACAGCCACGATACCGAGAAGTTGATCATTTCATATTATTAAAGTGTGCGATGTTGACTGACGCAACACAGAGCATGCACACGGACACGGGACGCTACCCGGGTTAAAGCACGCTGTGATACATTTTGATATTCGACATCATTTGAAATTAGAAGCTCGCATAGAGTGAAACAGGTCACTAAGAGGATGCCAACAAGGGCCCTAGGAAATGAAACATTACCTGATTATTTCATTACCATACCAACTTACTTCCAAAGCGACCATAACGTTACTTATTTAATTCTGTACTCCCCCCCCCCCCCCCCTTTCCTGGGTAGTTACAGATAGAAAATAAATCAATAAATATACAAACAAACATCCTATTGATAATCTGGCTAACCTTGAACTCTAATCACGTGGTTTCTGCTGCCAAGAGTAACACCACCATCAGAAAGCCTTCAAGGACAAAACCACCCTGACAGGCCTGTTAGACACTACACTAAACCTGGGCCACAATTACACATCAAACACATCATACTCATTTAAAGCAAAACATTTTAACGACTAAATAAATACACTTCATTACATACAAACGACGTGTATTCTCGAAAGACGAATGACAGAGATATCCAAGCACAAGTCCATTATTTTTTTTCTCCTTGGATAGCAATAAAATATCATATTCAATTCAAACTGAATAATAAAGCTCAACTGGAGGGCATTTTTGCTATTTTTCTACTGTTTATTTATCTAGTTTTTTGAAAGTACCTAAACGGCGTATCTTCATCTGTATTTAACGTTAATTAATTTGTGCAGAAAAGATGCTACAGGAATAGCAAGGTTACATAAATCACTTGAGTTGATTACAAAAAAAAAAAAAAAGGGCTGCAGCATTACCAATAATAAAGTTCTCTTGACTTCATGCACTGTAAATCTTTAAAATATTACATTTTTGAAAATTCAATATGATAAATGACACGCTAACTCCTTTTAGCATGTCCCCCTGATAATATCTGGACTCGAGTAACCGCTAGCGTTTCTAACAAACATGGCGTGCTTGTGGAGCCTGACGCAACACATAAGCTCTTCTTCTTTTTAAAAAAATAAATAAATAAAAAAATAAAACATGATAGAAATTTCATACCGACACTGTAACAAAAGCTTTTGTCCTTCTGACGCAACCCGCTAGCTCTTCAGTGTGTGTCTGTGGTAGATACGCTAGCTTTTACACAGCAGTGCCAACAAAGCCACAACGGAGACCGCACACTTCCGTACTAAACAGTATGGCAAGCGGTGAGCTACCGCACCACACACTCGCAGCTGCGCACTACTCTGGCATACTGCTTAGTACGGTAGTATGCGTTTCCAGACACAATCAGAAGGGGGCGCTGATGGTCTAAAGAGAACGTGATGTGAAGGTGGACAATTTACGCACCACGATTCAAAGTAAAAGTGTTTCAGACAGTATAAAATCATGTTACCTACATTGTAAGGCTTAAATCAATCAATCAGTCAAAATGGTGATAATGTGACAGATAAATGAAAGATAATATGAAAGATAAAAACACAATTAATAATATCTATTATGATCATCATTGCACCTTTTCTCCTGACCTCTAGGGGGCATCATCAACTGCAGCTAACAGTCAATGAAACCGTCATTTTATATTCGTAATAACCACGCGTTTAAAGTATTTTATAACTTATACACACACACACACACACAGTTGTTCACAACAAAATTATTCATATTAGGCATATTAGGTTTATTACAGACTTTCAGTTGTTTGCAATGAACAAATCAAACAAAAGCAATTGAAATAATTCAACACAACAAATGTTTCAAGTGGTTTCCCCAAATTCATTTGAAAATGCAACTTATAATGACTTCTCCAGTCTCAAAATTATTGAAGCCCCTGAATAGAATCCCTCACAACAGCACAAATATGCAAAACAGGTGTTGTCTCAAGCACACTTGATGCAACTAATCAAGGCTTTCATTAGTTGCACTAGGTGTGCTTCAGTGGGAACACATGAAATACCTGAACTGGCTAAGGGCAGAAAATACATGAAATACCTGGACGGGGCAGGAAAAGGAAGCTATCGACGGCTGCAACCAGATTTCTGAGAAGGCAGGTTGTGAAAAACCCTCGAGTGACTGCAAAAGACCTGCAGCAAGACTTGGTGGCAACAGGCACTGAGGTTTCAGTGAGCACAGTATGGCACGTACTAAACGCAGTAGGTTTCCATGCCAGAACTCCAAGACATACACCACTACTGACCCAAAAGCACAAGAAAAGTCTGCTCCAATATGCTCAAAATCATATAAATAAGCCACAGAAGTTTTGGGATTCTGTTCTGTGGAGCGATGAAACAAAACTGGAACTTTTCAGCACGATGGATCGGCGGTATGTCTGGAGAAAGAAAAATGAAGAAAGAACACTGTCCACAGTCAAGCATGGTGGTGGCTCGGTGATGCTCTGGGGCTGCTTTGTATCCTCTGACACTGGAAACCTGCAGCATGTGTAAGGCAAAATGGATTCATTGAAGTATCAAGAAAACGTCATGCCATCTGTGAGGAAGCTGAAGCTTGGGCGTCATTGGACCTTCCAACAGGACAATGATCCCAAGCATACCTCAAATTCCACCAAGGCTTGGTTGCAGAAGAAGTCCTGGAAGAGTCTACAGGGCCATCAGTCACCTGACTTGAACCCAACAGAAAATATCTGGTGGGATTTGAAGAAGGCGGTTGCAGCACGCAAACCCAAGAATATTACTGAACTGGAGGCCATTGCACATGAGGAATGGGCTCAGATTCCTCAGGAACGCTGCCAGAAGCTGGTATCTGGCTATGCATCTCGTTTGCAGCAGGTCATAACAGCAAAAGGGTGCTCTACTAAGTACTGAAGATGTTTGCCATGAAGGGGTTGAATAATGTTGAGACTGGAGAAGTCATTATAAGTTGCATTTTCAGTTGAATTTGGGGAAACCACTCGAAGCGTTCGTTGGGTTGAACTATTCCAATTGTTTTTGTCTGCAAACAGCTGAAATTCTGTAAATTTTGACAGTAAACCTGATGTGCAATGGGGGTTGAATAATTTTGATTGCAACTGTATATACAGTGCTGTGCAAAAGTTGTGCAAAATGCTGTAGAGCAAAGATGCCTTCAAAATAATGAAATTAAATGTTTCTACATGTGAAAAAAAAATACAATAAAGAGCAGTAAACAGTAGTAAATGAAACAAAGTCAATATTTGGTGTGACAAAAAAAATTAAAATTAAAATTAAAATAGTAGTCTCTGGTACAATTAGTGCAGTTTTATAAGGAAATGAGCTGGTAAGTTTTATTGAGCATCTTGCAGAACCAGACACAGTTCTTCTGGACACTTTGACTTTCGCACTCGCTTCTTATTTTTGCAGCAAAACCCAGCAGCCTTCATTGTGTTTACTGTCTGAAAAGTGTCTCTTACGTAATATGCTGCTTTCTTTAATGACATACAAACATTTTTCTGTAACATTTAATGTTGTGCTAGAAAACTAATGTTTGGGAATCTAAAATGTTTTTTGTACTGACCTGATAATGTAGGTCATAAAATAAAAAAAATCTATAACAAAGTTTGTACTAAAAAAATAGGGTGCCTAAAACTTTTGCACAGTACTGTATATGTGTGGCAGGGTACACTTATCCTGATGAAAGAGGCCAGTGTCATTAGGGAATACTGTTGTCATGAAGGGGTGCACTCGGTTAGGTTTAGGTAGGTGGTACATGTCAAAGTAACATCCACATGAATGCCAAGGTTTCCCAGCAGAACATTGCCCAGAACATCACACTGCTTCCACTTGCTTGCCTTCTTCCCATAGTGCGTCCTCTTCTCCAGCTAAGCGACACACATGGCTGTCCACATGATATAAAAGAAAACGTGATTCATCAGACCAGGCAACCTTCTTCCATTGCTCCATGGTCCAGTTCTGATGCTCACTTGCCCATTGTAGGTGCTTTCGGAAGTGGATAGTGGTCAGCATGGGGAGTCTGACGGGTCTGTGGCTACGCAGTCCATTACACAGCAAGCTGCAATATGCACTGTGTGTTTTGACATCTTTCAATCATAGCCAGCATTAACTTTTTCAGCAATCTGTCCTACAGTAGCTCTTCTTTGGGATCATCGAGCCTTGGGCACCGATGACCCTGTCACCGGTTGTCCTTCACCTTCTCTGGATCACTTTTGGTAGGTACTAACCACTGCATATACTGGGAACACCCCACAAGACCAGCCGTTTTGGACATGCTCTGAACCATTCATCTAGCCATAACAATTTAGCCCTTGTCAGAGTCACTCAGATCCTTACGCTTGCCCATTTTTCCTGCTTCCAACACATCAACATTGAGAACTGACTGTTCTCTTGCTGCCTAATATATCCCACCCCTTGACCAGTGTCATTGTAAGGAGATAATCAATGTTATTCACTTCACCTGTCAGTGGTTTTAAATTTATGGCTAATCGGTGCGTGCACACACACACACACACACACAGACACACACACACACACACACACACACGTGCGTACTCTGAGACCAAGTTGAAAAACTGGGATTTTTCTTTTTCGTTTAAAATTGGAGCTAAACAGAAGATTTTAGGATTTAACAATATCATTTAGCATATATAATATTTAGAAATATTTAAAACAGAAGAACTGTGGCAGATTCTCCAAAATGCTCAGTATAATTACCAGCTAATTTCCTTATAAAACTGCATAAAGTTTACCTGAGACTACATTTTTTTAAAGCAAAAAAAATGGATATAGACGTTTTTTTTTTAGTTTATTACTTTATTTACTCCTCTTTATGGTATTTTTTTATTATGTAAAACCATATCGTTTCATTATTTTTGAAGGCAGCTTTGCTTTAAAGCATTTCTTTGCATGTGCCTAATACTTTTGCACAATACTGTATATCTCTTGCTGACGTATGTGATAAACATCTATAAGAATTATTTTGGAAATTATTTATGAATTTAAGAATTATGGAAAACAGTCTCCATCTTATGTTACCTACAGGGCCACTAGAAGCAGACACAAGGGCCATAATTGAAGGGCGCTGTCACTGTAGACATTTTTAAGGTGGTTTTTTTTTTAAGGTGCATTTCTAGAAGTAACCAAAGCTCACGATCAAAACTATTCCGTTCCACCTTAAAGCGCCTTGTTTGTGAAAAATATGGCGCTATGTATGTAAAAGCTGACGCCCCGCCCACAGGGCTGATGTTCGGCCTTTCACCCGACGCTGACAGGAACCAGGAAACTTTGGGCTGTCAGAAGGCAGTATTGTACAGCTCTGGACAGACTATACAGGAATCAGCCCTGGATAAAATATAAAGTTAAGGTAGCGAAAAGCCGCGGGTCATTATTGTAAAATAGTAAACCATGTCAGGTGAGGCGAAATTCGTGAGTCCCTTCCACAGACCCCACTGTCTGTCTGCAGCTGCGCCCGCTGGAAAAGCAAAACTAACTCACCCGGGAAAAGCCATTTTAGCGGGTAAGCTGAATCTTCAAGCGCATTGTCACACATGTTATAGTGCAGGTTGAATCTTTTACAGCACGGCTTTTACAGTATACTCGATTGAATCAGATAGGGAACGCACACGTTGTACTGTTTCAGCCATTGCATTGGGATCAGAGCTGTAACAGTAACATAACTGGTGCTTTCAACAGGACCTAAAGTCACATAAACACCAGCACACTGCAGGCAAGTATCTGCTGTGATCTGGCATGTACATGTTACACAGTGTGTGGAGATCTCTTAATGCTTGATATTCCTTTTATTTATTTATTTATTTATTTAGTTATTTATTTATTTATTTATTTATTTATTTATTTATTTAAAATCTGAAGCTGTTAGTGTGATCTGCCTGATCCCCCAACAATCAAGTGTTTTGATGTCTGTAAAATGAAATAAAATAAATCAATTTTATGTCTGTGTTTATGCAGCACGAGAAATATGCCATGCATTTGATCTGGTGCTTTTTTATTTATTTATTTATTTATTTTGAAATTAGATCCCTTTATTTAAAGATCTGATAACGGCTCCACTGACACCTAACATCTGCACTAGGTGTGGAACAGGAAGGAAAATACTACAGTATGATCACAGCATGGTATCTGCATGAGTATGACATACAACTGCATCTCCTAAGCAAACAAGTAATTAATGGTTCCTTAGAAAAGCAGCTAGGATATTTTTAAACAATGGTTATGATTTTCTGATTTGTCTTTGTGTGTGTGTGTGTGTGTGTGTGTGTGTGTGTGTGTTTTTAAAAAAAAAAAATAATAATTTTTATACATTTGTTCTTGATCTTAAAAATCGATATGGACACACCACACCTGGATAATGAGAAAATATCACAAAACTGATTCGATTCAGTTTTATTTTGTAGAGCGCTTTTAACAAAAGACACTATCACAAAGCAGCTTTCCAGAAACCAAGACGTACAGTAGAATTAGATCCCTAATGAGCCAGCCAAGGGCGACAGACGACATGAGGAGAAAAAAACTTGGGATGAACCCGACTTGACAGGGAATACATCTCCTTCTGGGTGATGCCGGAGAATGAGATTATAAATCAACACAGTGCACAGGTTTAGAAGAGTAAAGACAAACATGTGTGTATGTGTGATGAGAGGATATTCAGTTTGAGCATATTGGGAGTAAGCACAGGGACAGACTTAATGATTACAGCAGCCGTTCTAAGGTACACATGTGCAAAAAGTAAAAATATCATCATTTTAACGATATGATTATTTCAGATTTCCGTTTGAACATATACCGGTCACTTCAAAGCTCAGTACATTTTGCTCTAATAGATCCAAGAGGTCAGAAATCTGTTGATTGGGTACTCATTGGGTTTGTGTCTTAAATCGTCTTATCGCTGTTCCAGTATTTGTCACTTGTTTTAATATAAAGCCCCTTCTTGGAACTCTAGTTGTGCCTCATTTCTTTGTCAAAAGGACCGAATGAGCAACATATGATTTGTTTTATTGGTTGACCCCGAGCTGTTTGACGTTTTCCTCTTTAGTAGTCCATTTAAGAGATTGAATTTTATACGATCATGCAGACTTTGCTAATTGGATGAAGTGCATGCAGTGTAGTGCGTCACCTTCCTGTCTTAAAAATAAGATGTTCACGTCAATAAGTCTAATGCTCCAATAATGTTCATGTTTTATTAGCATAGAATAACAACTGTTTAAATTCTTTAACTCTGAGCCTGACGTTATGACCTTTTTCGTTGTACGACTTATTTCCTTTATTTTTGCATAATTTGCATAATCAGTCTATTTTTGTAACACATTTAGCACGTTTATTCAGTTAAACAAACACGTCACTTCTATAGATCTAAGGCTATGAGGAAGCGTCCTGCAGATTAAGGCATGCCAACTCATCCCAGAAATAGAAACGTTTCTTAGCTGTATTTAATTGTGATGCACATAGATTTTGGCATGTGAATGTTCAGCATTTAGTGCTTCAGTGAACGAACCAGTGACTCAGCATTTCCAAAGACACGTCACACTTTTCTGGCTTGGCAACTGCGCACACAGTTGGAACAAACCCACAAGTTGGTTTTGTACTATTGTCAGGCTGGCCATTCCTATTCATATCAATGTGAAATGTGTGTATTGTGTAATCAGACGTGTATCACTGTCGTCTTTAAAAGCTTAAAAGTTGGACTTTACTCTGTAGTTTCCCTAGATTGATGCGTGTTGTAAGTTTAACTTGCCGATAACCTTTGCCCTCACACTGATAGTCATATAGTCAGCACAGCTGTAGAGAGCGAATGACAGATAAGAGTGGTGATCCTCTCATCCAACCCAGCATCTGATTTAAGTTCATACTCACCCGGAGATTTAATTAAACTAGCTACAGTATCTCACAAAAGTGAGTACACCCCTCACATTTTTGTAAATATTTTATTATACCTTTTCATGGGACAACACTGAAGAAATGACACTTTGCTACAATGTAAAGTAGTGAGTGTACAGCTTGTATAACAGTGTAAATTTGCTGTCCCCTCAAAATAACTCAACACACAGCCATTAATGTCTAAACCGCTGGCAACAAAAGTGAGTACACCCCAAAGTGAAAATGTCCAAATTGAGCCCAATTAGCCATTTTCCCTCCCCGCTGTCATGTGACTCGTTAGTGTTACAAGGTCTCAGGTGTGAATGGGGAGCAGGTGTGTTAAGTTTGGTGTTATCGCTCTCACACTCTCTCATACTGGTCACTGGAAGTTCAACATGGCACCTCATGGCAAAGAACTCTCTGAGGATCTGAAAAAAAGAATTGTTGCTCTACATAAAGATGGCCTAGGCTATAAGAAGATTGCCAACACCCTGAAACTGAGCTGCAGCACGGTGGTCAAGACCATACAGCGGTTTAACAGGACAGGTTCCACTCAGAATAGGCCTCGCCATGGGTGACCAAAGAAGTTGAGTGCACGTGCTCAGCATCATATCCAGAGGTTGGCTTTGCAGACTAGATGTATGAGTGCTGCCAGCATTGCTGCAGAGGTTGAAGGGGTGGGGGTCAGCCTGTCAGTGCTCAGACCATACGCCGCACACTGCATCAAATTGGTTTGCATGGCTGTCGTCCCAGTAGGAAGCCTCTTCTAAAGATGATGCACAAGAAAGCCCGCAAACAGTTTGCTGAAGACAAGCAGACTAAGGACATGGATTACTTGAACCATGTCCTGTGGTCTGATGAGACCAAGATAAACTTATTTGGTTCAGATGGTGTCAAGCGTGTGTGGCGGCAACCAGGTGAGGAGTACAAAGACAAGTGTGTCTTGCCTACAGACAAGCATGGTGGTGGAAGTGTCATGGTCTGGGGCTGCATGAGTGCTGCCGGCACTGGGGAGCTAATGCCAACATGTACTGTGACATACTGAAGCAGAGCATGATCCCCTCCCTTCAGAAACTGGGCCGCAGGGCAGTATTCCAACATGATGACCCCAAACACACCTCCAGGACGACCACTGCCTTGCTAAAGAAGCTGAGGGTAAAAGTGATGGACTGGCCAAGCATGTCTCCAGACCTAAACCCTATTGAGCATCTGTGGGGCATCCTCAAATGGAAGGTGGAGGAGCACAAGGTCTCTAACATCCACCAGCTCTGTGATGTCATCATGGAGGAGTGGAAGAGGACTCCAGTGGCAACCTGTGAAGCTCTGGTGAACTCCATGCCCAACAGGGTTAAGGCAGTGCTGGAAAATAATGGTGGCCACACAAAATATTGACACTTTGGGCTCAATTTGGACATTTTCACTTAGGGGTGTACTCACTTTTGTTGCCAGCGGTTTAGACATTAATGGCTGTGTGTTGATTTATTTTGAGGGGACAGCAAATTTACACTGTTATACAAGCTGTACACTCACTACTTTACATTGTAGCAAAGTGTCATTTCTTCAGTGTTGTCCCATGAAAAGATATAATAAAATATTTACAAAAATGTGAGGGGTGTACTCACTTTTGTGAGATACTGTACAGTGAGCATTGTCATTTGAGTGAAATGCTTTAGAAAACAACCAGAAGATGCTGCTGATAAGATCTCGATCGTCCTTTCCACACACACCGCCCCCCTCCCATACTAAATAAACCTGCACGACAAGTTGAAAATAAACTCCTTCACTCCCTTTTAATTCAGTTAATTCCTGTTAAACAGGTACACTGGTTCCTGGAGAGCTGTTTTTTTTTTTTTTTTTTTTTTTTTTTTTTAACAGAACTTGTTGGGTTCAATACATGGGACATTTGTTTGGCCTCGGCATCGATTGTTGCACAAATTACGAAACATTTTGTGAGGGAGCGTGAAATAATGCCAGGTCACACAAGACATATTGCCTAGGCATGTGTCACTATTCAGTTTGTATATTAAGACATATATACAGTATAATGATAATGATGTCATCTTTTATCCCAGTTCATGCTAATATTGTGCTATCGTTTTAAAAAAAAAAAAAAAAAATCATAGTAAAAAGGTGCTTGTCACTGTGAGAAGTTTGAGTGAGTTCAGTTTGCTCCTTCTTGTTCAAAAGACATTGTTGGAATTATAGGAGTGCCTTTCCTGCGTAGGATGCACACAGTGCTGCATATAATAAGACACCTTAAAAAGGAGCCTGTGTTTATACAGCCTTCTGAATGGAAAATCAAGGATAGTTACAGTATAATTAGACTGTAGAGTTTATAGGGTGAAATAGACAAAAGGAAGTGGCAGTTATGAAGGTGGAAACCTCTTCTTAGTGAGAGTGGTTGGGAGGAAATGAACAGAAAGGTCAAAAATATTCAATTAAAACTGTAGCTTTCGTACAGCTCATGGTTGTATGTAGAAAAAGTCTCTTATAACAGGATAAACCTTGAAGAGCACACTGGGATTCACTCTTGTCTGGCTGCATTTAGCAGGTGATCACCAAAACTGGATGATTATTATATTTACATTTATGGCATTTGGCAGACTTATCTCATCCAGGGCGACTTACATTTATTTCATTCATACAACTGAGCAGTTGAGGGCCTTGTTTAGTACCACTGACCTTCTGATCAGTAGTCCATCATCTTAACCACTGAGCTACCACTGTTACATAGTTACATAGGGGGCAAAGTACCTTTTGTAAAAGTAAAACTGCAGGGGACTCCCAAGTGGCGCAACAGAAAAGTGTTTGCCCTATCATCCGGAGATCATGAGTTCATCATCCTGATGTCGCCACAGCCGTCCATGGCCGGGAGTCCAAGAGAGCAACACTAGCTAATCATGGGCATCTGTGAGCTCATGCGTTCATTGCATGAACAAAAAAGATGCGATTGGAGGAAGCACGTGATACCCTAGGGGAGAGATGCCTGATGGGTGGGAACTGGCCATGACTAAAATAGGGAAAGAAAAACAAAAAGTCATTGCAATTACTCAGCTAAACAAAATCAGCTAACTGATAGCTGGCTACTAGCAATACAAACTACTTCAATTAATATATTGAAAATAGCAATGCTCTTGGGGCTAAATGGCCATGGGTTTGGAATGGGTGTAATGGTCAGGTGTCCATATACTTCTGGCCATATCGTGAGGACCTTAAGTCTCTCTGGTCCAGGAAGGAAGCTTTACCATGACCGACCCTGTTCTCTGACCGCAGACCCCAAAAATCATAGTTATATGCACATATACAGTACGGTGCAAAAGTTGTAGGCACCCTATTTTTTTTTAGTACAAACTTTGTTATAGATGTCTTATTTTATGACTTCTACATTATCAAGTCAGTACAAAAAACATTTTAGATTCCCAAACATTAGTTTTCTAGCACAAGATTAAATGCTACAGAAAAATGTTTGTATGTCTTTAAAGAAAGCAGCATATTATGTAAGAGACACTTTTCAGACAAAAAACACAATGAAGGCTGCTGGGTTTTGCTACATAAATAAGAAGCGAGTGCGAAAGTCAAAGTGTCCAGAAGAACTGTGTCTGGTTCTGTAAGATGCTCAATAAAACTTACCAGATCATTTCCTTATAAAACTGCACTAATTGTACTGGAGACTACTATTTTTATTTTTATTTTTATTTTTTTGTCACACCAAATATTGACTTTGTTTCATTTACTAATGTTTACTGCTCTTTAATGTTTTTTTTTTTAATGTAGAAACATTTAATTTCATTATTTTGAAGGCATCTTTGCTCTACAGCATTTCTTTGCACATGCCTAAAACGTTTGCACAGTACTGTATATATATAAGTATAATGACAGTTCTTTCAGTGTAGGTCAGTGTACTGTTGGAGTAGTACAGAGCAGTAGTGGTTGTATTACAGGGTGGGTAATGTTTGCTTGGTACACATTAGACTGTATGAATTTATGATGAACTGAATTTCACAACGCACCTAAATATTGAGGCTGAGGGCCAAGGTCTATACTTTTACCAAATGGATCATCAGGAACGGCTTTTATTTCATCCTTTATGAAACATGTCTGTGTTTTACCTCTCTGTTTATCATTCACAATTTAAAAGCAAGGAATCCTCATTTTGAAATATATAATTGTTAACTATATAATTATTGAAAACAGGTTAATGTGTTAACGCGTTAACTAACAACTTATTTTGACTTGATTTTTGTGCTTGTAGTTTTCTGTCATTTGACAGGATTCATTTAAACACTGTGTTAATTTACATTCACCCAAATCCTTCTGTCTTCGGGACAGAATAACATGCATGCGTGTGTCTGGTTGGTGCATAATAAGCAGTCTGGGAATGCGACGTGTATTCAGGCATGCAAAGAGAGCAAAGAGCATGTGCTGAGGTTGTGGTAGAACCTTCTCAGTTGTTTCCCCCCCTCCCTTCACTGTTAAGCAGCAGGATTTGCAGCTCGCCGACACACCCCTTCAAACCTGACAGGAGGCCAGTGGGTGTTTTCCCGTGGGGAGAATCTCACAGAGCCAATCACACCACATCTCACCAGACACTGCTGTTTGCTCCTCAACAGCAGATGCACTGAGCTGAAAAATTTAAGGAGGCTCCAGCTTATTGCAGATCACTTCTTTTAAAAGGTGTTAGTTAAAAACTGAAAAAACACAAGCCCCGATTTTATGATTTTAGGGTATTTAATAATGTCATCCAATTCATTGCAATTAAAAATAAATAAATAATTTCTATTCATTGCTATTTTTTTTTTTTTTTTTATAAGCCAAATAGCACAAAGTCTTTTGGTGTTTGCTCTTCAAGTGCAGATTTTTTTTAAGGGGTCTTTAAATCAGCGACTAAATCTAATTCAAGTGGCATAGTCTGTCATTAAAGTCTGATCATTAATCTAGCATAGGTCAAATCCACTGGCAGTTTTTTTATGCATCAATATCAGTATCACCTTTGGCATATCTTTAGGACCAAACTCAGAGTTCGTGTAAATTTAAACAACCTGGGGAAAAAAGTTTGATTTGTATTAAATTATTCAAATAAATATTAGTGCCACCAATAAGTATAGCAAGTTGGTTATAATAAGTTAAGCAGTATAAGTATTACCAACGTTAATAGTCACAACTGCGCAAAATATAAGTAATGCGGTTTAGTGTCAGAACGTGTTTTCTAAATGCAAATCCGAATGATCGGTGCGTCTCATCAGTCCTTCAGTTGAGTAATCGGCGCATTTGCATACACGATTAATACAATTTATTACATAATTTCATATCAACACTGTCAGACTGGTCATATGACTTCCACTCAGATCTGTTTCTTGATTTTGCTTTTGAACTTTTGAGCGTTTAAGCTCAAAACCGGACTCCAAAATCCAACTTTCTGTGCATAGAATAGCAAATCTAAACTGTTACTTGTATAATGGTTTGGTCAATTTTTTCTTAAAGTGTCTTCTGTTTTTCTTAAAGAGTTGTCTAATTACGTTTCTTTTCTTTTTTTTACTTGTTGGGAGTGTTTCTGAGGAACAACATGTCAGATTTCCACAACTCTAAGCTGTGTGTTTTTTCAGTGGTGGGTATAAATGTGGGCCTCTCTGTTTTCACAGGTGGAATCGCAGGAGGGATTGAAATCTGCATCACTTTCCCGACAGAGTATGTGAAGACCCAGTTGCAGTTAGACGAGAGGGCGAACCCACCACGCTACAGAGGAATCGGTGTGTGTCTCCTTTTAACCCTCCCTTTCTTTCATTTAGATTACATTTAGGATGACGTGTGGGTGTTATATAGGGAACAATAACTATTTTAAAACATGCCATTCCTACGAAGTAAAGGCCATGTGGGTGAAGAAAAGAGCAGGTTGCATTATAACTGAACTGCATGCTAAGTCCAAGGGTCAAAATGTGCCCCTTCTCATATCTCCAGCATGCATCAGAGCTTAACCAACGGTTCATAGTCCCTGAACTTTAGAAGGTGCAACTTGTTTTCCAGCACTGATTGTTCCACTTGGGAAATCTGCAAAAGCCAAATGGTAGATGACGTTCACTGGTTTTGTCATCGCTGGACTGAGGGTTCATCATTAAATCATAGCCACTTAAATCATAGATTATTTTGTAAAACAAGCACTCAGTCCCTTACAAACTGAAAAACCTTTGACACACATAACAACTGTAGTAAGTATGTGTTGTGTCCCAATTCGCCTACTATCCTTTATAAATAGTGTCCGAGATTAGAAGTAGTATGTCCCAAATCGTAGTATGTTGAAATGAGTATCCCAAAGGTACCCGGATGGTCTACTATTCCTGGTAGATTTTCGAAGTGTGGATCCGTGGACACTTTTACAGCTAGTATTACCCACAAGAATGAAATAAATAAATGAATCAAGGGAATGGTAAATTAAATTGTATAGTATAAATTATATAAGGAATAATGAATGAAGAAAAGCTGAAATGCAACTAGGAGTAACTAGGCAACAACGTTCTCTTCCGTTACATTGTGTTAGTATGTCCCAATAAAAATACTGTATGTACTTTTTCTTCACAAAAAGAGTACATACTTTTAGTGCATAGTATAAGTTGGTGAACTGAGACGCAGCAATGATGTGTCCCCCATCTTGAACGACTTGCATATTAATCTCTGTAATTAACATGCGATCTTCAGTGGTGTACAATATTTATTTTATAACTAAATTCTGACTTGACTTTTGCATTTAAACTACTTTCATTGATATGTCGGTCTGTTTTCACTTAGCTTAAATTACCTACAATGCTATTTGACTACCTGCCGATAGTGGTGCCAGTGGGAATTAGCTCTCGCTTCATTTCTACCTAGTCTGTAGAGCTCTCCAGCTCCAGCTCTCTCATCTCCCGGATAAGTTTCCAAAGCTTTAACATCGATGCTAATATCGCGGTCAACGGCATCACGCTCGTCATCAAACGAAGCTCTTGCTTTTTTCAGCTAAATCTGTTATAGTCTTAGTTTTGAGATCATTGAAAATCAGGGTGACAAATAACGGCTAGGGTTTTCCTTTCACAGTGCCATACAAACATGTTTATCTATGTCTTTTTCTCTCTTGCACAGCTGATTGCGTGAGGCAGACAGTGCAAGGTCATGGGGTGAAAGGTCTGTACAGGGGCCTCAGCTCGCTACTCTATGGCTCCATCCCCAAAGCTGCTGTAAGGTAACCGACCATTCCACTGTCCTTCTAACAGACAAAACACCTGCTGTTTCGTAGAAACAATTTCTAAGAGCTAAAATGCATTTCAGAGTGATAACCCTGACAAAGTAATGTCAGTGTAGTTGAGTAACAGGTGAAGTGACTACAGTGAATTCAGATTGTTTCAGACCAGTTCTCCCAAAGCATTTGACCTTTGCATCTCATGGAGATTCAGAAGCACTTACTTGCACTGCTGATGAAAGAAAATGCCCTGCTTTTATCTCTTACTGCAACTGTCTTGACTTTTCTATATATAAAAGATAGAAATAGGATTGTTTAGTTCAAATCGTCCTTTATGCATCTTGTCCCTTTTGTCCTCAGGTTCGGTATGTTTGAGTTCCTCAGTAACAAGATGAGGGACGAGTCTGGGAAGCTGGACAGTACCCGAGGCCTGATCTGCGGTCTGGGCGCTGGAGTAGCCGAGGCCGTACTTGTAGTGTGTCCTATGGAGACGATAAAGGTGGGCGAGATGTTCAATCTTCATTCATCTAGGAACCAGCATCGGTTGTTTACTACTTAAACCAGAGCAGAGTTGAATTCTCGACTGTGATTGGTCAGAGTGAGGTGATTAATTTTCCATAACAGCAGCTCTGACAATAGTGTCGACTGTAATTCAAATCACAGGTTTATGTTAATGCACTCCTAATACGTAATTGTCTATAGTAACAGCTCGTTCACAGGGACCTCCACTGGGTAGCCTGTAGTGAATCGTTTAGGAACCACCCAGGAATAGATTTGGAAAACAGAAATAATTTTCACATATGCTGGCTGTCCTGTAGCAAGGTCAGCTACGTGTACTCCCGAGCGTGTCATTTCGATGATGCAGCAATTAAAATGTGTGTATGTGACTACACAAATGAAATATGATTAATATAATTCACAGGCTAGTTGTTCTTTTCTAAAGAGACTTTAGTGTTTACTTATGGAAAATGTCTGTTTTCTGTACAATTTCAGGTTAAATTTATTCATGATCAGACCTCAGCAAACCCCAAGTACAGAGGCTTTTTCCACGGTGTGAGGGAAATAGTAAGAACACAAGGTTTGTGCTGCCCCCTACTTGAGATCAGATTACAGCTTGCCTTCATCTTTATTTAATTTAAGAGTTTAATTAAAAATTTAATTAACATATTTCACATGCAAAATTAATAACGTGTCCCTTTGCTTTTACAGCTTCAAACGCAAACCATGGATTTAGACTTAAAACTGACATCTGTGTTACAATTTTTGTGTAGAATATAACAAACATGTTATATACATATAATTAACACATTTTATGTATACGTTTACGCCATTTAAAGCATAGATGATGATAAAAACAAGCTTAATACCAGCATGTGTGATTCAGTATTAGACTGGTATTGTACATTCATGCAGTATTTATTTGGTTTGTACACTATATAACTGAACATGCATGTAATCACTACAGGTATAAAAGACCTCTATAAATTCAGTAATCATGAAATTGAGGATCATTTATGCACATGAGAAACTTGTGACTGCTAATGAGGTCTCGTGACATATAAAAATGTAACCTCTGATTTTAGAACAAATAGTTAATTGTGCCTGGAGATGGATGCAGACTGAAGTGGAATGTGGTGTGACTTTGTAATCCGGTGCCTCCACTGTGTTCCTTACAGGACTTGGTGGAACATATCAGGGATTGACAGCGACAGTATTGAAGCAAGGATCAAACCAGGCTATTCGCTTCTTCGTTATGACCTCCTTGAGAAACTGGTACAAAGGTCTGTATTTAACTTAAGCATTTACTGTTCATGAATTTCACACATGGTGCATTTGCAGGACAGCGACGGTTGATTTTGAGGTTACAAAGATTGTGTTTGTTTTAAAAACAGGTGACAACCCTAACAAACCCATAAACCCCCTGGTGACCGGTGTTTTTGGAGCCGTAGCCGGGGCTGCCAGTGTGTTTGGAAACACGCCGCTTGATGTAATTAAGACTCGAATGCAGGTGAGAAAATAAATTCAATTCAATTGTTCTATTTGTATAGCGCTTTTAACTGTGGACATAGTCACAAAGCAGCTTTACAGAAATATATACATTTCGGATCTAAATTTTAAATTGATAAATTTATCCCTAAGGAGTTGTATTAGTTTGGAAGTTCATGATACTCTTAGGACATAAAGTGATAGCAATGCCATGTTCTTTAACTGGATCAACAAAGATTTCGGCTATGCTTATAATTCCTCAAAGTAACTAAGGACTATTATTAATTTCTTGATCACTTGAACTGTATCTACTAAACCATCATCTCACAGCTGCATTACTGTATTTGGCCTCCCAGGACTAGTAAACCTCTACCCATGATAAAACGTGGTGATGCAGCTGGGGTCTAGTCAACCAAACCACACACATGCTACGCCCATCTTCGTTCCACTCCACTGGCTCCTGTAACCATGTCTTTATGCACTAATCAGGGCCAGTCTTCCTTCCTGCACATTATTTTTCTCATATACTACAATAATGAAACAAGCTGCCCAACTCTGCAGATTCCATCAAAATGTTCAATAAGTGTGTATGCGTAAAGCTTTACATTACATTTCCCATAACTGACAATAGTTCACTTGAACAAACTGTCTGATTCAGTATTATACATAATGCATAACATTAGCAAATATTTTTTAAATAATAAACTGTTTCAGCCAAAAAATGAACACCTTCATTAACCAATGTACCCATCATTGAATAAAATGAAGCTCACGATGAACAATATGAACCAACACCTTAATGAATGGAAATTTTTGTGGTTGTTTACTTGAACTGAGCCGGAAGAGACCACAGTTCAGTAAATAGTCAGCATGCTGACATTTAATTTGTGCTGATTTACGTGGACTTTAATTTTTACTGAATAAGTATTAGTTTAATATTCATTTAAACAAATGTCAGTTAATTCATGTGTTAACATACTTTGTTTCATTGTTAACACTATGTGTTAATACTGAAGTTCATGGTTTGTTAATGTTAACTAACTATTTGCCCCATCCTGATTTCTTCTGTTTTTGTGTATATATCATACTAAATTGTTTCAGAATTTACAACAAAATCTAAGATAAAACAAAGGCAACCTGAGTAAACACAAAATACAGTTTTTAAATGATAATTTTGTTTATTGAAGCAAAAAGTTTATCCAGTACCAACTGGGCCTGTGTGAAAATGTATTTGCCCCCATAGTTACTAATTCCCCAAATCTATGAAACTGCATTCATAATGGGGTTCAGCTGGACTAGACGCAACCAGGCCTGATTACTGCAAACCCTGTTCAATCAAATCAACACTTAAATGGAACTTTTTCAACTGCATGAAGTTGGTTAAAAGGTCTTACCCTGTAACACACTATACCAAAATTGAAAGAAATTCCAGAAATGATGAGGAAGAAGGTGGTTGAAATACATCAGTCTGGGAAGGGTTACAAAGCTATTTCAAAGGCTCTGGGACTCCAAAGAACCACAGTGAGAGCCATTATCTCCAAATGGAAAAACTCTGCACATTAGTGAACCTTACCAGAAGTGGCCGACCTTCCAAAATTCCTCCAAGAGCACAGCAACTACTCATCCAGGAAGACACAAAAGAGCCAAGGACAACATCAAAAGACCTACAGGCCTCTCTTGCATCAATAAAGGACACTGTTCATGACTCCAGTAGGGATGGGTGATATGGACTTAAAACTATATCATGATATTTTCTGGCATTTATTGCACTAACGATATCAGTGACGATATAAATTTAGTACCATTCACCACTGTTTTTGGCTACAAGTGATCGCTGCATGCAGTCTTGAGAGCCTCAGAAAGACAAAAACTGATCTAAAAGTAAAACTTACCCATCATCAGATAGGCTCCTAAAATATATCAATTACATAAAAGAATAAAAAAAAAACAGTAAAAATCCAAACACCAGGCTCCTCGGTTAGTGACAAACTCCTCCTCAGCTTCACATCTGCCTTCCCCAATACTTGTTTTCACTCTGCACGTGAGCTGCGAATGGGTCGCAGACCGTCGCACACAGAAATACGTCATCAACTAGGCTTTATCGTTATAATCACCGGAAGACTAATTCTTATTGTGGGGAGAATTTCTAAGACACTGGGCAACAAAAACGGCTAGCATGGAAGAGTGGCGAGGTGAAAACCACTTCTGACCCAGAAGAACATTAAGGCTCATCTGAATTTTGCCAAAACACACCTTGATGATCCTCAAACCTTTTGGGAGAATGTTCTGTGGACTGATTCGTCAAAAGTGGAACTGTTTTGAAGACGGGTCCCACTACATCTGGCGTAAACCAAACACCAAATTCCACAAAATGAACATCATACCAGCAGTCAACAACTGTATTGTGCGTTTACTCAGGTTGCCTTTGTTTGAAGGTCTAAAACTATTTAGTATGAGATGTACACAAAAACAGAAGAAACCAGGATAAAATACAGGCAAATACTTTTTCACAGCACTGTATTTTTATTTATTAAAGAATGACAAATCATAAGAACAGTTATAAGAACAATAATTGGCTTTATAGAAAGTGTTTCCATGATATTTTTCAAATGTTTAAGCTTTAGGTAATTTACAACAGGACTACAGGAAAAATGATCCATGGTGTGATGCTGGTGTCTCAGTGTGTAATTAAACATCTCTCTACAGGGCCTGGAGGCGCACAAATATAAGAACACTGTGGACTGTGCCTTGAAGATTATGAAACATGAAGGACCAGCAGCGTAAGTGAACATATCCATGCTGACACTGACTGAGCAGTTACGGATTAATATACTGTATAAATAGGAATGTTGATTTAATTGCATCTTTGTGCTCTAGGTTTTACAAAGGTACTATTCCGAGACTTGGGCGCGTGTGCTTGGACGTGGCTATCGTGTTCGTGATCTATGAAGAGGTGGTGAAGGTTCTTAACATGGTGTGGAAGACAGATTAATGCTGAGAGTGCAGCAAAAAGGCAGCGCATGGAACATGACCAGACCTTCACAACATTGCAGTGTCACGGGGAAAGTGAGACACGATGTCACTAGGGCAAAGCAGCGTGAACGTGTTTAAGTTCTCTTATATAATTAAGACCAAGAAAAAAATCGTTTCCCCAAAAAATGTGATGTATAAAAATACTTGAAAAATTAGTCGAAGAGGGGGAAAAAAAACATTTATTACTCCATGGTATGGTTTCTGTAATGGAGTCTTTGAAAAGCCAGATGTTTATAATGTGGAGGTATAAAACTGGCTTTTATAACATAATTTTTTTAGTGTCATTTGTTTCTAGTACTTTAGCCTTTTTTTTATTTTACATTTCTAACTAACAACTGAAAATGAAACATGAATCTGATTACTTTGCCATTATGTTTATTTTCTGATCGGTTGGTGTTATCTCATGTAAAGACACTAAATATATATATACAGTGGTGAGGACAAAAAAAAAAAGAGTGCAGCATGTGTTACAGCCATGAAAAAAAGTTTGTTAAGGAGGTTTAATCTAAAAATGATACAATGAATAATAATAATAACAACAACAATAATAATACCAATAATAATAATGAAATGAGTCATATTTAATGTTAATAATAATATTTTTTTCTCTTTTGATCAGATTGAGCTAATATGATGTGATTCCTAAAGTGTTTGCTCGCTTATTTCTTTATTTCAAGTACTGAAAAGTTCTTGGATACCAAGACGCACAGAACATTGAACCATCCTGACACACCACCAAAGCCTTTACCTCCCAGAAACACACATTCCTCAGTATCTCCAGTAAATACATGCACTTTCAAAACCTTTGTGGATTTGGTAGTAATTTAAGAGAAGTAATGAATTTACTTTAAGTGCCTGACCAGGATTTACTAGTGCTCATGATCAGTGTGTAGCATTTCTCACAAACTTTTGCCAGGAACAATGATGCCAAGTTTTCTCTCTTTTTTAAAATTTTTTTAAACATTTTTTTTATTTTTATTTTGTCGATACCCTGAACAACAATCTAAAGGCAACCTAGAGGACTATTAGTAGTGCTGTTAGCTAGTGTGGGGTCATGTTCGGTCGATGTTAGATTTGTGTATGCTACGGAATATTTTATTATTTTAATATTAATAATATTAAAATATTTTATTATTTTAATATTATTAATGATCAAAATGATATGATAAAGCTGCCCCAAAATGGTTGGTTTGAAAAGCTGGATCTGAAATTGCCTTAAATTGTTCCTTTTTGAGTGCCATCGTCAGATTTATAACTTTTCCTACCTCAAGAAATTACCCCAAAATCCACAGTGTCAAGAGGGAAACATTAGGTGTAAAGAAACTGTCTCTGTCTCAGTGTGTCCCTTATTTACATTGCATATGTCATACACTATATACATATACATATATGGATTGAAATATCTTTGGCAAATGTAACGTAATGCCATTTTTGTGTCATGATGCAAAAGCAAATGCAGAAACGTAGATGTTTGTGCTACTCAGTGTTGTGTATGTGATATGGGAGCATAACACTGCGTTTAGTCTGTATGTTAAATAAGAATATTTGTACCTAAATAAGATATGGATGTCTGCTGCATTAAAAAGTTTATACCTTAAAAAAATTGATGTTGTATTGAGTGTTAGTGTTTTATTGTGGTCGCTAACTGTTACTGCTATTGTACATCTGGTTCTGTGTGTACATCTGTAATGTTTCTGTCCATGACCCATCTTTATTTCATTGTTTAGAAGACCATATAGCTCATATGTTGGAGTGATACCAGATGTCATGAATGATTATATCTGCTTAATAGTGAAAAGGAAATACTGATGGATATTACTAGATCATATCTGATGCTCATCCAAGACTGAAAACATTCACACCTCTTTCTATTATATTGACAAATTTATTTTTAATTCATCATACAATGTGCCTTTAAATTATGTTCTTAATTTTCAATAAATCTTGGTGACTGGACATGAACTTGCAAACTGGTTATTTCTACCGTTTTTCAGCTAGTGAATGAACTGAGGGAGTTTTTTGTTTAATATCGAGTTATTGCTACTGTTATGTAGCTAATAAATGAACTGAGGAAGGTTTTTTGTTTACAATATCGAGTTATTCCTATTGTTATGTAGCTAATAAATGAACTGAAGAAGGTTTTTTGTTTACAGTGAGTTATTGTTTTGCAGCTAGTGAATGAACTGAGGAAGGTTTTTTGTTTAATATCGAGTTATTGCTACTGTTATGTAGCTAATAAATGAACTGAGGAAGGTTTTTTGTTTACAATATCGAGTTATTGCTACTGTTATGTAGCTAATAAATGAACTGAAGAAGGTTTTTTTTGTTTACATCGAGTTATTGTTTTGCAGCTAATGAATGAACTGAGGAAGTTTTTTTAAATCGCATTTTCTCAGCGTATTCACGAGGTGTGGTGTCTCTCGCTTTCCGTACTGATTGCCTCTCTGTCATCACTGCCGAGAGATGCATCGACATTAAATGTTCCTACTTTTATAAACTAACGATGGCCGCTAAAGGGGGATCGAGGGGTTTTTATTTTAACACTGTGTTGTCTTTAGCCCGGTCCTTGGCTGCTCATCGCCCGGCTCCGATTGACAAGGTAAAATCAGGACATAAACATTTCAAAGAGGTCATACTAGGCTGACAAGCTAGCATGCTAACTCCACTTCCTAGAACTAGCCGCTCGCGTCAAAACAAAATGAAGCTAATGTGAAAACGAGTGCATGTTCTTTCTAGACAGTTTCCTGATATCGGTTATTAGATTAGCTCGTTTCTGATGAAAACATCACCGATTCATGTTTCATACAAGCACGAATAATGGAGGCGAAATGACGGGATATAAATGGCAGTAATCTCCATCACATACAATCCGGTTACTGAGTGCAGTCTTGAGGTGTTGAAATGAAAACATTAGCACTTGTTATTAGACAGTACTGCAGTAGTACAGACAACAGCTGGGGATATATTTTGACAGCCTTCATTGGGGTTAAAACTTGTTGATCGTTTATAGTTTACTTCAATTTATTTTGCATTACACATGGTCACAAAATATAATACATTTACACAATGTACTAATTTTCACACAACCTATTTCCCCTACATGGATGGATTAGTAAATTCTAGGGCAATGGACAGGAACCCAAGCAGGGTTCTCCTTCCCACCCTGTTACACATGAAGCAGTGCATGGAGCTCTGTCCTCCACACAACCAAGCAGATGCAAAATAAAACACATACATTACTACATCACACAACCATTATGCATATTTGAGAAGCCTCTGTGCTATGCAGAAGGCAGTCTTCCCTTAGTAATTTCTTGCTTTCCACTTCGCAAACGCATCCACAAGATCATTCGACCACAAGAAATTGCTGCTCTTTAACAGGCTCAGGCTCGTTGATCAGCGCTGACAGCATGGGGACTCTTTTTTTTTTTTTGGCCCATATGACTTCTGCGTTTGTTTTAAATCTACTTCCCCTCAAGTTAACCTTCTGAGTCTCTTCTCTGTCTAATAATTTCTGTCTCTTGTACTAGCCCCATTTCCATAGAAGTTGGGATTCTTTTCTAAAATGCAATAAAAACAAAAATCATGACATGATTTGTCAAGTCTCTTGAAACTAATTAACTGACAAAAGTACAAAGAAAAGATTTTCAATGTTTTCACTGACAAACTTAATTGTATTTTGTAAATATAAACAAATTTAGAATTTGATGCCTTCAGCACACTCAAAAAAAGTTGGGACAGAGGCAAAATAAGACTGAAAAGTTTATAGAATACCATTTTGGGCCCTCAGGTGGCATTGTCTAAGAAATCGTCATGCTACTGTGATAAACATAACCACAAGGGCTCGGGAGTACTTCGGAAAACTGTTGTCTCTTAACACAGTCTGCCGCTGCATCCAGAAATGCAACCCGCAACTCTATTACGCAGTGAGGAAGCCACACATCAACTCTATGCAGAAAAGTTCTCTGGGCCCGAGCTCATCTCAGATGGACTGAAAGGCAGTGGAAACATGTGCTGTGGTCAGATGAGTCCACATTTCAGCTTGTTTTCGGGAAAAACGGACACCGAGTTCTCTGTGCCAAAGATCAAGAAGAAGACCAACCAGACTGTTATAAGTGAAAGGTGCAAAAGCCAGCATCTGTGATGGTATGGGGGTGCATCAGTGCCCACGGCATGGGTGACTTGCATATGTGTGAAGGTACCATTGACGCGGAGGCGTATATTGGGATTTTAGAGAGACGCACAGTATGCTGACATCAAGGCAACGTCTTTCATAAGGAAGTCCATGGTTATTTCAGCAGGACAATGCCAGGCCTCATTCTGCACGTGTACAACAGCGTGGCTTCGAAGACACAGAGTGCGTGTGCTTGACTGGCCTGCCAGCAGTCCAGATCTGTCTCCTATGGCGCATCATGAAGAGGAGAATCAGACAATGGCGACCAAGGACTGTTGAGCAGCTGAAGTCTTGTATCAAGCAAGAATGGGCAAAAATTCCACTAGCAGAACTGCAACAGTTAGTATCCTCAATTCCCAAAAAATTAAAAAGTGTAATTAAAAGGAAGGGTGATAGAGTGGTAAACATGCCTCTGTCCCAACTTTTTTTTGAGTGTGTTGAAGGCATCAAATTCTAAATTTGCTTATATTTACAAAATACAATTAAGTTGGTCAGAGAAAACACTGAATATCTTTTCTTTGTACTTTTGTCAGTTAATTAAAGTTTCAAGAGACTTGACAAATCACATATGTTTGTTCTTACTGCATTTTAGAAAAAAAATCCCAACTTTTATGGAAATGGGGTTAGTACATAGACTATGAGGCTGACACGTGACAAAAGAATGAACGTCTCGTACCAGAAGACCCAGTTGAGTCATGAATCGATCGTTTCTGTTTCTCTGGCTATTGAAAAATGCAACATTTTCATTTAACTCTGTTCAAATGAATGAACTGAACAAATGACTTGAATAAACATTCGTTCACGTTGATGAACGAGGTTCAAAGATCCATGTCAGTAAAATGATCCGATCTTCCCTTCACTATGCATCACAGGGCACTCAAAGGAAAGTGCTGTCTGCCCTCTTCCACATACATGAGCTCACACACGATTATCTAGTGCCACTGTGATTGACAGGGGAGAGGTATGCATCCCTCCCACCCATTGAGCGGCCAGTTTTGCTTTCTTGGCTCCTGGCCACGATGGCTGTAGCATTGTTGAGATCTTTCTCATGATACGATGAATGCTTTGCTTTTCCTTTTTAGGTTTTCTTTTCATCTACACACTTAATGTGCTTTTATGGATATCTAGGTTCACTTGTCTAGCTCCATTTAGGACCTTATTGTCCACTCATTGGTTAAAATTCAGACCTACACCCTAATAACATTCCTCGATTTATTTCAGATTCCTGTTATATACACTGTATTAATCAAATAGCCAGTATTGTAACCAGGTTGACAATTATTCGACTAATCAGTTGCTATATGGCTCTTTAGGTCCAGAAGCTGCAATGCATGTGTCCAGTGGATTTCCGTGGCGTTTTCCAGCTGGACGAGAGGAGAAGAGATGCTGTGATAGCACTCGGTATCTTCCTAGTGGAGTCTGAGCTGCAGGTACAAAACACTTGACACTCTGCAGTATCAAAAGCAATAATTAACTTTATCCAGTGATTTCGGTAGACACACTCATACACTACAGTTATCACTCTGCAATAGTACTCCAACGATGGTAATGCTTCCTCCAACCTTACTGTCCCTGTTAGCATTCTGTATCAGAAAAAAAGACTTGGACTCTAGTCAGCAAATTTCATTCTACCTAACCTTTCTGCTTTCTTCGTTCTATGTCCCTGGAGGTTCCTTTACTAAAGTAGCTACTGCCATTAGATGTCCTTTAGGGCTCTCAATGCTGGCTAGATTAAAAGACATTTGCCTTCTACAATATTTAATTGCAGTTTGGTTTTTTTTTTTATTCATTTTTGACAGAAGTTGGTGCACTGATTCTGATGAAGAAAATCATCCAGGTCGATTGTGGATATTTGTATTTTGTTTAAAGATCTTAGGTTTTTTTTTTTTTTTTTTCATTTAGTACCGCCCTTCAGAAGCTACATAAAATATTTACGTGCCCCAGAAGACAAAATAATAACAATTTACACCGATCATCCTGTTCAAAACTTTCCACCCCCCCCCCCCCCCGGCTCTTAATGTAACGTGTTGCCTTCTTGAGCATCAGTTAATGTTTGCACCTTTTGTAATAGTTGTGTACGAGTCCCTCAGTTGTCCTCGGTGTGAAAAGATGGATAATAAATAATGTGCAGGACCTGGAAGATTTTTCTGAAGAACAGTAGGCTCAGGACAAACAACGAAGGGACTCATGAACAACTATCACAAAACATAAAAACAGTCGTTGCTCATCCAGGTAACAACACACAGTATTAGGAATCAAGTGTATGTAAACTTTTGAACTGGTTCATTTGTGTAAATTCGGTTATTATTGTGTCTTGTGATACAATAATATGTAAACATCTCTAATGTGAAATCACTTATTCAGGGCGATACTAGATAAAAAACAAAATGCAATTTTTATAATCCCTCGTATTATTTATTTTTACATTAAATTATTAACATTTTGCAAATTCTGCAAAGGGTATGTAAATGTATGACCTCAACTGTATATTTTCTCTAAGTAAGCAGGATTAGCAGACTCTGATTTGTGTCTGTTATGCCACTCTTAACAAATAACTTATGTATGGAATAAAACACGACAGGGCATGTTGTTACAGAAAATTAATCAGCCGTTATTGAGAAATCATACTTTTTATCTGTTTATAGTTACGTTTTATGTTGTGGAACATCCTGACAGGTAGCAAGGTTGGTTTTCTCTCACCGTCCTCATTTCTTTTCTTAAAAAAAAAAAAAAAATGCAGTTACCAAGATATCATAAAGTCCTCTGTCTTGAAAGCTTTACAGTGACCGTTTTACCTCGTCCATTATAAAGCTTGGATTCTGGAGACATTTTTCTTTGTTAAGTACAACATGTTTTAACTATATTGATGATTAGGCTTTGAATATGTAGAGCGTCCCAGGTCCCTAGGAAAGCACAGTTTCTATAGAAACAATAACATATTAACATATACTAATCAATACCTTTTGACCAATCAGATTCAGGAATTCAACAGCGCTGTGGTAAGTTTATTTAAAAAAAAAAAAAAAAAGATTGACCACTTAAATAACAAACAAACAAAAAACAATATCCATAGCATAAATCAGCACAAACGAATGAATGAGGTCATGACAGTGAACATAATCACTAAGGAAAACAATACACTTCAGGTTCTTCATATAATTTTTGTTGTAAGAAAAATATGCATGTAAAAGTTAAGCAGTTGTTTGCCCTACTGTTTGGATATGGAACTGACAAGTGTAGTTTTTGGCCTTTTTTTTTTTCTTTTTCTTTTTTCCTCTAAGCACAAAGATGCTATTGTCCCGTACCTCCTGGGTTTGCTGAAAGGACTGCCGAGAGTGCAATGGATTGAAGAAAGCTCTGAGAGGAAGTGCAGAGGTAGACCACTCACACTTCTCCTAGATTTTTTTTCCTCTTTTTTTAAAAATATTTTAAAATGAGTCATTCAAATTCAACTTTCCTGTAACGTTCTCACTATTCCTGCAGATACTCTCCCCGTCGCTGAGAACTTCTGCTTTTGCTTGGTAACTATGCTCTCGGACGTCGCTCAGAGGGATGAGACCTTACGAATCCAGGTAGGTGCAGTGCTGCAGTCTTATCAGAAGCCAAATCTATGGATTTTATGAGATTTTGGTCCCGCATTTATTTCGCTATTTCTATTAGAATATCTTATTAACTGTTAATTATGAATATTGAATGTATAATTCTGGAGAATCATACAAGTATTATTTGATACAGAGATTTCCTCTGTTGTTGTACACAAGGTTTTCTGACTTGTTATTTGATATTTGTTCATGTAATATGGCTTTTGAGCTGACGGAACTGTGCCAAATGTACGTCAGCCTGTTAGACTAAATATGGAAACGTGTGGTTTCAGGAGTGGCATGGAGATTTATAGAGATTAATACGTGTGACGGTCTCGGGGGGAAAAAAAACCTGTCACACGTCACTGGATGAATTCTGGCAGTTTGAAATGGATTTTTCTCCTTATAATATACTTTGAAAAAAACAAACAAACAAAAAAAAACCCCCAAAGATTATTATTTTATTTACTTTCTAAATTTACCAAGGCTTTGTGCAAAGATCACCTTAGGGAAGTAAGGAGCCAGTGTAACAAACTTTAAGTTGTTATTGCTAGCTTTATAGTTCAGTGTGCTTTCCTCACACAGTGATCAAGTTGTTGATTATGTGCCATAGCAAAATGGCCACAAGCCTAATAGATTCAGGATGTATGTATGTATACAGTATGATAGTTTTTCCTGGCCACCGTCGCCTCTGGCTTGCTCATCAGGGATAAACTTATACATTTAAAATTTATATGCTGAATTTATATATTTCTGTAAAGCTGCATTGTTAAAAGCGCTATACAAATAAAATTGAATTGAAATTGAATTACTTTCCATCGTAAACCTATGTAATTGTCGCCCTTATTATTTTTTATTTAGATGGATAGCAGTTGGTTTTAGACAATCGTTGTGTTCGTATCGTTCACTTGAGTCTGAATAGAGTCTTTAAATTCAGTTTTCACTTTTTGGGGTAATCAGATGTTAAAATGTTGTTACTTTATTTTTGATTAAGGTGCAAAAGAAAAACATTTTTCATTTCTGGAAAAAAGAAAAAGAAAAAAAAAAAGACAAAATGTCAATTTTACCAGGTGAAGTGTTTTCCCAGTCCACCACATATCACTATAACAAATCTATTTCAAGCCTGAAATTAGTAAAAACAAAATGTGTACAAGTGTCTAGGTTCAATAATCTTTATTTGGTTTATTGCATGTTTATAATAGGAGATACTAGATACATTGGACTATATTCCAATGTAAAAGATTTTTTTTTTTTTTGCTGTGCGTTTAAACAAGGTCTTGAGACAAACGTAAAAACGAAAGGAGTCATGTTAATTATCCAAGAATCATTACTGAAATGATTGATTTTGTAATTATTGATTTCTCGTCCTGTACAGATTCTGGAGGCTGTGATGGACCTCATGCAGGTCCTCCTCGAAATATGTCGCAACCCTGAGGATCAAGATAAAGGTCTGCATCTAACTGTTTCGCATCGCATGTGCTGATAAACCCCACCTTTCCATTATGACCTTTAGTAGTGATGGCAAAATGCTCTTAAATATGAGACATTTTTAAATGTCAGTGGTTTTGGCTTATGCAGAAAAGGTGTATATCTTTACTCAGAATACCTGTGTCGATACACTCTGCCATGTTTGCTGGGTGTGGTGCGAGCGTCGGGGCGCTACAGCAACACAGATGAACCGCTGCTGTCTAAGCTGTACCCACGGACCATAGCGCAGCCGGTGGCTGCCTCGGAGGAGCCGGAGTCAGTGAGGCGGCGCTCGTTCAACGACTTCCGCTCCATCTTACCCAGCTCGCTGCTCACTGCGTGCCAGAGCGACACGCTGCGCCGCAAAACCAGCAGCGTCTCCAGCATCTCCCAACAGGTGTGGGGCTGCAGTTTTTTTTATGTCTCTTGAAGTTAATAATGCAACAAAAGTTTACACAGCACTTCCACTGGGGACTCTTTCCAGAAGTATTAAATAAACACAGAAAACTTTTCAACAATTACATATTGTTTTTTTTTTTTTTTAAACTTGTTTATGTGGCACGTCTGCCATACAAGTCCCTGGGAATTAGATATAGAAACTACGTTGTATTTGAACAAGTGCATCACTATAATCTGTGATTTTTATTACAATGGGCACTACAGTCACAGCTGCTATGATAGAAAATTCATTAACACCTTTTGACCAATCCGACTGCTGTGGTATAAATGATGAATAATGTCTTGAACATGTCATGCCTCTTTATGGCAGGTTGTGTTTTATTAATGTACATCATGGAATTGTTGTAATCATGTAATATTTATGATTATATCCTCCATTTTTTGTAACAGGCAAGTCCAGAACGTACAGTATTGCCTCCAAGCTCTCCTGCTGACCCTTCTGCTCCTTACTTTGAAGGTAACGTATGAACATCATAATCATCATAAATGTCAATATGAAATCAAATCCTCTTAGAGCTGATGTGTCACAGAGCATGTTCTTTATAAAAGCAAGGGTGACTTGCTTTTATAATTAAAAATGAATTAAAATCATCTATACACACCGATCAGTTATATGATCCAGATTTATTATCTTTATTCAGCAAGCACACTTCATTTCTCTTTGTGTTATGTGTTGTATAACAATACGCCTTCATATAGCAGTATGTAAGGGAGACTATGACAGCCGCTGAATTATTTATCTGTATGGTTAATTATTAATAATATTAATATGCATCTTTTTTTGAGGGTAAGTATATTAGTGATAGGAGCTGTTATATCTACAGTTGAGGCCCAAGGTTTAAATACACCTAGGCTAAAGATATTAAATTTCAGGTTTTTTTTCGCAGTCATTTTTGTATGGTGTGTATTGTTTAACATTTACCATGTTACCATACATTTCTTTTGGTAAGTCAATTAGGACTACTTTGTTAATACCGAAGTTAATTTGAAAACATTCAGTTTGAGTCAAATGTTTACATACATGAAGTTGTCTCTGCAAACAGTCTGGAGGATCTCATTTAGAAGCTTCTGATTGGCCAGTTGTGATAAATAAGTTAATTCTGCACATGTGGCTATAAAAGGGCCTACCTTTAGAGACAGTGCCATTGATACCATGGCCAAATTCACTTAAGCAACTCATTCAAGACCTCAGAAAAAAAATCGTGGACCTCCACAAGTCCAGTTCCTCAAGAAACTGGTGAAGGACTTACAGACATCAGGTGCCAACTATGTACATCCAACATTTGGAAAGTCCAACATCACCATGGCCTGAAAGAATGTCATGCAAGGAAGAAGCCCCTATTCTAAAAATTATATAAAAATGCCAGAATGAAGTTTGCAGGTGATCATCAGGAAGAAGACCTATCCTTTTGGAGGAGTGTTCTCTGGTCAGATGAAGCAATAATTCAGTCCCTCCAGGATTATGGGATTTTGCACTCACAGAAATGAGCTCAAAATCAAACAAACTTCGCAATATTCAGAGGCAATTTTTCAAAATTACCGCAGATTTTCCGCAGAGTTGGGCCAAGAAGTGTCGTGTGATGTCATCACAACACGCATTCAGCCAAAGCCCACTTCGATTCACGTGCATCGAATATGAGTACAGCTAAAAGGTCTCATTTATCAACAAACATCACTGCAAAAAACAATTTCATGCAGTTTCACCAATTCAAATACAGGTGCATCTCAATAAATTAGAATGTCGTGGAAAAGTTCATTTATTTCAGTAATTCAACTCAAATTGTGAAACTCATGTATTAAATAAATTCAGTGCACACAGACTGAAGTAGTTTAAGTCTTTGGTTCTTTTAATTGTGATGATTTTGGCTCACATTTAACAAAAACCCACCAATTCACTATCTCAACAAATTAGAATACTTCATAAGACCAATAAAAAAAACATTTTTAGTGAATTGTTGTCCTTCTGGAAAGTATGTTCATTTACTGTACATGTACTCAATACTTGGTAGGGGCTCCTTTTGCTTTAATTGCTGCCTCAATTCGGCGTGGCATGGAGGTGATCAGTTTGTGGCACTGCTGAGGTGGTATGGAAGCCCAGGATTCCAGCCTCAGTCCATTCCTTGTGAAGTTCACTCAAATTCTTGAATCGATTTTGCTTGACAATCCTCATAAGGCTGCGGTTCTCTCGGTTGGTTGTGCATCTTTTTCTTCCACACTTTTTCCTTCCACTCAACTTTCTGTTAACATGCTTGGATACAGCACTCTGTGAACAGCCAGCTTCTTTGGCAATGAATGTTTGTGGCTTACCTAGTGAACCAAACTGAGAGACCATTTTGAAGGCTCAGGAAACCTTTGCAGGTGTTTTGAGTTGATTAGCTGATTGGCATGTCACCATATTCTAATTTGTTGAGATAGTGAATTGGTGGGTTTTTGTTAAATGTGAGCCAAAATCATCACAATTAAAAGAACCAAAGACTTAAACTACTTCAGTCTGTGTGCACTGAATTTATTTAATACACGAGTTTCACAATTTGAGCTGAATTACTGAAATAAATGAACGACATTCTAATTTATTGAGATGCACCTGTAGTTTTCTGCAAAAAAGCACAAAATAAGTGGCATCACAAATTTTGAAAAAAGCCGCAGCAAAATCAAGCATTTTTGGCCACAGCAATCACAAAAAAACGAAATCCTGTACAGACTGATTGAACTGTTTGGCCATAACCGTCAGCGCTATGTATGGTGGGAAAAGGGTTAGGCTTTTAATCCGAAGAACACTAACCCAACTGTGAAGCATGGGGGTGGCGGCATCATGTTGTGGGAGTATTTTACAGGAAGAGGGAACGGTGTGCTTCTGACAATAGATGGCATCGTGAGGAAAGGGGATTATCAAGAAATACTGAAGTAACACCTCAAACCATCAGTCAGAAAGTTTAAACTTGGTCACAATTTGGTTTTCCAGCAGGACAATGCTCCTAAGCGTACCTCCCATTGAAAATTTGTGGATTGAACTGAAAAATTGTCTCAGCAAGGAGACCCACAAGCCTGACCAAGTTATACCAATTCTGTCAGGAGGAATGGGCAAAAACTCCAGCAAAAAAAAAGGCTACCCCATGCATTTGATTCAACTTTAGCAATTAAAAGGCAATGCCACCAAATACTTACAGTGTATGTAAACTTCTGAGCCACTGAAAAACTGAATAAAAATAACAGTAAATAACAGCTGAAAACAGACCTCTTATTCAAATAAAGTAGATACCCTAAGTGAGTGAGAGAGAGAGAGCGAGAGAGAGATTAAAGACAAATAGGACAAACAGTGCTCTATTGCTGTTACACTATTATTATTTCCAGAAAGGTTCACAGGGCATCTGGTTCTGAGTAGAGATATGAAATATTATATAACTGCACGCACGAGATTAGGTCCTCTAGCTGAGACCAGTTATGAACTCAAACGATGTAACTGAGGTTGAACAACTGTTAGAGCCAGCATTCACACACCATACTGACAGTGCTGGCATTTCTACCTCTGTTCTTTTATTTTTAATTTTTTAATTTTTACATTTTTTCTAGTGTTTCTGGGGGTGTAGTGTTGGGTTCATATTTATTTAAAAAAAAAAAAAATTTGGAGCACTATGTAGACATAGATAATGTCATTGCGTCACACTCATGCTGATAATATCCTTCTCTCTAAAAAAAGATGCATTTGTCCTGTGTGTATTTGTGTTGGTCATAGCAGGATCATACCTACCTGATGGCAGTGCTGTAGACCCGGACTACTACTTTTCCAACATCAGCTCCAGTTTCTCTGTGTCTCCGCTCTTCACTGGCAGCAGCACTAGAGGCTTCGATGTCCCTTTGGACATGCTGAGGCATCTCCTTCAGATGGTCAGTGTTCCATATCCATCCTTCTCATCTTACTTCTGCTTTTTTACTCTGAAGTGTCATATACATATAGATGGACGAATGCATGAGTAAATAGATGGGTAGCTGTGTGGATAGACAGATGTGTGACTGCATAGATGAATGAGTAAACACTTACTGACGTGAAAAAATAAGTACACCCAATGGAAATAGCAGCTGTTTTTATTTATTTATTTATTTGTTTGTTTGTTTGCTTGTTTTTACATATTTGAACAAGCAAACATTTGATCCTCTTTGAAACAGTGCCTATTAATAAAGTTGATACACTCGATCAAAAAAACAAAAAATTTACATTTTGTAGTAATTTTCACAATTTAAATGAACAAAAAAACAGATCAGTCACATGGAAAAAGTAAGTACACCCTTACATTTATCACACCTTCAAATCCATAAAATTAGAATCAGGTGTTCAAGATTGGGTGCCAGTGATCAGAACCTGCTTAGGGAGTACAGGTGGAACCTGTCTTATTTATACCCCTCTCATATCTAGTGTCTGGTGTTCCCTTTGCTATTGAAGTGTGTGGTGTCATCATGCCAAGATCTAAAGAGTTCTCTAAGGCCTTCAGAAAAAAGTCTGTGGATGCCTATGAGTCTGGCAAGGGATTTAAAAAGATCTCCAAATGACTTGAAATGCGTCGTTCCTCTGTACGGAAAATGATCTACAAATGGCACAGATTTCAAACAACTGCCAATTTGTCCAGGATCGGCCGTCCCAGCAAATTCAGGCCAAGAGCAGATCGTCTGATGCAAAAAGAAGTATCCAAGAACACCAAAATTTAATCACAGGATCTGTTAGTAAGTCTTGCAGCTGTTGGTGTCAAAGTGCATGCTTCTACAATCAGAAAGAGACTGCACAAATTTGTCCTGCATGGGAGGCGTGCCAGGAAAAAGCCTTTGCAAGGCTACAGTTTGCCAACGAGCATATAGGCAAAGACCAGGCCTTTTGGAATAATGTGCTCTGGACAGATGAATCAAAGATAGAGTTGTTTGGCCACAGTAACAGCAGACATGTTTGGCGCAGACCAAAGACAGCTTTTCAGGAGAAGCACCTCATACTAACTGAAGCACGGTGGTGAAATGTTATGGTTTGGGGTTACTTCGCTGCCTCAGGGACTGGACAGCTTGTATTAATTGATTCAACTATGAATTCTGCATCATATCAAAGAGTGCTTGAAGATAATGTGAGGCCATCTGTCCGAAAGTTGAAGTTGAACTGAAAGTGGACCTTTCAACAGGATAATGATCCTAAGCACAGTAACAAATCCACCAAGGAATGGCTCAAAAAGAAGAAATGGAGGGTTATGGAATGGCCTAGTCAAAGCCCGGATTTGAATCCTATTGAAACGTTGTGGGGGGATTTGTAACGGTTAAAAATTCCAGCAAGCCTGGTGAAAATTATGCAAAACGCCTACAAGAAGTTATTTCTCTTAAAGGAGAAGTATCAGAAAATATCACATCTATTGATATTTCTGTTGAATAAATGATTGAAAAAGCTAATTTTTCTTGTGGTTTTGTTCAAGTATATCAACTTCATTAATAGGCACTGTTTCAAAGATCAAATGTTTGCTTGTCCAAATATGTAAAAAAAAAAAAAGCAAACAATTTCCATGGGATGTACTTATTTTTTCACATAACTGTATATAAGTATGTACTTAATTGATCTCATAAGGAATATTGTTAGAAAATCCAGCACAGTGAAAGTGCCAATAAACACCAAACAGAACAGTAAATGTACTAAATACAGTATAATCCAAGGAAATAACTTAAATAAAAATATTATTTGAGCAAAGTTGTACTTTGTAATGTTTCACACAATTTCTACTAATGATGTACTTGATGCTTCTTTGTTATCAGATTGAAGAGTTTGTTGCTGAGACATTTTTAAAGAAGCTGGATCAGACCATGGTGGATGTATTGGAGGTAAGTTGCATTCTTCTTCTTCTTCTCCTTATTATTATTATTATTATTATTATTATTATTATTATTTGTCACTGATTCATCCTGGTTCAGTAATAATGTAGTACACTCTATGATCCATGCTTTTTGTTGCAGAGCAATCCTGGCCATCATCTCTTCTACAAAACCTTCAGTGACCCTCTGTATGTGGCGATATTTAAAATGTTAAGGGACACGCTATACTATATGAAAGGTAAGGGAGGTAATAAAATATTCTTTTATACTCTAACTTGTAAGGAATAAAATGAATGACACGTATCCATTTGTAGTTATGTTTAATGGAACAGTTCCTGTTATAGCAGCTATAAACAGTCGTTCCCTCACCAGCGTATCTTTGTTGCTGTTTTGAAGTTATTTAAACCAAAAAACACAGCTTGTCAAACCCAGGATGCAGAAAATCCTCTGTCTTGAAGACTGTCCCATGGGGGAAAACTTACTCACTGACACCTGGCACTTCTTCCATAAATGTCAAATTAAACATCTCCTTACCCAATCCTTTGGCCAAGATCAAAGAGCTGTCCAAGGATGTCAGGGACAAGATTGTAGACCTACACAAGGCTGGAATGGGCTACAAGACCATCGCCAAGCAGCTTGGTGAGAAGGTGACAACAGTTGGTGCGATTATTCGCAAATGGAAGAAACTGTCAGTCTCCGTCGGTCTGGGGCTCCATGCAAGATCTCACCTCGTGGAGTTTCAGTGATCATGAGAACGGTGAGGAATCAGCCCAGAACTACACGGGAGGATCTTGTTAATGATCTCAAGGCAGCTGGGACCATAGTTACCAAGAAAACAATTGGTAACACACTACGCCGTGAAGGACTGAAATCCTGCAGTGCCCGCAAGGTCCCCCTGCTCAAGAAAGCACATGTACAGGCCCGTCTGAAGTTTGCCTGAATGATTCAGAGGAGAACTGGGTGAAAGTGTTGTGGTCAGGTGTGGTCAGATCTCTTTGGCATCAACTCAACTCGCCGTGTTTGGAGGAGGAGGAATGCTGCCTATGACCCCAAGTCATAACACCATCCCCACCGTCAAGCATGGAGGTGGGAACATTATGCTTTGGGGCTGTTTTTCTGCTAAGGGGACAGGACAACTGCACCGCATCAAAGGGACGATGGACGGGGCCATGTACCGTCAAATCTTGGGTGAGAACCTCCTTCCCTCAGCCAGGGCATTGAAAATGACCTTAATGACTTGGAGAGGATCTGCAAAGAGGAGTGGGACAAAATCCCTCCTGAGATGTGTGCAAACCTGGTGGCCAACTATAAGAAACGTCTGACCTCTGTGATTGCCAACAAGGGTTTTGCCACCAAGTACTAAGTCGAAGGGGTCAAATACTTATTTCACTCATTAAAATACAAATCAATTTATAACTTTTTTGAAATGTGTTTTTCTGGATTTTTTTGTTGTTATTCTGTCTCTCACTGTTAAAATACACCTACCATTAAAATCATAGACTGATCATTTCTTTGTCAGTGGGCAAACATACAGAATCAGCAGGGGATCAAATACTTTTTCCCCCCACTGTAAGTCCCTGTCAAACATACACTGTAACATGTATTTTACTTTTTTTTTCTTTTTCTTTTTACAAAATGACCAAAAACTTGTAGAATTTGGTTTCAGAAAGAACAGAGCACATGGCTGGATGTGACATTGCTTGGGAGGGCTAAAAATAAATTCTAATACCTATCAATATCTCAGTGTTACTATTGAACTATTAAGGTTGAGTCTTAATAGACCAGGCATAAACCTACACATATACTGTACATAGGACCACGCTCACTGAACGACACACAGGCAACACCATTTGTGAGTGCTATTTTTTTTTTTTAAAGTCAAGTCTTTACAAAAAATCATGCAGTGTCTGTTCCAAATTACATGCATGTTAAACAGAAAAGCTGCACTTGCCGTGCACCAGCCCTTTCGTTCAAACCACACAAAACTTACGGTTCTTTCATTTGTCCCTTCATGCAGATTTCTTAAATTAGATTACTTTGATTGGACAATGTTTGCTTAGACTATTTTACTTATACAGTGGTGCTTGAAAGTTTGGGAGAATTTTTTTGTAGAATCTTCAATGCGAAGACAATCAGGTGTGAGTGAGCGCCCTGTTTTATTTAAAGAGCAGGGATCTATCAAAGTCTGATCTTCACAACACATGTTTGTGGGGGTATATCATGGCATATACAAAGGAGATTTCTGAGGACCTCAGAAAAAGAGGAGTTGATCAGGTTGGAAAAGGTTACCAAACCATCTCTAAAGAGTTTGGACTTCACCAATCCACAGTCAGGCAGATTGTGTACAAGTGGAGGAAATTCAAGACCGTTGTTACTCTCCCCAGGAGTGGTCGACCAACAAAGATCACACCAAGAGTAAGACGTCTAATAGTCCACGAGGTCACAAAGGAACCCAGGGTAACTTCTAAGCAACTAAAGGCCTCTCTCACATTGGCTAATGTTAATGTTTATGCGTCCACCATCAGGAGAACACTGAACAATGGTGTGCATGGCAGGGTTGCAAGGAGAAAGTCACTGCTCTCCAAAAAGAACATTGCTGCCCATCTGCAGTTTGCTAAAGATCACATGGACAAGCCAGAAGGCTATTGGAAATGTTTTGTGGATGGATGAGACCAAAATAGAAATTTTTGGTTTAAATGAGGAGCGTTGTGTTTGGAGAAAGGAAAACACTGCATTCCAGCATAAGAACCTTATCCCATCTGTGAAACATGGTGGTGGTAGTATCATGGTTTGGGCCTGTTTTGCTGCATCTGGGCCAGGACGACTTGCCATCATTGATGGAACAGTGAATTCTGAATTATACCAGCAAAATCTAATTTTGGAAAATGTCAGGATATCTGTTTATGAACTGAATCTCAAGAGAAAGTGGGTCATGCAGCAAGACACCGACCCTAAGCACACAATTCATTCTACTAAAGAATAGTTAAAGAAGAATAAAGTTAATGTTTTGGAATGGCCAAATCAAATCAAAGTCCTGACCTTAATTCAATAGAAATGTTGTTGAAGGACCTGAAGCAAGCAGTTCATGTGGGGAAACTCACCAACATCCCAGAGTTGAAGGTGTTCTGTACTGAGGAACGGGCTAAAATTCCTCCAAGTCGATGTGCAGGACTGAGCAACAGTTACCAGAAACGTTTAGTTGCAGTTATTGCTGCACAGGGGGGTCACACCAGATACTGAAAGCAAAGGTTGACATACTTTTGCCACTCACAGATATGTAATATTGGATCATTGTCCTCAATAAGTAAATGACCAAGTATAATGTTTTTGTCTAATTTGTTTAATTGGGTTCTCTTTGTCTACTTTTAGAACTTGTGTGAAAATCACACAAACTTTCAAGCACCAATGATCAAGAAAGTAAACCACTTTGTTCATGTTTATTACACCCACTATTGTATTTCATATGTGTGTTCTCAGTCACTGCTGATAACATGTTATGGTATGTCAGAGACGTTGGTTTAAACAAATTAGCCCCAATGCACACAAAATCTAGAGGGCGCTTCACAAAGTATAGTCACTGATAGGCTGTGTGAATCTACAATCTGGCATGGAAAGAAGTCAGTCCCAGCCTCTACTACATACCATTCTGTGTATTTTTACTTATAACTGTTGGTGGCGCTGTTGCACTTGGTTCCGCAAATGTAAAAAAAAAAGTAGCCTTATTTTTATGTATTTTCTCCTTAGCCCTGCTAGTCCATTTATACCAGCCTGCGCTGGAACAGAGAGAGCCACAAGCAATCACGGGTTTGAGCAAGTGTTACACTAATTATGAAGCATTCAGCCAAACTCATAAAGTAAATATATGTGCATGATAGTGTGCATATTCTAAATCTGTCTAAAAACTGATGGCTGTTGTAAAAATCCCTTGCTATCGTAGAATGTTAAGTAAATTGTTCACGTCCAATGTTGCTGTAGACAATTAGACCCTGTGTTTTATGTGCAGACCTGCAGACGTCCTTCGTGAAGGAAGTGCACGACTTTGTGCTGGAGCAGTTCAGCAGCAGCCAATCAGAGCTGCAGCGCATCCTGCATGATGTGGAGTCCCTGCATAGCGAGCTGAGCCCGCTGAAGTTACGTTGCCAGGCCAACGCCGCTTGCGTGGACCTCATGGTGTGGGCCGTCACCGAGGAACAGGGTAAGAGCACCATCATGACACCTGGCACTGCTTCCATAAATTTTAAATTAAACGTCTCCTTACAGAAGCTTCACCATATTAATGATTATACAGTATACAACAGACGTGAGTACACTCCTGTGTAATATCACTTAAATGTCAAATGATTCAAAATTGTATCACTTAGAAATAATTGCATTATTTCTAAGTTGACAAGTGGAGTATTTTCTCTTATGAACAATCAATCAAAACAAATACTTTAGAAAGAATATGTTGAAAATACAGGCCTCAAAGTAGAAACTCAATGCAACAAAAGTGAATACACCCGTGATCTCTGACATTAGCAAACCTGTGATAACCTGTGATTTCCATTTAGCCTAATTGCATGAACATGGTTATAAAATGACCTGTGAACACCAGAACTTTCTCAATTTTGGACCCATGGGCTGTGTCTATCTGCATGTCTGCATCATGGCGCCTCATGGAAAAGAATTGCCAGAGGAATTGAAAAGTCTGATTGTGAGACTTCACAAAGATGGAAAAAGGATACAAGAAGATTGGTGACCAACTAAAAATCAGTGGAAACACAGCTGCAGCAGTAATCAGGAGGTATAGAACCAAGCCATAGTACCACTAATCAGAGCCACAGTGGCCGTGCTCCTAAAATGACAGCACAGACAGTGCGCTACTTGTACAATCTAGCTCTGAACAACAGATGGGCAAGTGCTTCAGATTTAGCACAGGGGTTATCAGTGGAAATCTGAGTTTCTGTAACAGCTCAGCCAGTGTGAAGGACATTGCATAACGTCAAACTATATGGACGGCATCCAATAAAAAAAAACCTTCGCTTGCTTTTCAGCACAAAATGCCAGATTTAACTTTGTAAAGAACATGAAAAGAAGCCTGATGGATATTGGGAGCACATTCTTTGGTCAGATGAGACCAAGATATCAGATGGGGTCCAGCATGTTTGTTGTGAACCTGGCCGGGACTACCACAGTCAATGCATAGTCCCGAAAGTGAAGCATGGAGGTGGGAGTGTGATGATATGGGGCTGCATGAGTGCAAAAGGTGTTGGGGAGATGACATTTATAGATGGCATCACGAATGCCTGTGGATATATCAAAATACTGGCTGACAAGGTGACTCCAGTCTGCCAAAATCATGCAAGAGGTTCCATAGAAGAAAAAAGTGAAGACTATGACCTGGTGCCTGAGTTGTCACCTGATTTGAATAGCATTGTCATGTGACCTTCGACGTCATCATAAACACAAAAATCTTAAACAAGTTAACAATTTATTCGGGTATTGTCAAACAAGTCCTTTTTAACCAAAGTTTAATACTTAAAAAGAGCAGACGTTGTCTTCTGCGTTTTTTTTCTGAGCTTGTCCGCACCAGTCCCGTTGCATCATGGGATTATTTGACTCGCGTAATGTCCATCGGTTGCACACTGCAAAATCTCGCCCGAAGCAGTACGCCATCCGGCCGTCCTCTGGCGTACTGCTTTTCGCCTACTGTGTAGTAGGTAAGTATGCGGTTTCGGACGCAGCCATTGTCTCTGAAGAATGGCAGAAGATCTCCCGTGAAATTTGTGCAACATTGGTATGCTCCATGCCGAGGAGGATTGAGTCTGTCATCAAAAATAAAGGTGGACATATGAAGTATTGAAAAAAAGTAGAAGATTTGAATCTCAATAATGAAAGGTACTGACTTTTGTTGCATTGAGTTCCTACTGTAGGGCCTGTATTTGTTTGCTCTTATGTAAAATTAAAAACTAATACCCTACTGTTCAACTTAGAAGTAATGCAATTATTGTAAGGTGATACAGTTTTGAATGATATTGCACAGGGGTGTACTCGCTTCTGTTGTATATGGTACATTTTTCTTTGTTAAATAATAACACATTTTTAATATGTGTTATTATAATAATATTATTTCTCTTCCTGGTAGGTGCTGAGAACCTTTGCACCAAACTGTCAGAGAAGCTGCAGTCTAAGACATCCAGTAAAGTCATCATCGCACACATGCCTCTGCTCATCTGCTGCCTGCAGGTTAGTGCTGGAGACCTGAGCCAAAGCTTCATTCAGAATCCTCCCCAGATTTAGGGTGATGATAAACACAGAAACTGATCCAAACTACCAATATAGTGGGGTTTCTGTCCATTGTTATGCAAATGTTACATTTGTGCACATTGAAAGCTGAAAGGACAGTGGGATGGAAACACACAGTGACTGGCTTGTTGTGGAATCTTTCATTTTAAAACTTGTGAAACATTTATATTAAAACATGTGTGAGGTCTTAAAATTGGCCCATTCAATATATAGTATTGGTTGTGAATAAAACTAATGACTAAAAAAAGGCATATAATAGTAGATTCGAGAGTAATAGATGTCTTGATGCTGTGTTGTTCTAGGGTCTTGGGAGGCTGTGTGAGCGCTTCCCGGTGGTGGCTCACTCCGTCACCATGTCTCTGAGAGACTTCCTGGTGGTGCCATCGCCTGTTCTGGTCAAGCTCTACAAATACCACAGCCAGTATGCCAGTGGTGAGACCCACTATCTTTGTCACAACTAAATGGCTACCAATTATCATACATGAGGACACTTCTGTTATTAGAGTGAGGGGATTCAATGAATCAGACTTGAAGAATTGAATCACTTTTGTCTTTTCTGAAAAAAGGGACCGGTGAGATTAAGATCCACGTGACCAACGAGCATTCCCAGTCCACCTTCAGTGCTCACGCCAGTAAGAAAAGCCAGCCGTCCATGTATGAGCAGCTACGAGACATCTCCATAGACAACATCTGCAGGTAAACGAATGATGGAAATGACAGATTTTCACGTCACGCTGTAATGAATGTACAGTAGAGAATGTACAGAATGCACACTGACTGTGGGGGGAAGAGATCATTCAGAATGAGTTTCTTTGCCATTTTGTAGATTATTTTACTGTATTAAATTATGAAGAATGGTGGTATATACTGTACTACCCTACAGCAAGATTCCAGGTTGTTTTGTTTATTTATTCAGTTTCAAAGTGTTTAGTTGCTTGTATCCCATTTATTGCCATGAAGGTGCTTGAATGCAGGACTGACCATGGACCCTGTAATTGTCGAGGCGTTTCTTGCCAGCCTGTCCAACCGTCTTTACATCTCACAGGAAAACGACAAGTACGTCTTTGCTTAACCTCTCAAGTACTGAAACCAACTATCTGTTCTTTCAGAGTAAATTACTTGTATCTTTACAGTTGAAAGCAGTGTCACAGGAATGTTACTACTTCTTTTCTAGGGATGCTCACCTTATTCCGGATCATACCATCCGGGCACTGGGGCACATCGCGGTGGCATTGAGGGACACGCCACGTGTAATGGAACCCATCCTGCAGATCCTGCAGCAGAAGTTCTGTCAGCCGCCCTCCCAGCTCGATGTGCTGATCATTGACCAGCTGGGCTGTATGGTCATCACTGGCAATGTGGGTTTGCACATACAGTACTGTGCAAAAGTTTTAGGCACATGCAAAGAAATGCTGTAGAGCAACGATGCCTTCAAAATAATGAAATGATATGTTTCTACATTTAAAAAAATACTGTAAAGAGCAGTAAACAGTAGTAAATGAAACAAAGTCAATATTGATGTGACAAAAAAATAAAAATAGTAGTCTCCAGTACAATTAGTGCAGTTTTATAAGGAAATGAGCTGGTAAGTTTTATTGAGCATCTTGCAGAACCAGACACAGTTCTTCTGGAGACTTTGACTTTCGCACTCGCTTCTTATTTTTGCAGCAAAACCCAGCAGCCTTCATTGTGTTTACTGTCTGAAAAGTGTCTCTTACGTAATATGCTGCTTTCTTTAATGACATACAAACATTTTTCTGTAACATTTAATCTTGTGCTAGAAAACTAATGTTTGGGAATCTAAAATGTTTTTTGTACCGACTTGACATAAAATAAAAAATCTATAACGAAGTTTGTACTAAAAAAAATAGGGTGCCTAAAACTTTTGCACAGTGCTGTACGTAAGTGGTTTTATTATCTTATACTGCTAGATGAAAGCATGTTCTTTGTAAATGGGTGCATTTTTGTATAGTGCACATTGTGTGCTTAAGGCAAAAGGTTCTCCTTAATTGAGCTCAGCGAGGACATCTGAATGCTGAGTGTGCTTTCACTGGAATCGCCTGGAGTGGAGCATCATTGTTAGTTTTTAGGTTAAGAGCAGTGAAATGGGATTGATGATTGCCACATGACTTTTGTGTCTCTAAAGGCTGCCTTTCGGCAGCAATAATTATACTCAAGTGCCTTGAAAATTGTATTGACCTCCAGTACTTTTCCATATTTTGTAGCATTAAAAGCTGGCAGGCCACAAGTAACTCGATATGATGCTACCACCACCATGCGTCACTGTAAGAAAAGGTGTTCTCAGGATGATGGGCAGTGTTGGCTTGGGGAAAAAAGTTCAGTTTTCTCTCATCAGACCAGTTTGTGTAGAGTCATGACATATAATCCCATTTTCAATTCATTTAAGTCCATTTAAGTTCCAGCTTGTAACTCTACACAGTGTGAAAAACTTCATTGGGGTGAATAATTATGCAAGGCACTGTATACATACCTGGCAGTTAATAGTAATTTTAGGTTTAATTAAGTACCTAAATAATCTCTGCTACTTACTGAAGTTGTGTGAGAATTGTTAGTAATATTTTATTGAACATCTTTCAGCAATACATATACCAGGAGGTCTGGAACTTGTTTCAGCAAATAAGTGTGAAAGCCAGCTCGATGGTGTATTCCACCAAAGACTACAAAGATCATGGATACAGGTAATTACACGTGTCACTTCCAGTCATTCAGCAGTGCATATCATAACTTTAAAACAGAGTGCTTACACATAATATACACCGTTAAATGAATTCTTCACGTGAATTTGGGGCAGTGGTAGCTCAGTGGTTAAGACATTGGACTACTGATCAGAAGGTCGTGTGTTCAAATCCCAGCTCTGCCAAGCTGCCACTGTTGGGCCCTTGAGCAAGGTCCTTAACCCTCAACTACTCAGTTGTATAAATGAGATAAATGTAAGTCGCTATGGATAAGGGCGTCTGCCAAATGCCATAAACGTAAAACGTAAATTTGCTGTCATTGCCAACAGTGGACCTGCATCATTTTACAATACAGCATGATGAAGAAATCTGAAATAGTTGCAGGAAAAAAAATGCAGTTATCGTTATGTTGTACAGGTTATTGATGTCGCAAGGAGTATTATTTATATAATATTCTGGAATGCACCATGCGATATGCTAAGAATGAAGGTAGCCTACGTATACGAGATGCAATTCAACTAGAAAGATATATCTGCTTTGTTTTGATAAACTGTTGAAGAGCAGGTTTTCTTTAAAGCTCTGTTCCTTTTCTTTCAACCACAAAGCATTACAGGATCTGCTTTGAAATATGGTTAAGCCTGAATCTGGTAGAACAGCTGTACTGGTTAACATAATGAACTGAGAAGTTTCTTGATTTTTCTGTGTGGTTACCTACACGTCTCTGCAAGCAAAACAGGTTATATTATCAGGCCACAGAAGAAATTCAAATGAAAGTTATTGCAAATCTTTAGATAATTTGTCATGTCACAACATCTGGGTTTCTATTTGAGCTCTATTTCACGTTCCTAGTAGGAGATATTCCGACCTTCTTAATTGTCTGGAACCTCTGTTTAAAAATAGCTTTCAATTTTCCCAAACCAGAAAACGTGTCCCTGGTAGCATTACCCACATGGTTTTAAGGGTGATGTCCTTTTTTGTTTCATATTTGCAGGCATTGCTCCTTGGCCGTGATTAATGCTCTGGCTAACATCGCAGCTAACCTTCAGGCTGAGCAGAAGGTGGACGAGTTACTTGTAAACCTGCTGGAGCTGTTCGTTCAGCTGGGCCTGGAGGGCAAGCGTGCAAGTGAGAGAGCCAGTGAAAAAGGCCCAGCACTTAAGGTATACACACACAGCACTTAAGGTATACATTGCGAACAAGTAGTGGACACCAGTGACTTAGCACAATCAATTCATCTTGTTGAAATCACCACTGCATTCATACGGTGCGTGGTCGGTTGATTTGCAAGTAAAAATAAACGATGTGCCATTTATGTCTTCTGATTGGTGGAGGAAGAGGTAAGAAAAAGGAAAGAAGAAGAATAAAACAAAATGAAATAAATCTATAAGACTATCATTAGGATTTCATCAACTACCAAGTTTTTGAAGAGCTCCCAGAGACATGATGTGATCTAAAAAGGCTCCAGACAAACTATCCATTTCCATAATGCTTTAGTCAGCTGCACAATTATTGGCACCCTTGGTTTTCCATAACCGGATATGAAAAAAATGCCTTCATGGTTAATTATCTTAATCTCTCACGGAAAATATGGGATATCTAACTTTAATTGAACTAAATTTATTCTAAGAAAATAAAACACTCATTTCATTTCATCTCAGATAAAAGATCAACAATTTCAGATATCATGGAAGTATTAATGCAGGTTTGGCAGTGCTTTTTTGCTGTGTTCCAGCATGATTGAAGGCAGCTAATGGTGTTACCTCTGCATTTACCTAGTATTATTAATGCAGTGCTTTTTACACCAGTATAAGAGGATTTGCTGCAGCTCATGGATCTGTAGTTGTATTTGCACTGAGGTATTAATACACATAAAACAGTAATAAAGCTACATTGTATTAGGATTGTAACATTTTGGAGAATTTTGGAGCCGTTAAAAGCCCTAATGATTTGGTAAACAACACAGAAAGCGACTGTGATTGAAATCTGCACAATTAGTATGAGCTTTTGTACGTTGAAAAATTCTGTCTTTTTCTTTTAGGCTTCAAGCAGTGCTGGTAACTTAGGAGTGCTCATTCCTGTCATCGCAGTGGTATGAGATAATTCCTAATCTAAAACCTTATCCGTAATGACATAATGGTTTTCACCCTATATTGTGCACTGTATGTCAGAGACTTAAAAAAAAAAAAAAAATGTGCAAATGGATCAACTTTATTTCATTTTCAGCTGACCAGACGTTTACCACCGATTAAGGAGGCTAAGCCTAGGCTGCAGAAGCTTTTCAGAGACTTTTGGCTGTATTCAGTCGTCATGGGCTTCGCAGTGGAGGGTTCAGGTGAGCTGTAATTGTAAAGCGGTACTTAGTATGGCTGTGTCATCCTACTGTACCAATAGTACGTCACACTACTATATGTGAGAGCGGTATGCAGTTTTTGTGAACTAGTTTTGTAATGTCTTCTCCAGGTTTATGGCCAGAGGAATGGTACGAGGGTGTGTGTGAAATTGCCACTAAATCCCCTTTGCTGACATTTCCCAGTGGAGAGCCTCTGCGCTCAGAACTGCAGTATAACTCGGCTCTGAAGAATGACACGGTCACTCCAGTATGTTTACATGAGCTCCACTGTGGAATCTTTTAGAGCTTAATTCAGAAGGAACCAGTCATTTAGTCAAATTCTCCTCCAATGGTGGTATATATCTGAAGGACAATAATAGGGTTATGCTATACAGGAAATTGCTGCAAAGTTCTTAGAGTTGAACAGATCTGTATTTATGTAAGATGAACTTACTTATGGGGTTTGTTTCTTTGTAGGCTGAGTTGAACGATTTGCGAAGCACCATCATTAACTTACTGGATCCTCCACCTGAAGTAGCAGCCCTTATTAATAAGCTGGACTTTGCCATGTCTACCTACCTGCTATCAGTCTACCGGCTGGAATATATGAGGTACTTCAGCAGTATACATGTATAATATATAAGGAATAAAACATGATGCCGTGTGCTGTTATAGAAATAAAAATAATCAATGACTGAGGGCTGTGATGCAGAGTTACCTTTACCAGCCCAGCGTTGATTATTTTTCTATAACAGCATGTCCTGAAGTGTTTTATTCCTATTATACCACAGTTTAGCAGTTTACCAGTGAATACAGTTTTTTTTTAATTAATGAACAAAATGTAATCCTTTTTTTTTCATACACAACTGTTTATAGTTAGGTTTAATGCTGTGGAATGTCTGAAACAAGTTACATTATTCCAGGTTTTTTTTTTAAACTAGTAAATTGCAGGTTTATATGTAATTAATAATATATATATATATATATATATATATATATATATATATATATATATATATATATATATATATATATATATATATATATTTAATCAACTTTCTGTGGTATAAGTAAATATAATATTTAAATACTAATAATGAGTGAAACTTCGTAGCCACCAGATTTCCTTTACATTGAGTTAGCATTCACATTAGGGAACAAGACCTTGCTTTCACACGAACATACCGTATAATAAAATTGTTTCCAAATTGCAGAATGCTGCGCGCTCTGGATTCAGACCGTTTCCAGGTGATGTTCCGTTATTTTGAGGATCGAGCCATCCAGAAAGACAAGTCGGGTAAAACAAAGACTTAAATGGTTACTACTCATGCGTGTAACTAAACGTTGTGACTTAAGTATCCTATTAATTGTCGCGAATAATGCAATATGCATCGTTTTTACGTTCCTCTTCTTCCTCAGGCATGATGCAGTGTGTGATTGCGGTTGGTGACAAGGTCTTTGATGTCTTCCTTCAAATGATGGCAGATAAGGTAGGCCCTGAAATTATGAAGTTTGAATGTAAACATATTTAAAACTGAGCTCTCATGCCTTTATTTCCTGCATCAGCCTAAGACGAAGGCTCATGAAGAAGAGCTGGAGCGGCACGCTCAGTTCCTGCTGGTCAACTTTAATCACATCCACAAACGGATCAGGCGCGTGGCCGACAAATACCTCTCAGGCCTGGCTGAAACGTAAGCATGCATTTAAAAAAAAAATTTTTTTTTTGTTGGAAAGCACTCCATGAATTTCAGGCCTTTTTGCAACACTAGTCCTTTCTTATTTAGCTCATATGCACCAGTTATAGTGGTTGAAAACCTGTATGATCATCTTAATTCTATATTAAACGCATTTCTTGGCAGACACTTTTATTTTAATTACTACTGAGACCCAATTCAAGCATAGTGCTGAGCAGTTGAAGGTTAAGGCTACTTTCACCACACTAGCCATTGTTTCTTAACTGCAAGTGTATGATATACATGTGATCCAGGGGGGAGCAGCTACAAGGTGGAATGAGGTCACTCTTAAAAAAAACACTGCTGCAGGGGTTTTTGGTCACAATGGAGCATTTCCAGAGTGGAAAAAAAGTCCAGAAAAGTGCCGACTGATCACCTGTCAAGCTCTTTTTAACTTCCGAACCAATCAGGTTGTAGTTCGGGGGACAAGCAAGATGAAAACTGCCGGTGAAAAAATAGTCGTCTTAGTGAGTCTGGTGTGTATGTGTGGGTGTGTGTGTGTATGTGTGGGTGTGTGTGGGCTCAGCAGGCAGACGGACTTTGACCGAGCTTCGCTTTATTTTTTACAAGTGCTTTTAAGTGTACTTTTCAGCAACGTAACAGAAAATGACAAACACAGTCTTAATCATTCGTAGCTTATGCCTCGTTCAAGTTCACTATTCCAGTGTGAACTAAAAATAACAAAGCTACAATGAAGGCAAACTCTTCATCGCTAGAGTTAAACCAATCTTTATTTAATTTTTATCACTGATCATAAAAAAATCTACTCTAGAAAGACAGCTAGGTTAGTCAGTATACTATCTAGGAGTGGTGAGAATGTTCTAGCTGCCAATGGGGCATGCACATGCTCAGCAGTGACCGTCGGGCAAACCTGGGATTTGGCAACCAACTTGTCTGCTGAGATATCACTACGCTGTTCTTTTTTGGGAGCTATTTTTTATTGTCCCTTTTCAAAAAAATAAAAAATAAAAAAAAGTTTTCGGGGACAATGTTCTATCACTTTTTTCTTCATAAAGCCCCTCCTCATAAACTGGTCAGTGAATCGGTCTATAACAGTTCTCATACTGATGTATTTATACTACTACTGGTGTGTTTTTGTTTCTAGCTTTCCTCACCTGTTGTGGAGCGGCCGTGTGTTGAAAACAATGCTGGACATTTTGCAGACGCTCTCCCTTTCGCTCAGCGCTGTGAGTTTACACACCAACTCTGGTCAGAGTGTTCTCCCCGTATCACATGTCAGCGTCACTCTTCCTTTATCACGTTCGTTTTTTGCAGGACATCCACAAAGATCAGCCGTATTACGACATCCCAGATACTCCTTATCGCATCACTGTTCCTGATACTTACGAAGCCAGAGAGGTAGGAATCCGAGGCAGCAGACTTCCTTAGTGCTTGCTTGGTTTTTTTCCCCAAATTTAAGTGTTTTTTCCTTCTTTAAGAACACTACATGTTCCCCTGATTAAATTAGTAATACTATGACTGGATGATAATGGCTAAATAATCAATTATTTAGCTTATTATAGATTTCAATATTATTTATTTAGATTATTTATTCAATTAGTAACAAAATTTGACTGCACCTTTGTCACATTGATGCTAAATAGTAACATGGACTCAAAATACATGAATAAGTAAATATACAATAGAAAACATATGAGTGGGGAGCTTGTGATTTACAACCCCAATTCCAAAAAAGTTGGGACACTGTGTAAAATGTAAATAAAAACAGAATGCAATGATTTGCAAATCTCATAAACCCTTATGCTATTCACAATAGAACATGGAAAACATATCAAATGTTTAAACTGAGAAAATGTACCATTTTAAGGAAAAAATAAGGTAATTTTGAATTTGATGGCCGCAACACATCTCAAAAAAGTTGGGACTGGGGCAATAAAAGGCTGGAAAAGTAAGTGTTACTAAAAAGAAACAGCTGGAGGAACATTTTGCAACTAATTTGGTTAATTGCCAACAGGTCAGTAACATGATTGGGTATAAAAAGTGTATCTTAGAGAGGCAAAGTCTCTCAGAAGTAAAGATGGGATGGAATCTGGATGGAAGCATATGTTGCTCTAAAACCTGTATATACCTTTCAGCATTGATGGTGCCTTTCCAGATGTGCAACCTGCCCATTCCATAGGCACTAATGCACCCCCATACCATCAGAGATGCAGGCTTTTGAACTGAGCGCTGATAAAAAAAGCCGGATGGTCCCTCTCCTCTTTAGTCCTCTTTAGTTTAGAGGACACGGCGTCCATGGTTTCCAAAAAGAATTTCAAATTTCGATTCGCCTGACCACGGAACAGTTTTCCACTTTGCCTCAGTCCATTTTAAATGAGCTTTGGCCCAGAGAAGACGGCGGCGTTTCTGGATCATGTTCACATATGGCTTCTTCTTTGCATGATGGAGCTTTAACCTGCATTTGTGGATGGCACGGCGAACTGTGCTCACAGACAATGAGTTCTGGAGGTGTTTCTGAGCCCATGCAGTGATTTCCATTACTGAAACATGCCTGTTTTTAATGCAGTGCTGCCCGAGGGCCTGAAGATCACGGGCATGCAATATTGATTTTCACCCTTCTCCCTTGCGCACAGAAATTTCTCCAGATTCTCTGAATCTTTTGATGATGATATGTACTGTAGATGATGAGATATTCATAGTCCTTGCAATTTTACGTTGAGGAACATTATTCTGAAATTGTACCACAAATTGTAAATTCAGTTTTTCACAGATTGGTGACCCTCAGCCCATCTTTAATTCTGAAAGACTCTGCCTCGCTAAGATACTCTTTTTATACCCAGTCATGTTACTGATCTGTTGCCAATTAACCTCCAGCTGTTTCTTTTTAGTAACACTTACTTTTCCAGCCTTTTGTTGCCCCCGTCCCAACTTTTCTGACGTGTTGCGACCATCAAATTCAAAATTACCTTATGTTTTTCTTAAAATGGTACATTTACTCAGTTTAAACATTTGATATGTTTTCTATGTTCTATTGTGAATAACATATGGGTTTATGATGTATGCAAATCAGTGCATCCTGTTTTTATTTACATTTTACACAGCGTCCCAACTTTTTTGGAATTGGGATTGTAATGTCTATAAAAAACAATGACTAACATTATGTAAGCTGTAGTATTATATGTTAAAACAGCATTAATTGTAATTAGTTTTTGTAATTACCATGATATTTCTGTTCTGGTGCAGAGTATTGTGAAAGACTTTGCTGCACGCTGTGGTGAGATTCTGAAGGAAGCCATGAAGTGGGCACCATCCGTCACTAAATCTCATTTACAGGTGAGTTTCAAGATGAAAAAACATGGGTCATAAAGTCCCTTTGTTCCCTTGTATGTGATTTGATGATTAGAGTGTTTGCAGAACTGTGTGTTATGCACTGTTCAGTTCAATTCAGTTTGTTTGTGTAGTGCTTTTAACAAAGGACATGGCCACAAAGCAACTTTACAGAAATATAGATGGAGATTTAGATCCCTAATAAGGAAGCCAGAGGTGACAGTGGCAAGAATAAAAGACAAGTGAGACAACATGAGGAAGAAACCTTGACAGGAACCAGCCTCAGAAGGGAACCAATCCTCTTCTGGGTGACACCACAAAGTGAGCGTGTACAACTGCTGCTCATACTGCATCATGGGGCATCATGAGCTCACAGACAAGCTCAGAGTGTTGGCGTGAATGATAGAGGTGAGAGAGTATCCCATCCCTCCCACTCTGAGAGCATGAGCAGTTTTGCTGTCTTGGACTCGCAACCACAGATGGCTGTGGCATCATGGAGATTCGAACTCGTGATGATCTCTGCACAATAGGGCAAATGCTTTTGTGTTGTGCCACTTGGGAGTTGTAGGACAGTCTTTATGATAGTCTTGATGACAGTCTTTTTCAGTGTCCAAGTGAGATTACTTACTGAAGCAAGGGTGATACTAGGGCATAAACTGTTTTGGGGAAGTGCAAATCTTTAGGGTCAAGTCAAGTGGCTTTTATTGTCATTTTAACCATATACAGTCCAGTCTCTTGAGTATTGAGGAATCTGATGACTTGGGGGAAGAAACTGTTACACAGTCTGGCCGTGAGGGCCTGAATGCTTTGGTACCTTTTTCCAGAGGGTGGAGGAGGGTGAAGAGTTTGTGTGAGGGCTGTGTGGGGTCATCTACAATGCTGGTGGCTTTGCGGATGCAGCGTGTGGTGTAAATGTCTATGATGGAGGGAAGAGAGACCCCAGTGATCTTCTCAGCTGTCCTCACTATCTGCTGCAGGGTCTCGCGATCCGATACGGAGCAATTTTCGAACCAGGCAGTGATGCAGCTGCTCAAGATGCTCTCAGTAGTTCCTCTGTAGAATGTGGTGAGGATGAGGGGTGGGAGATGGGCTTTTTTCAGCCTTCTGAGAAAGTAGAGATGCTACTGGGCTTTCTTAATTATGGAGCTTGTGTTGAGGGACCAGGTGAGGTTCTCTGCCAGGTGAACACCAAGCAATTTGGTGCTCTTGACGATCTCCACGGAGGTGCCGTCGATGTTTAGCAGTGAGTGGTCGCTCTGTGCTCTCCTGAAGTCGACAACCATCTCTTTTGTTTTGTCCACTTTCAGAGACAGGTTGTTGGCTCTGCACCAGTCCGTTAGCCGCTGCACCTCCTCTCTGTACGTTGACTCGTCGTTCTTGCTGATGAGACCCACCACGGTCGTGTCATCGGCGAACTTGATGTGATTCGAGCTGTGCATTGCTGCACAGTAGTGAGTCAGCAGAGTGAACAGTAGTGGACTGAGCACACACCCAGTGCTCAGTGTGGTAGTGCTGGAGATGCCGTTCCCAATCTGAGTCAGGAAGTCCAGGATCCAGTTGCAGAAGGAAGTGTTCAAGCCCAGCAGGTTCATCTTTCCAATCAGGTGCTGAGGAATGATTGTGTTGAATGCTAAACTGAAATCTATGAACAGCATTCGAAAGTACATGTCCTTTTTGTCCAGGTGGGTGAGGGCCAGATGTAGGGTTGTGGCGATGACATCGTCTGTTGAGTGGTTGGGACGATACGCGAATTGCAGGGGTTCCGGTGAGGGGGGCGGCAGGGTCTTCATGTGCCTCATTATGAGCCTCTCGAAGCACTTCATGATGATCAGTGTGAGTGCAACGGGATGGTAGTTGCTGAGGCAGGACACTGAAGACTTCTTCGGGATGGGGACAATGGAGGTGGCCTTGAAGCACATTTGAACGACGGCGCTGCTCAGGGAGATGTTGAAGATGTCAGAGAGAACATACGCCAGCTGCAGAAGGCGATTAACAGTTGGTCCTGATGTTTGTGTTTTTATTGTAGGAGTACCTGAACAAGCACCAGAACTGGGTTTCAGGTCTGTCTCAGCACACAGGCCTTGCTATGGCTACAGAGAGCATCCTGCACTTTGCAGGCTACAACCGGCAGAGCACAGCTTTGGGGGTGAGTCTTTGGCACCGTACACACACACACACACACACACACACACACACACACGAACACACAATTCTGGTTGTGCTTAGGTTTGCTGCATTAGTGCAAATATGGTTAATATAATAAATGCAGTCAAATCTAGTTATATGTTTATTATTATTATCATCATTATTATTATTAGTAGTAGTAGTAGTAGTTATTAATCTGCAGTGGATATAAAAAGTCTACACACCCCTGTTAAAATGGCAGGTTTTTGTGATGAAACCAAAATAAATCGTGTCTGAACATTTTCTACCTTTATTGTAAAGTTTTAAGCTATTAATTAAAGTGAAAAACAATAAGAATCTTTTTATAAAAATGTAGAATAACCTGGTTGCGTACATGTGCACACCCCTAAACTAATACTTAGTTGAAGCACCTTTAGATTTGATCACAGAATTCAATCTTTTTGGGTAAGAGTCAGTCAGTTTGGCACATCTTAACTTAGCAATATTTTGCCATTCTTCCTTGCAAAAGCATTGTAACTCTGTCAAATTGGCTGGGCATCTCCTGTGCACAGCCCTCTTCAGGTCACCCCACAGATTTTTGATTGGATTTAGGTCTGGACTCCAAAACCTTGAACTTGTTTTGGTGAAACCATTGCTTTGTAGATCTAGAGGTTTGCTTTGGGTCGTTGTCATGCTGAAAGGTGAAATTCCTCTTCATCTTAAGTGTTTTAACAGAAGCCTTAAGGTTTTGCACCAAAATTGACTGGTATTTGGAGCTATTATTCCCTCCACCCTGATTACAGCCCCAGTTCCAGCTGAAGAAAAACATCCACAAAGTACAATGTTGTGACCACCATGCTTCCCCGTGGGGATAGTGTTCTTTTGGTGATGTGCCGTGTTTTTTTTTTTGTTGTTCTTTTTTTTTGTGCCAAACATATCTTTTGGTATTATGGCAAAAAGTTCAACTTTTGGTCTCATCAGATCATTAGACATTATTCCACATGGTTTGGGGAGATTGGATGTATTTTTCTTTTTTGGTTAAAAAAGGCTTCCGTCTTGTCACCCTACCCCATCGCCCAGAGATATGAAGAATTCGGGAGATTGTCGTCACATGTAGGGTGCAACCAGTACTTGCCAGAAATTGCTGCAATTCTTTTAATGCTACTGTAGGCATCTTGACAGCCTCCCTGACCAGTTTTCTCCAGGTCTTCTCATCAATTTTAGAAGGATGTCCTGTGCTTAGTAGTGTCACTGTCGTGCCATATTTTCTCCACTTGCTGATTATTGTATTCACAGTGTTCTATGGTATATCCAGCGCCTTGGAAATTTTTTTGTAACCCTCTCCTGATTGATATTTTTCAACAATGAGATCTCATACCTGCTTTGTAAGCTCTTTGCGGCCCATGGCTTTTCCAGTTGGATGTTACCAAGAAGATGTCAGAGAAAATCCTATAGGAACAGCTGTACATAGGTACTTAGGGATAATCAGTCACTGTAATTGGTGGCAGGTGTATACTAATTAGCATTTAACATGAGTTTGAATGTGTTTGTTGGATTCTGAACACTGCCACATTCCCAATTATAAAAGGGTATTTATACTTATGCAAGCTGGTTATTGGAAGTTTTTCCCCCTAAAATGACTCTTATTGTTTTTCACTTTAATGAATAGGTTAAAATTTCACAATAAAGGTAGAAAATGTTCTGACATGATTTATCTTGTTTTAATTTTTTTACATCACAAAAACCTACCATTTTAAAAAGGGGTGTGTAGTCTTTTTATATCCACTGTATCTATTTATCTATCTATTTATTTGTTTGTTTATTATTATAATTATTATTATTAGTAGTAGTAGTAGTATTTTTATTATTATTATTATTAGTAGTAGTAGTATATTATTTGATTATTTTTAACAGCTTTTTCTCAAAATAAGCTGCATTAACTAAGTGTAAATTTAAAATGCTAAATATGCACATATACAGTATATAGATATACATATACACTGTATATCCATAATAGACCTAAGCTCTTCAGTGTAGGGAAAACCAAACATGATCACAATTACATTTAATTATGTGTAACCTGTTCAGCTCAAGTTGAATAGTAGTCACGTGAATGAATGTGCTCTGTCTCCAGACCAATCAGCTCACAGAGAGGCCAGCATGTGTTAAGAAAGATTACTCCAACTTCATGGCCTCGCTGAACCTGAGGAACCGATATGCAGGAGAGGTGCGCGTCCTGTCTCATTCATTTCCTGATATTTACACTGTTCTCTTTCATGAGACCGGGTTCATATCACAGTAGTAGCGAACTGTTTGTGTGTCTGTGTGTGTGTGTGTGTGTCCCATGTAGGTGGCAGGGATGATCCACTTTTTAGAGGCGACACAAGGCACCTCAGACCTGAATAAGATGATGATCCGACAGCTGAATGAGGCTCTGGAAAGGCAGCAGCCAGAAGAATTTACTGAGGCTATGTTCAAAATGGCAGCGCTCCTTATCACCTCCAAAGGCATAACAACTTGCTCATGGCACCTTTGCGCCCTAGAAATATATTTTAACCTGATTTCCAAAAATCTTTCATGTATTGTCATTATATGGGAATGTTTCATATACCCAATATGGAAGGAGTAATTGTTTGACTGGTTATCAGTTTGGAATTGTGGACATGGGTAGATGATCTGAATTGTTACAGAATGAATGTTTATGTACTGTAGACTGCGACCTGCAGCTCCTGCATCATCTGTGCTGGTCCCCACTTAAGATGTTTACTGAGAATGGTATGGAGACCGCTATAGCCTGCTGGGAATGGCTTCTAGCAGCTAGGATTGGCGTGGAGGTCCCGGTAATGCAGAGTTTCCTACCTTCTGCCATTTTAATTTAAAAAATGTACATAAAATGTTAGTAGAAACATTAATATTTTGAAAAACTGATATATTAATATTCCAATCACAATCTACATTCTTTGTTTGTAGTTTATGCGTGAGATGGCAGGTGCCTGGCAGATGACGGTGGAGCAGAAGATGGGACTGTTCTCTGAGGCAAAAGTGGAAGCTGACCCACTGGCAGCATCAGAGGAGAGCCAGCCCAAGCCCTGTGCCCCCAACGTCATCCCCCATTACATCTGGATCGAGGTTGGTGAACTATTTATGAACTATTGAGATAATCATGCTTACACCAGAGCGCTTCTGAATTCTCAAATCTGATTGGTCAAAAGGTGTTGACTAATTTTCTATAACAGCATGGCTAACGTAATGTCTGCAAGGCAACAGTTTTTTTTTTCAATCTGTTCTAATTGTTTCTATAGTAATAGAAACAACTTATTTACATCGACTTGGCATAAGCCTAAGTGTTATTGGTTTTATTGTGTAACTATGGAAAAATGTATAAATGTTACATATTACATTTACAGTAATAATGCCTATGGTCCAAATTATTTTTGGTCCTCCAGTTCCTTGTCCAGCGCTTTGAAATCGCAAAGTACTGCAGTGCGGACCAGGTGGAGATTTTTGGCAGCTTGCTGCAGAGGTCGCTGTCTCTCACCGTGGGAGGCCCGAAAAGCAGCCTGAACCGTCACGTGGCAGCTATCGGACCTCGCTTCAGGTTTACAGACTGCTCTCTGACTCTTTTTCCTCCGATATGGTCACATTCGCTGTTTAATATTCTACAAATAGAGTGATTGTAACATGAATCAGTGTACCACTTTGTTTGGAAGTCAACTGGTCGATTTTTTTGCATGCAGGTTGCTGACGCTTGGTCTTTCACTGCTTCATTCTGATGTGGTTAGCAACGCCACCATCCGCAATGTGCTTAGAGAGAAGATCTACTCCACCGCCTTTGATTACTTCAGGTACTTTGATCCTTTTTCCACCCGTTCAAAATGTAGGATTTAATCACTAATCGTAAAAACAAATACTGTTTTAAACCATGTTTTTATCATCTAGTTTCTAAATTATTGTATCCATGGATACTTTCATGAGAAGCAGTTTATAATCACTGATGCTTCTCCATTTTCAGTGTGGCACCCAAATTCCCCACTCAGGGGGACAAGCGTCTGCGGGAGGACATCAGTGTCATGATCAAGTTCTATGCCAGCATCCTCTCAGACAAGAAGTACCTTGCTGCTAGTCAGCTCGTGCCACCGGGTGAGCCTGGCGCCAATCCCCCTCAAAGCTCCCTATCTGCCGGGATTTTCGGATCGCTAATCGTTTCCAGCACTTCTCCGATATCGATCTTAAGTAAGCCTGCCTTGCTCCGCCTGTGCTGACTTGCACTGCCTCGGGAGCATGCCACCGCAGTTCCAATTTGCCAGCGCGCAAATTTGAAGCCTGCACTTAAAAATGCACGACTTTGTCACCGCGGCCGCCGATTTATCAATTTGTAGCGAATTGAGAAATGGCTCCACCCCCATCTCCCCCACCAGTGCCACCTTTGCTAACCATTGTAGAAAGCATTCTCTCATCCACACATTAGCACGCTCATGTAGAATGCATGGTCACTTTCAGTATTAGAGGACTAATTTAGACTCCATCTGCCCCTTAAAGTCCCCTCCATCCGTGTGTTGTACCACTGACACAAGAACGCACCATAAGAAAGCAGAACTGGCTTGTTTGAAATTTGTAGTAATTTGTAGTGCAGGTATTACTAATTATCCATGCAAATAGTAAAAGGTAGACTGAATGTGCTGGAATTATAACAGGGGATCGCCTGTAAGATGTTAAGATGGAAAAAGCCAACTGAAGTGATAAGACTGAAAACGATAATGAGATGGGAATAAACAGTGAACGTGGATGTATGCCTACTGAAGGACATTTTGCTCGACTTTGGCAGACAATCAGGACCCGTCGCTGAACAGCCTGTCGGTGATGACTGCTGCTGACCCCAGGAACACCATGGACATGTCAGTGGGCACGCGCCAACAGAGTGCCCAGGGCTGGATCAACACCTACCCACTGTCCAGCGGAATGTCCACTACTTCCAAGAAATCGGGTATGACTGCTATGTACTGTCCTAATGTAATTGTGTTAACCTCACACGCCCCGTAATGCAATGAGCTCCAGGCTAGAAGTGTGCATCAGTACTGGAATGTCACAAGACCCAGCAAAAAAAAAAAAAAAAACTCGCTGCAGCGGGGAATTTTTTACTTTTATGTGGGCATATGAGGCTCGCAGGACAAAGAACTGGCATGTTGGTTAACATGGGAGGGTATTAGGTGCGGCGCTGCACGACGCATTTACTGCATTCATTCATTGTTCTTCAGTAACTTGTTTAAATGACTAATTTATTTATATTTTTGGAAAGAGAGCCATCTAAGTTTCTTAGAAAATATCGTGTGCAGGTGCAAGCAAAAATAAAAACTTCGGGCAGAAGGCAGGATCGGTCAGAATTGATGGGAGCAGGATTAAAAAAAAAACGAAACAAAAACTATTGTTTTTGTATTTGTTTATAAGACCGTGACAACTACAGTGATTAGCTTTTGTGCTCATGATTATACTTTCTAGCTGTAACAACCTAAGACTGTAGCTTTAATGCTGTTATTTTTCCACTGTTCTTCAAGGCCACTGTGTTCCAGTAATTTTCCCTTTCCTTCTTTATTCGCCACAGGAATATCAAAGAAGAGTAATAGAGGCACTCAGCTGCACAAGTACTACATGAAGCGCAGAACACTACTACTGGCTTTACTGGTAAACCTCTATTCTGTTTTAATCCGGTCTTAATTTTCACTTTTCTCCTTTGCAATTCAGAGAAAGCTGACTGAGAGTGTTAACTGTGGGGCTTTAGCCATGCTATCACACTTTCTTAAACTAAGCCCTTTAAGCTAGTGGAGCTCTCAGCCTTCTATTCCCTCCATCTTTTCCCATCCAGGCAAGTGAGATTGAGCGTCTGACCACGTGGTACAACCCACTGTCTGCCCAGGAGCTGGCCATCTTTACAGAACAGTCTGTAGAGACCAGCATTGCTAATTGGAGGTCCAAGTATATTAGTCTGAGTGAGAAACAATGGAAGGACAACGTCAACCTGGCCTGGAGTATCTCTCCCTACCTTGCCTTGCATCTCCCAGCCAGGTACCCATGCAGTATTGTGTGTAAAAATAACCTGTACAACACAAGATTATTACATTTTAACCCTTTAAACCCTAGACTACTCTCATAACTACATTCTATTAATCCATTAGTTTCTGTATAGCAACTGAGTAGTTGCAGCATAATCGGCAACAGAGTGGCGTAACAGAAACATGTTCGGCCTATCGTCGGGAGATTGCGTGCTTGAATCCTGCCAATGCCACATCATTTCATCCATGTTCTCTGATGTGGGAGGGACGGCATTCTATCTCTCCCCTGTCAGTCACAGTGACACTAGCCAGTTGAAGGCGTCTGTGAACTCATGTATGCAGATGAGGGTGGCTCGCACTTTCCTCCGAGTGTGCTCTGCTGCCCTGTGACGTAGCAAGAGCAGCAGTTCAAAAAGATGCAGAGGTTGGGTTCACACGCCTCAGAGGTAGCACATGATGGCCTGCACCCTTCCCTGGTTGGTAGCGGTCATGTGATGGGGGATAGAGTTAGCTAGTGGGTGGGGATTGTCAAATTGGGGAGACACTGCAGGGAAAATAAAAACAATAAAATAAAATAAAAAAAAAACAGAATAAGTAAGATCGAAGTAGTAAGACAATATTATGACAGGGGTTCCCAAATGGCACAACAGAAGTGTTCGCCCTATCACTGGGAGATTGAGTTTGCACCCTGACGATGCCATAGTCCAAGAGAGAGCATTATTCCCACCGTGCTCTCTAGGTGGGAGAGACTGCGCTACTCTCACACCTGTCATTCAAAAAGACTCTAGTGAATTGTGGGTGTCTATGAGCTCCCAACTGCCCTGTGAATCAGATAAGATGCAGTGGATGTCTTCACGTAGCTCAAGGAAGCATATGTTAACATGCACACTTCCCAGTTGGTACACGTCATTCTGTAGTTGAGAACTAGACAGTGGGGGGAATTGGTAATGACCTTATTGGAATTAAAAAGGGCAAAAAAATCCAGAAAATAAGCTGTGAGTGAAAATAAGTGATTAAAAGAGGACATTTACTGACATATAAACACTCCATGATGATTTATTTGCTTAGTTAAATTATCTAGACAATTTGTTTGTTCTATAAATACTGATTTCTCTGATTTTCACCTTAAATGTTTTTCTTTTAAATGTTTTTTTTTTTTTTTTTAATATTTGGTTGTTTTGGGGGGGGGGGGGTTTAGGTCATCATTGTACCAGTATAGCAGAACGTTAAGAGTGTTTTGATCATTTTAGATAGATCTTATCAAGACTAAAACAGCTAAAACATTTCTGGTGTGGTTTTGCATTAATATTGTCATCCTGTTGTGCAACATGTAATTATGTTGTTGACCTTTTACGGCCTCTTTTGCAGGTTCAAAAACACAGAGGCCATCGTGGCTGAAGTGACCCGGCTGGTTCGGCTGGACCCTGGCGCCGTCAGTGATGTCCCGGAGGCAGTCAAGGTGAGAAAAAAGAAAAAAACAGGATGTTCCCTTTCATTCGGAACAGATCATGTACATACATACAATCATGTAGTGAACACACGCAAACAACAATTGCACTCATTGTTTAAGCCATTAGCAGTAATTAACATCTATGATTGTGATGGTTGATTTATACATTGCTTACTCTTCTTTTTTTGTTATATTACTCTCAATCGACAGTTCCTGGTGACATGGCACACCATCGATGCTGACTCGCCTGAACTGAGCCACATCCTGTGTTGGGCCCCTGCTGACCCCCCAACTGGCCTGTCCTATTTCTCCAGCATGTACCCTCCTCACCCCCTTACCGCCCAGTACGGAGTCAAAGTGCTGCGCTCTTTCCCTCCAGTACGTACCAGTGGCCATGTCCAGAATGCTTTATTTCTAATTGGAGTTAGAAATCAATGGGATAATGGGATATTTATGTTAGATTTTTTGTAATGGCACAATTTAATTAATTAATTAAAGAGCAGTAAGAGAAGTGGTGAACAGAAACATGCCTTCCAGTAATAAGATGTCTCAAGATGGCATGTCTCAAATCAACCTGCAGTTCCCTGTGTAGCGAATTGCTGTGTATAGATCGAAAGTGACTCGAGTAGCTTTAAAAGGGACTATATCTGCTGGAACAATGAAACTCATGAGAAAAATGTGATCTCATGCATTAACATAAACGACACACATGACTTCAGTAGCACAACGTTAGCTTAACGACAGTATATTGCACATTTTAACAAATAATCAAAATATAATGTACTAAAGTGTTATGTATCATATACAATAATCAAAGATAGAGTGGCTGGAGATTCGTGAATCTTTTAAAACCAAATTTAACTTGCCTTTTGGCTTGATGCGCAATGTAGTCTTCATCCTTGCGGAAAAGGGAAATCACTGAAGGGGAAAGGACACGGGACATGAAGGAGGTGGATTTGCTTCTGGTAGCGGACTTTATCAGCATGAACTTTGACTTGTGAATTCATGATGTGGAACTTATCACTCTGGCTTCACATCAAAACAGTATGTCGAAAGTGCGGTGTGACAGTGGCCTAGCACCCGTCAGAGCTAACACGGTGTTGACATGTTCAGCTCGATGGTCTGACTAACTGACCACGTGAACATTTTTTTCTGTGTGCTGTCCCATGCAAAAAACATGGGATGTACTTTTTGTTTTTATGCTCTCAGATAGTTGCTTATAAATCTTGCAGTTAAATACACTATATGGCCAAATGTATGTGGACACCTGGTCATCAAACCCGTATGTGCCCATTATAAAGCCATGGACATTAACACAGGTTTAATCCCCTTTGCTGCTATAACAGACTCCACTCTTCTGTGTAGGCTTTCCACTAGATTTTGGAGTGTAGCCATGAGGATTTGTGCTCATTCAGCCACAAGAGCATTACTGAGGTGGGGCACTGATGTTGGGCCAGGAGGCCTGGTGCACGGTTGGCGTTCCAGTTCATCCTAAAGCTGTTCAGTGGGGTTGAGGTCAGGGTTATGTGCAGGCCACTCGAGTTCTTCCACACCAACCTTAACAAACCATGCCTTTAGGGACCTCGCATTGTACACAAGGGCATTGTCATGCTTAAAGGTTTGGAACCTTTAGTTCCAGTGAAGGGAAATCTTAGTGTTACAGCATTCAAAGACATTCTAGACAATTGTGTGCTTACAACAGTTTGTGGAAAGCCCATATATGGGTTTGATGGTCAGGTCTCCACATACTCCTGGCCATATAGTGTATCAGTTCAACCACTATGTTTTATCATTTATGCTGTTAGCATGAAAGCGTCCCGTTTACTGGCATATGCTCAGATTTTAGTGGTAGGATTCTGTTTTTTGATGTCCGTTAACATGTACTTTTTCTTTTTCCCCTCTATAAGGATGCGATTCTGTTCTACATTCCACAAATTGTGCAAGCACTCCGGTATGACAAGGTAGGAAGCTTTGGTTCATTGTACAATTTTCCTAATGACACACAGGACAGTGTTTTCTCGTGTCTCATGATGCGTGTTCTTCACTCCTCTGTGACAGATGGGGTATGTGCGCGAATACATACTGTGGGCTGCACAGAAATCCCAGCTGCTTGCACATCAGTTCATTTGGAACATGAAGACCAACATCTACCTGGATGAGGAGGGTCACCAGAAAGACCGTGAGTAACTGGAGAGTGATCAAAACCAGAGGAAATGATAATTAATCCCAAGTAGTCTCAATAATGATTACATTGGTCAATTTCTGTACATAACATTATAGTTAGAGCCTATTTAATATACCAGTAGCCAGGCAGTCACACGTACCATTTCTCAGGTGTATTAGCTGATTGAGCAGATATGTTTTTAAGCAGAATCTCAACTGACCTCTGTTGGTTTTCATTCCCTGTTATTAACAATGTTCAGACAAATATTTGAGGTGAAATACTCCACATAGGACATTCTGATTTACAAGCTTGTAGTTGGTCTGTTAGTTGTATTAAAGACAATGTAGGTGTTAACAGTAGTTTTCTTTCCTTGGTACACAGCGGACATTGGGGAGCTGCTGGAACAGATGATGGAGGAGATCATAAGCTCTCTGTCTGGCCCGGCTAAAGACTTCTACCAGCGCGAGTTTGACTTCTTCAACAAGATCACCAATGTCTCTGCCATTATTAAGTATGTTCTCAAACACCAGTTAGTAATAAGAGAACTTCTCTGTTGTTCCGGGATTCACAGTGTGCTGTTTTCTTCTTGCCAGGCCAGTTCCTAAAGGCGAGGAGAGGAAAAGAGCTTGTCTCAAAGCGTTGTCTGATATCAAAGTTCAGCCAGGTGAATGTTAATTTCCAGAACTTGTTCATTTTATGCTTTTGTCTTAATTACATATTTTATTCACCTTTTTAAAAAAAAAATTGGGGTTTGTTCTGTTCACTCTTCCAGGCTGCTACTTACCAAGCAATCCTGAAGCCATTGTTCTAGATATTGACTACGAGTCAGGAACACCCATGCAGAGGTGAGGTCTCTGAAACAGCTAAAGCAGATGAGATACATCATGACTGTAATAGCACAGCTAATTGTAGTGCTCAGTATTTGTATGGCAGACTGAGAAAACCAATAATATCTATGGTTATGGCTGAATTCTTGGAAAAAAAAATACTGAAATATTACTCAACATTTTGACACTACTAGAATTCACAGCAGACCCGTAGATTAGCTGTAGCCTGCATTCTGTATGCACTTCTGGGCAGCATACCTGGATTTGCATCTCATAGGGCTGAAACAGTGGATAAAATGGTCACCTGTCTGCTGAGTTTGATACAAGTCAGACTTACATCTGAAAGCTTTTCAGAAACAAGTCAGGTTTTGGTTTTTAGTGTGATTCAGTGATTGATGCCAAATCCCAAAATGTGCCTACAAAAATGCTTAAAAAAACAACAACAACAACAAATGTTTGGAGATGGAGTGCGAAGACAAGAGAGATGGGAGACTTATAATTGTAATACAGTATACAATTGTATACAGTTGAATAGTTTTTGTTAGCCCTTCTTTTTCCTAGGAATGTCTTATTCTACTTTCAGAGTCAGTTAGTACATAGAATAGATAATAATATATATATTTTTTTTAAAAGCACAGCCTTGCATCATGGCCCTTTAAGGGCTAAAAAACTAGGTGGCCCAAGCAGAATTTGAATTGAACATACTTTGACTCTTGAACTTGAAGTAACCATGAATATATGTCAGGAGGTAATGAGCCAGTTTAACAAATCCAGCTATAAAAATGGTTAGTCTGCCTGAAGATTTCTAAAACCTCAGGAAGGTTTGTAGTTTTCAGAACTGTAAATAGTTCAAATGCCAAAATTTCACCATGTGAAGGGTTTTCTCAGGCTGCCATGCGCTTCACGTGTCAGGACATTTCTGTTAAATTCATTTGTTTGTATTGTGCAGTGCTGCCAAAGCTCCTTATCTGGCAAAGTTCAAAGTCAAGCGATGTGGAGTGAGTGAGCTTGAGAAAGAAGGTGTGTTGTATATTCCTCTCTCCCTATTTTTTTTGTCTGTCTCTTCACTGTTTTGTGCAGGTCTGACATAATCATGGAATAAAAAAAAAAAAAGGTTTAAACATTTTTTCTCCAATTAATTATATTGTATCGACTAAATATTATAGTTACATGACCCTTGCCCAGGTCTGGTATTTGATTAGAATTTAAATACCCTCATTTCCATAGCTATGAAATTTCAGAAGCCCTTCAACCGAATGTTTGTAGACTCTGCTGTGAAAGTAATAGTGTGCATATCAGGCTTTCTACTTGGAAAGGTGAATACACAATATGCTTTAAAATAATCACATTTTGTTGCTTTTCAGCCTGAAATGAAGGCGGACACAGTTTTTGTTTTATCCAGCTGTATTTACTCACTGCAACTTATAACATCCAAATGAAAGATATAAAACCAACATAAAAAAAATAAAAAACAGAATCACTGAGTTGGAAAAAGGATCATCCCCTTGCTTTAATTTGCCTTAATTTTTTAATTATAGCCTTTAGTCTGTTGGGATATGTCTCTACTAACCTTGCACATCTAGACAATATTTGCCCACTCTTCTTTGCAGAACTGCTCAAGTTCAGTTAAATTTGATGGTGACCGTTTGTGGACTGCAGTCTTCAAGTCATTCCACAGATTTTCAGTGGGGTTTAAGTCTTGGCTCTGACTAGGCCATGCAAGGACATTCACCTTTTTCTCCTTCAACCACTGTGTGGTCAGTTTTGCTGTGTGCTTTGGGTCATTGTCATGTTGGAAGGTAAACCTTCTTCCCATCGACAACTTTCTGGCAGAGGGCAGCAGATTTTCCTTAAGAATTTGACGGTATTTTGCCTCATCCATTTTCCTTCTATCCTGACATGTGCTCCAGTCCCTGCTGCAGAGAAACACCCCCATAACAGGATATTACCACCTCCATGCTTTACTGTAGGAATGGTGTTATTTGGATGGTGAGCTGTATAGTATTTCTGCCAGACATATCGTTTGGTGTTGTGGCCAAATAATTAAATTTTAGTCTCATCTGACCATAACACCTTTTTCCATGTGGCCTCAGAATCTTCAAGGTGTATTTTGGCAAAGCTCAGTTGTGGGTGGCTTTTTTCTTGCAACCCTCCCATACAAGCCACATTTGTGGAGAATTTGTGATATTGTTGTCACATGCACACAATGACCACTCTTTGTCATAAATTCCTGCAACTGCTTCAGAGTTGCTGTAGGCCTCTTGGTAGCCTCTCTGTCCAGTTTCCTCCTGGCTCTTTCATCCAGTTTGGAGCGACGTCCTGATCCAGGGAGGGTCTGTGTTGTACCAAATACCTTCCACTTCTTAATAATAGACTTCACTGTGCTTCTAGGCATTGATAAAGCCTTTGAATTTTTTTTTGTATCCATCTCCTGACTTGTGCCTGTCCACAGTGTCTTGTGCCTTTTCATGCTGAGCTAATCAGAATGACCACAGCTGATCACAGTTGAAAGTCAAATGGCTTTGTGTGCCATTGAGAAGGTGATTAGTTACACCTTATTGAGTTTACAAGTCATTTTTAGGAGGGGGCTGATCCTTTTTCCAACTCAGTGATTCTGGTTATTTTATTTATTTTATTTTTTTTTCTGACATGTTGGTGTTATATCTTTCACTTTGATGTTATAAGTTGCACTGAGTAAATACAGCTGGATAAAACAAAAACTGTGTCCGTCTTCATTTCAGGCTGAAAAGCAACAAGATGTGATTATTTTAAAGGGGGGGGGGGGTGATTATTTTCTATACCGACTGTATGTACCTGCATAAGCAATACACCATGTTCATTCCAGGTCTGCGATGCCTCAGCGGTTCTGTAGAAGACGGCGAAGAAAACGCTGAAGCCGCCCAGAAGGTCTGCTGGCAAGCGGCCATCTTTAAAGTAGGAGACGACTGTAGGCAGGTTAGTCATCTTCCACATATTTCAGGGCCACTGCTTTTTGGAATACAGTTATGATCATTTTTGATGATAAACCTTATCTCTTATCTCACCTTATATGATAGGACATGCTGGCGCTACAGATCATTGGGCTCTTTAAGAACATATTCGAGCTGGTGGGGCTCGACCTGTTTGTATTCCCATACAGGGTTGTTGCTACGGCCCCTGGAGTGAGTGTCACTGCATAACACACACTAATCACTGTTAGGCTCTTAGCTATTGTCTGTGAGTTTTGCTTAGATTATTGTTGGCTTATAAAGTTCCCTTGGCTTATATTCGCTTTTGATTCGAGGCTTTTAAATATACTTGGTAATAAATGCAGAAATAAATATATAAAGAGTGGTGATAGAAACCAGGAATAATTGAAGAGAATATTTTAAGAATAAATATAGAGATTAGTACATGCAGTTGGAAATCAGGTGCAAAACTCACTGTTTAACAGTAGAAATAACTAAAGCAGAGAGTGTGTGTAAAAAGCACTGTATTTCTCTTCCAGTGTGGTGTAATTGAGTGTATCCCGGACTGTAAGTCTCGTGATCAGCTGGGCAGGCAGACCGACTTCGGGATGTACGACTACTTTAGAAACAAGTATGGTGACGAGTCCACTCTGGCTTTCCAGAAGGTGAACTATTTCAAAACTAGCACTCATTTGTTTCCTTTTAATCTTTAGAAATGTAAGGAATAAAACACAATAGACCTGCTGTTGTAGGAAAATAATCAACAGGGTGGAGTGATGTCACTCGAAAGTTGATTATTTTCCAATAACACCATATTCTGAAGTGATTTATTTCTCTTGTACCACAGCGATTTGCAGACACCAACGATTTTTCATTTATTTTTCATTCCTTCACCATCCTCTCTTTTTTTTATTTTTTTATTTTTTATTTATTTATTTATTTTTTTAAACTCTCTCTTGAAGCTAATAGGACAAAAATGTAGTTTATGCTACCGAGAAACCACAAAGCTCAAAATCTGTGTCAGAAAACTTAGTTACGGCTTTAACTGTTACAAAGGACTAACACTGGAGACTCCTTCTAAAAATGCTAAATAAATGTTATCACAGAAAAGACCACCGTATCAACAGTTACACCGATTTTTGAATATGTTTATGTTGATCATCGCACATAAACTTCCCTGTGTAATACTGCTATTACACTATTATATTACAATAAGCAGATTAATGTAAACATTGCAGCTGGAACTATTGTCAGCACTGCTGTGATAGAAAATTAATCAACACCATTCAGAGTGAGTATTCAGCAGTGCTGTGGTATAATGCAAAGTAATGTTTTTTTTAATGGTGTTAATGCAGTTCAATTCAGTTTATTTATATAGCACTTTTAACAATGGACGTTGTCACAAAGCAGCTTTACCGAAATCTGGATATAGATTTAAATTTGTCCCTAATGATCAAGCCAGAGGCAGTGGTGGCAAGGAAAAACTCCCTGAGACGATGCACGAGGAAGAACGCTTGAGAGGAACCAGAGTCAAAAGAGAACCCTTCTTTTTCTGGGTGACACCCAGTGCAATTATGAGTCATTAATTACATTCTGCCTCACTTCTGAATAGCTTTGGAAATAAGTATCTGGCAAGTGAATAAATGTACATTTATTCTATAGCTGTAAAATTGGTTAAATTGCATGCTATCCTGTCTGATGTCTGTTCCCTTAAATAGACAACCAGGTGTCCTAATGCATTGCCTGTGCTCTTGTATCCACCAGGCGCGGTATAATTTCATCCGCAGCATGGCTGCCTACAGCCTGCTCCTCTTCCTGCTGCAGATCAAAGACCGGCACAACGGCAACATCATGCTGGACAGCAAAGGCCACCTGATTCACATCGGTGTGTTTGTCTCTGATTTCTAAAACACAAGGCCAAAAACCTTAACGCTGAGCACTTTTTTTTTTTTTCAACAACAACAACAACAACAAAAAAACCCTTCAAGAACAAACTGCAAGAAAAAAACTATAAGAACAGATAGAACATGTATATGGAAGTTCCTGCAAAATATAGAAATAATACTATAATACCATTGCTTCTAAAGCAGGTTGGAGAATTACCGAAACATGATTATTCTCAAATACCTGAACAATGCTGGAAATAAATCATTTAAAAAAAAAAATTACTGTATTTCAAATTTGATAAAAATACATATATACAGTGGGGTCCAAAAGTCTGGGAGCACTAGTGAAAATGCTTCTATTTTGCATTCTTTTCTAATTTAATACAATATTTTTTCATTAAAAATTCTATTATTGACAACAACTTGAGTTAAAATTAAAATCTTTGAACTATTTACCTGAATTTCAGAGTCTCTTAGTATTTGGTACATCCTCTTTTTGCTTTAATCACAGTGTGCACTCGAACTGGCATGGACTCCAGAAGTTTATGCAAAACCTTCTGATCCATTTTAGATCAAATCCATCGGCGTTTCGTCTGAACACGTGCTTCAATAGAAAAGATTAGGCACGAGGAAAATCTGACCTTTTGTACAAAGCAGTTAACGGTCAATATCACAAATTTGCTGACATTTAAATAGGGACCGAGAAATAGTGCAGAAACTCTATATGAGTGATATTGAATAAATTACTTTTTGTGTTTTAAATATTTATTTATAGAATTTCGATGTGGTTTTTTGGACCCCACTGTATATATACTTAATTACTTGGTTGTAAAAAAACAAACAAACAAACAAACAAAAAAAACTAACACTGCTGCATCTGATACACTAGTGTGTGTATAGTGTGTGTGTGTGTGTGTGTGTGTGTGTGTGTTACCATTTCAATGAAATTTAAAAGCTGGTTTTCAAGCTTTTTTTTTTCTTTCAAATCTTCTCTAAAAATGTTTCACTTTTAAATTGTGTTTAATTAAAATGTATTATTTTTTTCATGAATTCACAGTGAAAGCACTGATCGGTCAGAAGGTGCTGATTAATTTTCTATAACAGCAGCTCTGCCAGTAGTTTGTGCTGCAAGGCAAATCAGTGTAATTTTTTGTGAATTCTTTTAACAAAAGATCAAAAGGTTAAACAAAAAAGACAATTTTTCACAGCCTTCTTTGCTCACATTTACCAAGGGTGCCAATATTAGTGGAGGGCACTGTATGTAAACATCTGTTATGTGAAATAGCTTATTCAGGGCAGTACTAAATAAAAAAACAAAATGCAATTTTAATGATCCCTCTTATTTCATATATATATATATATATATATATATATTAACATTTTGCAGATTCTGCAAGGTGTATGTAAACTTATGACCTCAACTGTAAATGTAACTATAAATGGACAAAAAATACGAGTTGTTCTTTAACAAATAATAAAATGTAACCGTTGGAAAATTGGTGTGGCATAAGAGGAACATGCTGTTATAGGAAAATAATCAGCTTTATGGTGGAAATGTCATCACACCACACCATCATTGATTATTTTTCCTATAATCAATGATGCGCACCCCCTGATGTGTTTTATTTTGTGAAATTGAAGGTTTTGAAGTCTTACTGTAGAATTATTTCTTTTTTTTTGTGGCTGTAGATTTTGGCTTTATGTTCGAGAGCTCTCCGGGTGGGAACCTGGGCTGGGAGCCAGACATCAAGCTGACCGATGAGATGGTGATGATCATGGGGGGCAAAATGGAGGCCACTCCGTTTAAGTGGTTCATGGAGATGTGCGTGCGTGGATATCTTGCTGTAAGGTGAGACGTGTGCCTCGTAAATATTTGACGATGAGGGATAAGGTGTAAGGCCAGGACACAGGGTTAGAGTTCAGCCTGATTTTAGTGAGGCGAGAGAAATCTATGTACAAGGCAAAGCTTTCATATTTGTGTTCTAACCTTTGTTTCTCTGTCTGTCTTTCTGGCTAATCAAAGGCCATATATGGATGCTGTGGTGTCATTGGTGACCTTGATGCTGGATACTGGCCTTCCATGCTTCAGAGGACAGACCATAAAACTGCTCAAGTATGTTGTGTGTGCTGCACTTTGAACAGCAGACACTGTCACAAAGCAGCTTTACCGAAATCTGCATATAGATTTAGAGCGCTAATGAGAAAGCCAGTCTCATTAGAGCTCTAGAGTTGACATGAAGAAGAAACCTTGAGACTCTAATGGGAACTCATCCTCTTCAGGGTGCATTCAATAGTGAGATTATAAATTATTGCAGCATAAGGTCTAGAAAAGTATTTGGGGCATTTTCACACTTGGTCCAAATTACTTGTTGAGTCTCATGATTGCAGTTCCATACATCACTACTGTGCACACAGGTTTGCAAAATAGTATTTGCCAGGTTCATCCATTTTTAGTCTTTTATTATATTCTTTTGGGTGCCAGCACTCAAGCTGCGAAGAAAAGCGCTTTTGGGATACATAACATGTCCTCATGCAGAAATGCCTGGAAAGGATTTTCAGTACGCAGGGTTTTCCCTGGGTTTTCAGAGGGCTTGGGTTCTGTCTGGGTTCCCGGGGGTGGTGGTTGGTGGGGGGTTTGAAATAATTCAAAGGAAATTTTAAGTTATTCTAAGTTTTTTTTTTCACGTTGTTTTTGACCATTACGCTTACTATATTTGTGAAAGAAAGCTTAGCGCATAGCTATATATAGCGCATAGAACTCTCACCGTTGTTCATACATTCATTATGGTATGTCGCCTAAATGACTTTTTCCGTTCATTCGGCTTAAGGCGCTCCGCAAAAACACTTAGGCGCGGTGCCTATGCCTTATGGTAGGGAAAACCCTGGTATGAGTATATTGTGAATAAGAGTTCTGGGATGAGTACAGGACAGGAGTCTTTATGATTACAGCAGCAGTCCTCAATGTATAATATCCAGGTGAGATTATCCACTGATGCAAGGATAAGTTTTGAACATAAACTGCAATAAGCCAGTGCTCTTATTAAAGGCAATCTTTTTGTTTGTGTATTACAGGCAAAGGTTCAACCCCAACATGAGCGAAAAGGAGGCTGCGGCATTTATGATTAAAGTCATCGAGCGTTGCTTCCTCAGCAGCAGGTACAAAGCTCATTATGATTATTATTATTATTATTACTATTATTATTATTATTGATTTATTAATTTTTTCCCCATTTTGATTGTTGGACAGTAAATCGTTAAACCAGTTTGTCAGCATATTAGCCTTTTTAAAGATTTATTTGATTAAACGTCAATGAGAATAATGACAATGGTCCACTTTAGTGGCTGTAGTCGATAGCCACCTTAATGTTTGCCATATATAGTTTGACTAATGGCGCACTTTTCTGTGTTGCAGGAGCAAAACCTACGACATGCTACAGTATTACCAAAACCAGATCCCATACTGATGTCACTACACTTCATCCTCCTTCAGTCCATAATTATCTATGCCTCTTAGCTGTCCCCCTTCCACTGGCATCAGTGGCCATATCAGACAAAATGTCCATATATAAGGACAAGCACTTTATATGATCTGTAGCCCTGTCACAATGAAGGTAATGGCAGTGTGCTAGTCGTAGGTCAGTTGTTTCCTGCAAAGCTGCTGCGGGGCCTCTGTAGTCATCTGCTGTACAAAATGCTGAATATGCAGTGAGTCAGTTTTTTTTTTATCTCCCTTTAAGATGTACACCGTAATGGATTCATACCCCTTATGTTAATATTCCACTTTGAATGTTTACAGCATTTCTAATCTGGGGGACTGGGTATGGCATGTTTACTACCAGACAAGCCATCTTTGTCACCTTGACCCAAATAGTACTGTAATTGCTTGGGTGCTCCTGCAACAATCCGCTATTGGGCAATATGTCTACCTGTAACGTGTCATGTTTTAAATACGATGTGCACTGGATGTTTAAATATTATTCAGATCAAACCACTGATGTTATCTTGAAGACATGCATAGAATTGGATTGCTTTTGCATGTACTCGAATAGTCTTTTTAGTAATGCCTTCACGTCCGAAAAGGATCTTAATTTCTCAGATTTCAAATTTCAGCTCTTATGCTTGTGGCAATCCGGTGTAATCATTAATCTGTTCAATTGTTTTGATTTTGTTTTAATAGACATTATTCAGAGAACTATTGTAGTATATGGAATGTAAAGGTGAACCCTATTTCATGTGTGTGTGTGTGTGTATATAAAGTCTGAGATACATGTGTGAGATTACGATCAATGGCCTGAACGATGATCCAGAACTTTATTTTATTGTAAGCCTTAGTGTTCCCATTAACGCATTAATAGATTATCCTACCTTCTGTATCTATCAAGTCGAGCTTTGTTCCTTTGGTGTGTTTTATTTATACAGCCGTGCAATAACCCCCATGTTACTGGAGTATCATTAGATGCTGGTAGGAAAAGTGGAGCTGTGATGGTAAGCTCTTTTGTGGTGAGCTCAACAGACTAGTGCTCTACAGTCAAAATCCTTGTTGGCTTTACACAGGCTGCATGGGTGTGGAAAACAGGGATTTGCTGATTGCTTAACATTTCCAGTACCCCTGATGTAGAATGATGGTGTGTTGGTGTGTAAACTGAAGTTTAATATGCTCCTATGTCCAATAATACAAATGGTTTTAAAAAATAGTGCGCGTGTGGTGTCTCTCTCCCTCTTTTTTTTCTTTTTTTTTTTACTCATTACCCTTTCTGTATAAAAATATATACTGAATACATTTACATTTCTGATATAAACTAAGCCAATGCACCATATTTGGCTTTTGTATACAGCATCACCATAATGAAATTGAAAGAAAGAATGCAAGATTGTATCTTTTTGAAAGCCTAATCTGGATGTCTGTTTGGCCAGGGAGGGCTGTTTGGCCACCCTGAGTCTTGCTTTCATTAATATTTAATGTAGCGTGGCACAGAAACACTGAGGTGATCCATGGAGAGCTTCCACTTCTGTACAGCCTCCATGCAGAAATACAGGAGATCTCATTAATTCTCCTCCAGCAGTCGGTATCTCCAAATATCACCTCCTCTGTTCTGTTCTTTCCGTCTCCTTCCCTTTGTCCTTGAACCATCACACGCACACCCAGCAGTGGTTCCAGCTCAGCATTGTAAGTATAAGGGAGCAGAGTGTGAGAGTATCAGTTCGTTCTCCTGAAGCCCACACTCTCTTGGAATTCCATGTCCATCCATACATTAGGCCAAATACAGCATTGCCATGGTAACTGGCTCCCTTGGTACGAAAGAGGGGGTGGGAGTGTTCAGAGTGTGTGTGTAGCAGTAATTGGTATTGCCACTGTCTATCCCCACCAAACATGTCCATTCATTCGCGGCAAGCAATTTTCAGAAAGCATCCCCTCCCCGAACACACAGTCGTCAGCTTATCATGGGGCCAGCAATGTTTCTGCAGCTCTGCAGAGTAAACCGTTGGGCCACCCTGAGTTACTACAACAGCTTCACTACATCTTGACAAGTACTGTACTGTACTGTAGACACCACTCTTCCAAAAGATATTCCCTAAATTGGTGTTTTGATAAAGGGGAAAGCATAACGCATCACTCCAAACTCTCCCTTAGGTGTTCATCTGGGTTCAGATCTGGTGACCGTGAAGGCCATAAGCATATGATTTACATCATTTTCATACTCATTAGACCATTCAACCCTCAATGCCATGTGGGTTGGGCATTGTCATGCTGGAAGAGACCACTCCCATCAGGATAAAAATGTTGCATCATATGATAAAGGTGATCAGTCAGAACTTTGTATCGACTTGCTGTGACCCTTAACTTTGCCAGCAGAATGCCCCATAGCATAACAATGCTACCAATGATGTCACCTACTGTATTTTGTCAAGCCTTTTTTCCCATCACACAGCAATGCCATCTACCTTTAATATTGCTTCTGTGTGTTTACAATTGACACTGTTCTCATTTTTACACTTCCTTCCCTTTTAATTCTAGCTAGCTAGCTAATATAAAATCTGACAGGATATCCGAGACCTTTAAGACTAGATTTAGGCTGAAAGACATGCCCAAACCTGCAGGCTACAGCCAGACCAGGCCCCCAACCCTCCAAGCCACCTAAAAGTGGGCAACATAGATATAACTTTTATTAATAACACAATAACAATAATTAATGACCAGCTTGCGGCAGAAACTGATCTGAGTGCTTTCTAAAAATGACAGCTCTACTCACATTGTTAGCGATCCAATTGTGTTAGCAAACACATTAATGAAGTGGGAGCTAGCTAGTATGTTACCTTACCCCGTGGTACGTTAATGGTAATGACACCACAACTATGAAGAATTCAAAATGTGCTGTTCTTGCAGCTTAGTATCCCTATATCAGGGTTCTTTAACTGTAAAATAAATTTCATGGACCCTCTCAGCACAGAATTAGGTTATGTACATTGTATATTATAATTTGGAAAATGTATTGGAGCTGTAGAGCCTTTTATTCTTGAACTTTCCACCGACACAGCACATCAGGTCCAAGTTGACATTATTTATGGAACATGCAAGCACCACACGTGCAGGGCGGCGGAGTCAGGATTCGAGCCCCCAACCCCAGGAGTGCGAGGCAAGCGTGCTGACCACTAAGCCACCATGCCCCCCTAAATAGTATGTTGACTTCTTTGTTTAAAAAATAAAATAAAATGAGTTTTATTTTTATTTGATTTGATTTTAAGCCGTTATGAGGGTGAGAACTTTGATCCAAATGTAAAAGCTCACTCAGACCTGAGTAATTACATTCTTTAAATGAGATTTAAAGCTTAAATGTTGGTTTCATCCTGGGATACCATTCATAGCTGGATATACAAACACACATCGCATGGACGTCTCTGGTTCGCTAACTAGAAGTGAGTTTGATGTAAAATCACTTTTCATCAGTGTGTTTTGTAAATACATTGAAAAAGTTGTTTTTTTTAAAATAGTACTTGCAGTATTGTTAAATGAAGCAGCTATGGAGGCCTTGAAAAAGGAAAACCAAAGCCTTGGGGTGGCACAGGTTTTCTAGCATACCCTGCTCTCTCTCTCACACACATGGGGCTAATACGAGCTGACAGTGATGAATGGTCTTACAGGGGATACTGAATTTGGATGCAGCTCTGGTGTATTTATGCATGTGGGTGTCGAGGTCGTTTTTTTTTTTTTTTTTTTTGCTGTTGAACCCACTCTAAATCTGCATACACCCTGCATCTTGGTCTCAGTGACCCATTATGGTTAATCAAATACAGTTGACAGCCTTTAATTTAAAAAAAATAAATAAATAAAATTGTACCAGGAGTGTCTGCTTATTATGGCTACACTGCATACACTCTGTTTTGAAATATGCAGATACATGCAGAGAAAGAGTATCAAATTAAGGAATAGAAAATGGCACCACTCCTTACCCATCACCTTTAGTAGTTATTTTTATTTTAGATACAGCGAAGCTTTATACTGTAACTGAAGTGAAGGGATTCACTCCAAATGTACAGCTCAGTTCCGCTGAAAAAGCCACTTCCTATGAACCATTCTCTTTTCATTGCCATGTCTAGCAATGACATCTAGAAATGTGTGGCAGAGAAAAAGACAGGGCGAAAAAACAAAAAACAAATAAAAAAAACAGATGTCAGATTTTTCTTTGAATCTTTTTGCTTCTTTTTTTTTTTTTTTTTTTTTTGGCCTGGTCTTTTGTGGCCCAGTCCCTTCAGCTCCAGAAAAGAAGCCCATTATGCCTAGTCCCAAAGCTTGCTTTTCTATAGTGCCATGGCACAGGGCAAATGGAGGAGGGAGGAGTGTAGGCCCCTCTCTCTCGCTCACTTTCTCTGTGACAGAGCTGCTGTACTGTTCCATGTGAAAGGCTCAATATGCTAAATGTGCACCCTCCTTGTGCCAGCCACCTGTAGTGCCATTTCTTTTAGGCTGTGGCAGTCAGCATGGGCAGACTGGACCGTTACACATTCAGCCCAGCGCAGAAGGGATGAAAGAAAAGAATAGAATAGCTTCAATGCTGCTGGACAGACTCACATGTTAGTCCCCCCCCTCCTCCTTTTTTTGTTGAATTAATCCAGTGTTTGAGAGGCAGCTGCTGTACTGATGTAGCAGACACCTGGTGAAACATTGCTTGTTTTTAACAGAAAAACATTTTTTTTTAATGCAATATTAGAAAGGTTGCAAAAGAATTGTACGACCGTGTGTAAGTCAAAGTTCCAAACATCAGGAAATTAAAATTAAATAAATAGTTTTTTTTTTTTTTTCAAATGTCAAGTCATCAGCTATGGCACCTGGCAGGCTTGGTTGTTTTCAGATGTGTAGTGCACATTTGCATTAGGCAGCAGATGCCACATTTGGAAAGAAAAAACAAAACAAAACAAAAACACAAAAATCATCGTCATCAAGGGCATCTGACAACTGAATTGCCTTTCATGCATTCAGCAGCTTCTTGCAAGATCTGCATGTGATTTGGCCCCCCTCGCAGATGTGACTATAGTTAATCTATACTTAGCAGATGGGAGGAGAGTGGGGAGGGGGACGCAGCATCAACATACTAGTCATTGTGCCTGAAACTGACCCCATTCAGGGTCATTTGGCATGTGACACCACTCGAGGCGGAGCTAAAAGGCCCCATGGAATCAGGCACACAAGGGCCATAAAAATGCCAACCCTCTATTCCCCAGGGGTAGGGAGGTGCTCGCTGGCCTCTTGACACACACTGGCAAGCTTGAGAGGGGAGACAAAGGGAGAGGGCTGGCCTAAATGGGCCGCAGAGGATGGAGGAAAATGGTGCACGCTAAGAATGAAGCTATGGAGCGCAGTGAAGTGTTGGCCCCCTTCATTGGCGAAGCTTGGAGAGGGGCTCCCAGATGGCAGACGAAGGTCTGTGCCATGACTGGTTTGGGGCGGCTTCCCTCTCACCCTTTCGTCATCAATCACCGGTGACCCCCCAAACTGCCAGTTCGAGCCACACTCTACAGCGTAACAGACTCTGAGCCGTTGGGACAGGACTTCCCTTATGATACAGGCCTGGACAGGGAAAGAAGAATCACGAGGGGGGAAAAAAAAACAAACAAAAAAAAAAAAAAAAAAAAAAAAAACACCACACCCACCAATATATATGTAAAGAAAGAAAACTGACCACAAAGTATGGGTATTTTGATCAAGATTTTAATGATTCTAAAATGACTTCTCATAGCTGTACATTAAGACCATAAGGAGATGAGATCACCTCTGTACATTGTATTGTGTTCGCATAACACATTCGAGCTGCAAGCTTCACGTAGCTCGGCCCTGAATACAAGATCTCTGAGGAACTGAAACGTGAAACCATGGTGTTGTCCGCAAGCCATGTTCAAGGCTAAAAGGACTGTAATAAAAACAGTAATTGAACAAATATTTGAAACTCGAATGTATCCTTCTGAGGTAAACAAATCCTTAAAATATACACATTTATAGGTTCAGTCTATAAAAGAGACATAAAGACACTGGAATGGGCAGAGATTGGCTAGAAGACCATGAAAAAAGGCTGACTGAATGGTCATATAGGCAGAAGGAACACAGTATTAGGTGCAATATGGCCACAAGCAAAAAAAAAAAGTACGTGGATAACGAAGAGGCTTTTAAAGCTGGCTTTGGTTTACCTAAGGGTCGGTTTGGTAATTTGAGGTCCAAGTGGTTGGTCAACATTTAGCAGTGTGAGACTTGACGATACTACACAGGAAATACGTAGCGCTGTTGCAACAGGCTACAAATCATAGCAGCAAATCAAAGATGAAGCTTCTTCGGTCTCAACATATTGATCAAGTGATCATTAAGATAACTGAGCAAGTTTTCTAGATTCGTTAAAAAGGTCATTCTTAAGGGACCTTGCTGTCAAATAGCAAAGTGCATTTTATAAAGCTTATATTCCATCTCTAACCACACATGTCTACATGCCACTTGCTTTTTTTTTATGACAGACTTGGGAGGTGAAGGTGAGCAGAAGAGAGTTCATTCTTACAAAAGCTTTGGCTTTGTTGGTCATATGTAAATAGGACACCCCCTTGACATCCTCCAAAGAAATAAAAGGAAATAGAATCCACTAGGAGCCTTGAACCATGATAGCGTGACAACACCACTGCTTTCAATAAAAAGTACACAAACACACCGAGTGCTTGTTACACAATTAATAAAAGTCCCATATTGTATCAAGAGACAGAAGCAAAACAGATAGGGAATATGTTTTATAAACAAAAAACAAAACAAAACAAAAAAAAAAAAACCCACAGCTTTCAAGTCTTTAGTACAGGAAGAAGAAAAAGAAAAAAACAAAAAGGAAAAAAAAAAAACAAAACAGAGAACATGCATGTTTTGAGTGAGAGAAGGATCAGGATGGATCCAATCCAGCCTAGATCAGGAACACTTCATGGGACCACATACATTCCTCACGCCTACATCCATGTGGGATTTGTTTTGTCGTCATTTTAAGCAATAAAATTAAGACCCTGAAAACACCTTGTCTCACACAAAGTGAAATTTTAACAAAAGTGATACAGGATCAAAAAATAAATACATTCATCACTGACAACAGACCTTTGATTAAAAAAAAAAAAATTGAACACTGTCAATAAGTGTTTGCACCAATGTGGTTCAGAGGAGAGGCCAGTCAGATGGAAGCTGCTTCTTTAATGGTTCTTTTAACAAATGGGTCAGAAAACATAAGAGTAATCATTAGAAAATGAACAGCAGATAGCGAGACTCTTCTCATACCAAAAAAAAAATAAAATAAAATAAAACAATCCTACATGGTCTGAGGTAAGTCATGTTTGTGTAGCTTCTATTCATACATTACATGTAGACATTTGAAAGCAGCAGAATAACAAAAATAACCAGACATGATAATACATTAAGAGCACACACACACACACACACACACACACACACACACACACACACACACACACACACTCCCATAGCACATTATATCCAGGCCATATAGGGACCTGCTTAGGGGGAAACTAGGTAGAAATTTTCACAAATCATCTTTTCTTTCAGTTTAAGACACCTCTACAAAGAAGCATGCTCAAACTGGCCTCTCCTCTCCTGAGGTCGGAGACTACAAGTGTTTATGTAAACAGTGAGATATACACAAGAATCATTACATCAGACAAGCTGTCAATCATTCGGTATGTGCTTTGGTTTAGAAAAGAGTCTGAAATTTTGGGTATGAGCTTTATCTTATTTGTTTATACACTTTATGCTTAATTTTTTTTTTTTTTTTCGTTTTTTTTTTTAGTCCTAAAACACTCTGAAACTTAAAAGTAAAACTTTCATGTACATATCTGGCTTTTTTCTTTTCTTCCCCCCGCCCCCGAAAGCATCATTTCAAATGGGAACACTCTTAAAATCTATTTTGTAGGAAACTAGTGTTTTTCATCATTAAAATACAGAAATTGACACAGTATTGACACAGTCTTACAAATGTAGTCGAAAGTTCTACATTTCCAAAATATGTAGAACTATCCCTGAAGTCTGAAGTAGAAACATTATTGTCACAGTTTGAAACTTTTCCATCCTTTTCATGCTCTTTCAGCTATACTGTAGCTCTGAATACTTCAGCCATGCAACACATCTCTTCTATGACACTGATGTACTGGTTAAGTGCTGATATGTACACAGGAGATCAAATAGCAGCTTTTTCCTGGAATCCTGTGTGGTATATGGAAGTGACAAGGAGGACACAGTAAAGTCTCCCTGAGCTGATGCATGTACTTCAACACCAGAGTGCACTCCAAACATGAGCTGCCCAATCAATATGACTAAATTGTCCTTAATAAAAACCAACTTTAACCTTGATAATAAACCATTACATTTATAATTTGTATTTTGGACCAAGAGTAGCATCCATGAAACCATAAAACATATAAAAAAATAAAAAACCATAAAACCATAAAACCATAAAAACAAAAACAAAACAAAAAAAAAAAAACCCACGGATGTTTCTACATTGTAAGAACTTTGATATGTTTGTTTCAAGTCTCTGGAAAGATGGATTCGGACAGAATTCCAGGAAAAAGGAAGTCAGTGTACATTATTCTAGAGTATATCACATAAGCTGCACCTCATGATCATTAGTAAGCACTTACACTGGGCTTTGGATTAAGAACCAGAACAAATAAAACCGAAAAAGGAATGCCATTAGAATTTGCATTTAGAAGGGTAAAAGTTACACATGGAATGTAATACACTGGAACTCGCTGTAACTCAACAAAATCTGTCAATAGAGGGCATTAAAAAGTTCAGCAGTAAAATATGAATACTCCTACCAGTGTCTGAACCAATAATGTAACAGTGACCCCCAAATCAGTAACCTAAGACAAAAACTAGTGTTCTGGAATAACTTCTCTGAATAATGCAAAGGATTCATACAATACCTAGAAACTGACTAAATGACATCAGTTCCTGTGTGAGCCACAAAAAAAGCCCAAGAGCATTTCTGTTGACTGTAGAGACAATCCAGTGTATTGATTCCTCATTGAGTGAACTTCTCCAAAATGGTGGTCATGTAAAACAAACATCACGACTCTGCTCATTTGGTCTCACTTCTTTCTTTTTTTTTGGTCTGAACTAAAATAAATTAGTCCTGCTGAAGTCCTTCAATAAAGTTTGTCTGAAGACAAAAGTAAATACAAACCAACATGAGAAACTAATGTAAACTTCAAAATCGAAAAACTGCCAGCCCACCAATCAGCAGAAGTTTTACAAAAGTTGTTCATTGGTTTTTAGTACAATGTCCAGTATAAACTAACATTCCCACATCATTCCTCTTTACTGAGAGCTAAAAGTTAAAAAGGAAAAAAAAAAAAAAAAAAAAAAAAATCTTTATAATATTTTTTCTCCTGAAATGTTATTTTCTGCATTCAATCTAAAAACTTTGGTAGTGACATTCTACAGAAAATGTTTGTTCGTAAGCCATTATTTTCCTCAGTACTAGTTTTCTCTTTGGATTTCTTTAACATAAAACTTAAATACATGCATCCAACAAGCTAAGTTCTAGTTCTACAATGTTAAATATGTTTTATAAAAAAAAAAAAATAAAAAAAAAATCAAAAGAAAAAAATCAAAAAAAAAAAATCTCAAACGTTTGTTGAGAGATGGGCAAGTTAAGACCATTCTGAAACCCTCATCAAACTTTATACAACCTTGTGGAGGCAAGCTACATCTACATCCCCCTTTTTCCATCAATGAATGTACTGTTCTTAAGAATTAAGAGGTAGCAATGTGACAAGACTATAATGAATAACAGTGAAGACTATGTGAATAACAGTACCGACAGAATTGACATTCAAAATTCAATAGAACAAACCCTACCCATCACCCAAATCACCCCACCGCAAAGAAATATCAAAAGAACTTCCAGTTTAAACATTCACTGAAGCATAACAATAAGTTATCTAAAACAAGTACCATTACTTTTGGCTTTTTGTCTTGAGAGTAAACCCCTATATATTATATGAGTAAACATTAGAGCTTAAAAGAACACCCAGAACCACTCTTTTCTATACCCCATTTGCCCATGCCCAGGCACAGAAGGAGCCCAACATCCAACTATGCCCATTTTTCAAGCCACTTCTGGTTAGTTTGTTAACAAATTATTGGACCATCAGGAGGGCTAGCAAAAAAGCTCCAGCACGTCTGTTCATTTCATGCAGCAATTACAATCTAAGCTGAAATAAACTGAGAAATTGTGTGATATGGTATGAATGCTTTTTTGGACCCTGTTCCCCTTCAAGGGCTAGAAATAGGCAATGGGCATACGGTACAGACTAAAGCTTGTGAATGTGTTTGGTCAGATGCACAAAGCTTTTATATAACACCATAAACATTTCTAAAGGCTCATATATTTCAATCTTCCTTTGAACTGAAAAAAAATAATTGAGCAATTATTAGTTAATCAATTTGAGACTTAACCATGTTTTACACTTTCTGTGGTCCATTCTCTTAACTCCCACCCTTGCTTTAAGGACCAAAGGAAATGAATTTGTATACTTAGGGACAACAGCTAGTGAAACAATTGATGAAACCAATGCATAGGCTGGTCTGAAGTGATCTGGAGAGCCCAAGAAATTTTGAAACAGCATCAGTGCCCGAGGCATACATTCGTAGCGTTGAGGAAAAAAAAAAGAAGAAGAAAAAAGAAAAAAAAAAAAAAAAAGATGCCACAGAATCATACTAATTTTTGAAAAGGTTAGTTGGGGCTTAATATTTTGAACTACTACTCCTGTCACTCAAGCAGAGAGTGAATCCTCCATCGGATCGCCCACTCATAGCCATCATCTTTACAGAACACGGGTGTGAACTGTACTGAAATCTTTTTGCGCTCAAGGTATTCCATTCAAAGTGTCTTTGGCTTATGATGGGGAGGTATGCATTCGAAGGTGGCTGATGAGGTTACGCTGTTGGGTGAACTTGCCCCCACAAAGCTGACATTCATAGGGCTTTTCCCCAGAGTGTACCCGCATGTGCTCTGTGAGCCGGTATTGGCGTGTGAAACGCATGCCGCACTCCTCACAGGCAAAGGGCTTCAGACCAAGGTGGCTGCGCATGTGCCGTGTCATGGTGCCACGCTGCGTAAACATCTTGCCGCAGATGTTGCAGGGAAAAGGCCGTGTAAGCCAGTGCGTCTTCTCATGCTGCCGCAGAGTGGCAGGATCTTTGTAGCTTTTATTGCACACGGTACAGCAAAAGCGTCGCGAATCTACGCCATGCACTTGGACCGTCTGAGATGACAGGTCCTCAGCTTCAGCCTCGTCTTCCTTTGGATAGGCATCGTCCTCCTCCTCTTTGATGTAAAGCTCTTCCTCCGTATGGGTCTCCACATGGGCGTTTAGCTCCTCTGAGCTTGGGAAACCTTTACCACAGGGAATACAGACATAAAGGTTGTCGCCAAGGGCAGGCTCAAAGCCTTCCTGCCGATACACATAGTTGGCACTGTTGCGTCCACCTTCATTCTCACTCTGGCCACTCTCTTCACTCAGCTCCTGGCCATTCTCCAGTCCTTCTTCCTCATCCTTACACTGGTAGGATAGATCGGAGTTGACATTTCCTCCACCCGAGAGCCTTTCTCCAGCCACATTTAGCCTCTTGGAAACTCCATTGGGCAAAGTGGACCTTTCCATAACTTCACCTTTGTGGCCCTCACCCTTTGGTTGTCGCCTGGATCGTGATATCTGGCGGGTGCTTTTTTGTTGGTCAAGGTCTGAAAAATGCTGGTTCTCGTCACATTCCTCTGCTTCACCTATGTCCATTGGCTCTCCAGTGGTGAGGCTCTGTGGGTTGGTGGGGAGATCATCAAATGAGGCACTGTTGGCTGTGGATTCTGAGGCAGACTGAGGTGATTCTTGTGGGATACTGCTTGGACTTACTTCTTCAGTGACTGTGCTTCCTGAAGGGCTTTTCTTAGAGAGGTCCAGGCCAAGCTCCAAGAGGCCACCACTGCTGGTAATGGGGCCAGTGCTCCCATTCTTATTAGTAGAGGGACTGAGAGAGTTGGCTGGGTTTGTACACTGAGCATTCCTGACAAAAACCTCATCCTCTGACAACTCCTCTTTGAGTAGCTCCTCATGTCTCTTTGTTTTTTCACCGTCTTTATACCCTGAAATCTGGTTTGGGGTGACAGGTGTGGAGGACAGCCTTTGGTTCCTAGGAGTTCTTCCATTTGTAGGAGTTGTGGTTTTGTTGTGGAGAGATCTGCCATTGCGTTTCAGCTTTTTTCTGCAGAGAGCAGCTAGGTCATGGAGTTGGAGGTAGCTTGCAGCCGTTAAGAGGGCATTAAAATTATGGTCACTGACCTGATCCGAGGACAAAAGCTTGCCAGTGTAAATGAAGTCCAGTACTTGCCGAAAAATTGATGGGTTGACCATATCTGTGTCCAGGTTAATTAAGTTGTCATGAAGGATGAGGGACTTAAAGTAGATACTACTGGCTGCCAGAATGTTCTTGTGTGCCCGGAAGAGGGCATTTTCTACAACTATAATCACATCACACAGATAACCTTTGGCTCTTTGTTGGTTCAGCTGCAGCAGCAATTGTTTGGCATGATTTGGCAGTTCCATTTCCAGCTTTTTTCCTGCACCTAGAAACCTGTAAAGATACAAATGAAAATCAAGAACAAGAAGGAATCTGAAAGAGAAGACTCACTATGCTGTTCAGTCCTTTTGAGATATACAGTAATTTTCTGATTACACTGAATATATATTTTCCAATGTTAATTAGCTCACCGTCCTATCTGAACTAAGGGGGGGGAAAAAAAAAAAACTGTAATTACCAGAAATTCCACAACCATAACAGACTTTCAAGCAGAAACCTGCACAGCACAAAACACCCTGCTTCCAATCTTTATGTGTTAAAAATCTCATTTTTGCTTTGGAATCACTGCCTTTTCCTGATACAAAAAGAAATATGAACACAACAGTCCCAGCACAAGGCAGATAAGGCGGTGTAAGCAATAGTAACATTCAACATTTTTCTCGTCTTAGCCTTCTTAACGTTCCTGCCACCACTCATTAATGCCAGCCTCCGGGGTCAGTCTCTTTGTTGAAAGATGGGGGTTGGGGAAAGGAGACCAGTGGATCTTTCTGGCTGGCTTGCATGAAGGACAACATGAAACTTGAGCCAGAGGGAACACCAAGGGTGTGGTGGGAACAGGTAAACCAGTAGTCCCTCACTGGATAAGCAGGCCATGACTTGTAATAGAATCTTTGCAATTCCCAAGATAAAGGTTGTCATTCAGCAAGCAGTGCTGGTATTGGTTGTGGTATCGTCAGAATATCACAATACTTGATCAATAGATTTTATTATTATGACTAGACCTACTTATATCTACTATGTCAACCATCTGCTAGAGCTCTTAAAATGCTATATGTATAGATGTCAAGTAAGTAAATTCATAAGCCACTTAAGTACCAGCCAAATGTGTGGACATGTCTACATTCAGCCTTTTGTTCTGTGCTATTTTTTTTTTTTACACATTTTTTACACTTATAATAATCCCAAAGACATAAAACTATGATATCATTAATCAACTTTGCAGTAGCCAAAATTATTATTAAAATAGCATTTGCAACTTAAAAAACTATGCTTTTTTTTTTTTTTAGCAATCTTGAAGTTTCCACATATGCTTTTCGGCTAATTTTTTTTAAGTTCTAAATGAAAAGTACTTGTACCTTGAAAGGCATTTAAAAGGTTTATTAAAAAAAAAACGATCATACACGGGCTTATAAATAGCTTTACTATTTATACAATTTATGGAATGTAAAGCGAAAGCTTGTCCTTAAGAGCATGAAAAGCCATACATTCAATCAGGTGGGTCCAGATTTTTGTTTCATATTGTATGATTATTCTACAGCCAGCAAAAGCAGTCACTGGACAGTTAGCTGGGCAGAAGTACATTCAGAGGTAAAAGAAGCTACAAGGCCAACAAGTACGTCCTTCTTATTGTTAAGCAGCCGACCTCATTTGTGTGGATCACGTGAACCGAGCTCTTACTTTTAACAGCGTCTCCACTTAAGAGTGGTTTGTATAAATCTGAAATCTGAAGAGTGGGACCATTTCTCAAAATAACACCAACACCACCCATGTCTGTCTGACCAAATGTCTACAACACGTCAAGCTTGCAGCCCACAAAAGAAAACCCACTGGCAAGAAAATAACCCAAAAGCAAAGGTAATTAGAGAAAAGAATTTATCTGAATTGCGTACATGGGTTGATAAGGTGCTGCTGACCCTTTTTATTGCTCTGTAGACATTCCTATCCATGAACAGACCTGCGTGAAACAACTGACCTAATCAGCAAGATTACTACCTGGAGAAAAAGCCAAAGTGCAGAAGAAAAAAAAAAAGAAAGAAAGAAGACCAGCTGTACTATGGGTAACCTTGTCTGGTAACAAATGTGATTAGCCTAGTAAAGAATTTCATCCGACGCCACAAACCTTTGAGAACTTCCTTTTGTTGGTTGGTTACAAATCATTTGTGCAGCTCTTGATGAAAAATGATGCCGACTAGAAAGGCAACCAACATATTCACTCCCACGCAACAAAATGTATTGCCCTCTGCATAACTAAGCAATAATTCGATATGTTAGATCCTTGTTATTAGTTATAATATAAAGAGACCTTAAATACCCAATGATGGCACAACACAGCTACATCCAAGGTGTGAAAAGCTTAACCTCAGACCAGACCATTTGTTTCCCACAGCTAGTTAAACATATCCTGATTGAAACCAACCACTGTTCTTTAGAAACATACAAAGCGTCCTGAAAGAATTGATCTTTTTCACACACAGATTGACATGGTGCTGCTAAACCTTTTTACTGCTCCGTAGACATTCCTATCCATGAACAGACCTGTGCCAGGACAGAGATGAAACAACTGGCCTAATCAAAGTGATTGCTACCTGGAGAGAAAAGGGGGCGGGGGGGGGAAGCCAAGTAGTGGACAAAATGTAACATGGGATGTGATTATCCACATAAACAACTTCATCCAAAGCCGCAAACCCCTGGGGACTGTTTTTATTGTGTTCAATGAAACACGCTTACGCAAAGATTAAGATCATGAAAGATTATGCTGGCTAGATATGCAGCTGATATATTTACTAATCACAAGGTGAATGGCCTTTTCAAGAATAACTGCAATATATATGGAAGATATTTGTTACTACTAATGTTTATTCAAGCAATCCTACAAGTTTCCATCTCTTGACCCAAACTGCTATAACTACCCTGACACAACACAGACTCGACCTGTGTATTCAATACAACGATAAAAGCCCAAATTTAATAGGTTAATTTCAGAAATATCCAGCTTCAAATTGTGTTAGGTCTGTCAAGAGAAAAACATTTTCAATAATCTGTTAAGCACTTAAAAAAAAAAAAAAAACAACGGTCTTTACTTTCAAGAAAACCAATTTAATCAAAATGCCAGTCAGAATCAAGAGCGTGTTATCTCAAGAATGCAAGACATCCTCCTTTCACTGCCCAAACCCATTTACGGTCCCTATAAGAGACAAACCTTGTTTTTGTCAAACCTAATCACAAGGGTCTCGAAGTGTTCAGTAAATTCCACTCAGGTATACAGAGGAGAGCCTACAGAACGTTGGGTCAACAGGTCGTCACAAACATGGTTCTCAGCTGTAAGCCTGATTGATGACTATGATGATAGCCTCAGCTGGGTCTCTGGACAAAGAATCAAGTCAACTAATTTAAAAAAAGAAGAAGAAGAAGACAAAAAAGAAATTAGCTGACAGAATTTACAGGTTGTGTTTACCTTGTCCTCGGAGTGATACGGCTATCGTTTTGAAACGTGTGCCCGAGATTAGCAAGGAACTTAAATGCATGAGTCAAAGTGGCTCTGTCCACTTTAAAAGCTGGCTGCTAGTGACAGTGATTATCTGCACCACCAAGGCCAAACAAAAAAAGAGAGGATTTCAGAAGAAATCCATTTCCATTGCAGACAAAACTAAAGACTCGAAATGAAACACTGAGGTATTTTAACTGCCTGCTAAAATTGGGGATATGGGACGGCAAAAAATTAAATTTAAAAAAATGATAAAATGCCTAAAACAGTGTGTCAGTGCAGTATTTTTTCACGAATCTGCGACAAGAACTTGCTGAAATGTTACAACACACAAAACATGCCAAGCAAGATTTCAGACATGGGGCACTGCCTTAAAGCAACACAGTTCCTGCAGTCCCACGCTGTATTATAAAACACTTTGTTGCCAAAGAAAATGTCCAACGTCCCAATTTCTTAAAGGACAGCATTTAATTTGACTTCGATTTGAAATCAAACGTTTATTGTGCAATCTATCATCCCCATTACAGTCAGTGACATATGACACAATGTGTCCAGCTCCTTATCAGGAAACCTTATACATTCGTGTAAGTGCATGGGTGCCATAAAAAGCCCTTGGGGTTGCTCTCAATTCAGAGGAACTGAACCGACATCCACATGACGACTATACTTCTAGCTTAACGACGTGCAGTAGATCCGTGCAGAAAGACCACTGTAAAACACCACCGCCCCCTCCCCCCTCCCCCCGTCATTAAAATAGATGGGATGAAAGGGTCACAGAAATCCAATCACGTTTAGTGCGCGAGAGAGAGAGAGAGAGAGAGAGTTTAAATTCTGAGCCACAAAAATAAAGTTGCTGGAAATGCCTCAATCCGTCGCTTAACTTGATGTTTTTAAGTACGTCAAGACACTGTTACAAATATTGGTTGGACTTTTTTTTTTTTTTTTTTTTTTCCCCTCTCCTTTGGTTAATTTGCTGAACAGAGACTGCGGCGCGTGCAGAAGCCCAAACTAGTACACACAAAACAAACAAACAAACAAACAATCTCTTACCTGGGATTCGCACACCCATTCGGACTACTGAAAACAAACGAACTGGATTTTAAAAAAACAAAACAAACACGCGTCTTTTTGCGTCGGTAAAACCACAAATCGCGATTTCGCCAAAGCACACACAAACATACTGTTATATTATACTATTATAAAAGTCACATAAAAGACGCGCTGCTTCAAACACAGCGACTTATCACATTATTATTATTATTATTATTATTATTATTATTATTATTATTATACTAATGAAGGAAGGGTGTTTTACCTAAAAGCAAATAAATCCAGTGAATGAAGCACATTGCCCCTAGCTTGCCAAGCTTATACTGGCGCTGTGGGGTAAAGCACTAAACAAGAGAGGACACACACACACACACAGAGTCAGTCAGTCTGTGTCTCTCTATCTCTCTCTCTCTCTCACACACACACGGTGATATGCTTTTCAGCAACCTAGCTTTCTTTTAAGTACCCAAAACGCACAAAACGCATTCACAGCCTACAGCCTTTCGGCCAAAAGAAAAACTAACGATAGCAGAATTTACCTCAATAAATCGACCGAAGCTCTTCACACAGCCATCCTGTTCTCTCATCTCACAGCTCTGCGAGCGCCATCTTGCAAGCCTGTGACGTGAAGAATCCTCACCCCTGACCCAAATTTGAATAAAAGGCAGGGAAAGAGGGGGTGAGAAAGGAAGAGGAGGGGGAAAATTAGAGGGAGCCACCAATTCGCTTTTCAGTGCCCGAGGCATTTGGTTATCTTCGGTTATATGGTCCGGTCACATTCATCCATCCAGGCGGCTGCTGCCCACCTTCGATACACTGAACAGAAATAATGCAGCAATAACAAACTAACTGAAAATGCCTAAGTGTAGTCTGTGCAATGTTTATGTAACACTTACGTTATGCAAAAGTGTAGATTAGCCAGTTTAACAGGGCCCACCTTGAGGCATAACGTAAGTGTAGTCTATGCAGTGTTTATGTAACACTTACGTTATGCCTCAAGGTGGGCTCTGTTAAACTGGCTAAGCTACACTTTTGCAGTAATTATTGCTAGTAACTGAGATAGATAGATAGATAGCAAACATCAACACTGTAAACATGCACAGATTTCTCAGAAACATTTGGGTGATAAAACAAAAAAAAAATTTTTTTGCTATTATTTTATCCAAATAAAAAAAGTGTGTGTAAATATGTATGTCTGCAATTTTTCTTTTCATATGCTAAAGACTTTTATACTGCACACACACATCTGACCAATAATTCAGTTTTTAAACAAACAAACAAACAATATATATATATATATATATATGTATGTATACAGTATCTCACAAAAGTGAGTACACCCCTCACATTTTTGTAAATATTTTATTATACCTTTTCATGGGACAACACTGACGAAATGACACTTTGCTACAATGTAAAGTGGTGAGTGTACAGCTTGTATAACAGTGTAAATTTACTGTCCCCTCAAAATAACTCAACACACAGCCATTAATGTCTAAACCGCTGGCAACAAAAGTGAGTACACCCCTAAGTGAAAATGTCCAAATTGGGCCCAAAGTGTCAATATTTTGTGTGGCCACCATTATTTTCCAGCACTGCCTTAACCCTGTTGGGCATGGAGTTCACCAGAGCTTCACAGGTTGCCACTGGAGTCCTCTTCCACTCCTCCATGACGACATCACAGAGCTGGTGGATGTTAGAGACCTTGCGGTCCTCCACCTTCCGTTTGAGGATGCCCCACAGATGCTCAGTAGGGTTTAGGTCTGGAGAGATACTTGGCCAGTCCATCACCTTTACCCTCAGCTTCTTTAGCAAGGCAGTGATCGTCTTGGAGGTGTGTTTGGGGTCATTATCATGTTGGAATACTGCCCTGCGGCCCAGTTTCCGAAGGGAGGGGATCATGCTCTGCTTCAGTATGTCACAGTACATGTCACAGTACACTCCCCAGTGCCGGCAGCACTCATGCAGCCCCAGACCATGACATTTCCACCACCATGCTCGACTGTAGGCAAGACACACTTGTCTTTGTACTCCTCACCTGGTTGCTGCCACACACGCTTGACACCATCTGAACCAAATAAGTTTATCTTGGTCTCATCAGACCACAGGACATGGTTCCAGTAATCCATGTCCTTAGTCTGCTTGTCTTCAGCAAACTGTTTGCGGGCTTTCTTGTGCATCATCTTTAGAAGAGGCTTCCTTCTGGGACGACAGCCATGCAGACCAATTTGATGCAGTGTGCGGCGTATGGTCTGAGCGCTGACAGGCTGACCCCCCACCCCTTCAACCTCTGCAGCAATGCTGGCAGCACTCATACATCTAGTCTGCAAAGCCAACCTCTGGATATAATGCTGAGCACGTGCACTCAACTTCTTTGGTCGACCATGGCGAGGCCTGTTCTGAGTGGAACCTGTCCTGTTAAACCGCTGTATGGTCTTTGCCACCGTGCTGCAGCTCAGTTTCAGGGTCTTCAATCTTCAGTCTTCAATCTTCTTATAGCCTAGGCCATCTTTATGTAGAGCAACAATTCTTTTTTTCAGATCCTCAGAGAGTTCTTTGCCATGAGGTGCTATGTTGAACTTCCAGTGACCAGTATGAGAGAGTGTGACAGCGATCTTTCACAGAGATCTTTTGACAGTGCTTTGCCACCTATAGTTGATTGTTTGCTTCAGTTGCACTACATAATGCTCCAGGAAAGCTCTTTTCATGCTGAGCTAATCAAAATGACCACAGCTGATCACAGCTGAAAGTCAAATGGCTTTGTGTGCCATTGAGAAGGTGATTAGCTACACCTTGTTGAGTTTACAAGTCATTTTTAGGAGGGGGGTGATCCTTTTTCCAACTCAGTGATTCTGTTTTTTTTTTTATTTTTTTTTTTAAGTGTTTTTTTTTCTGACATGTTGGTGTTATATCTTTCACTTGGATGTCCATCTGCATCAGCAAGGTCTCTTCCAGGCAGAAATTTCAAGGCAGACAGAGGTTTCCAGATGTGCTGTCCAAACTCTTTTGAAGAAGCACAAAGAAACGAGCAACGTTGAGGACCGTAGACGCAGTGGTTGGCCAAGGAAACTTACTGCAGCAGATGAAAGACACATCAGGTGAAAGGTTGGTGTTATATCTTTCACTTGGATGTTATAAGTTGCAGTGGGTAAAATACAGCTCAGTAAAACAAAAAACTGTGTCCATCTTCATTTCAGGCTGAAAAGCAACAAAATGTGATTATTTTAAAGGGGGTGATTCTTTTCTATACCCACTGTATATATTATGCCATATATATATATATATATATATATATATATATATATATATATATATATATATATATATATATATATATATATATATATATATATATAATTTCATCTATTGGTTTTAATAGCTTTCCAGTTTCCTCTCCCAGTCTGTGTGAGTGTGTGTGCGATTGTGCCCTGCAATGGGTTCAAGTCCTGTCCAGGGTGTCCTCCACCTTGCCCCAAGTCCCCTGGGATGTGGTATGGAAAATGGATGGATGGTTTTAATGGCTCTTACTCAATTTCATCTATTTTAATTACACATGCCATTGTTTACTTTGATACTTTGGTACTTGGTAATTTATTGTATTTTGTCATATTTATGAGTATGAATATGAAGATGATGTAAATCATATGCTATGGGTTTCACAGCCACAAGATCTCGACCCAACAGAACACCCATGAAAGATAAGTGCTCTCTACCACCATGATCAAGACACAAATTGAGGGAATGTCTTTTGGATGAATGGTGTTCATTCATCTAGTACAGTTCCACACACTTCAGAAGCAGAATCATGTGTTTGCCAGGATATCAGTGCTTGTCCTCCCACCTTGTTCTAATAATCCTAGGATTATTAGAATGACTCAACCTTAGTTTGGCTGGCTTCTGGGCCAGACGTGGGCCCAGACAAAACAAGCCTAAAACCGGCTTCTTGTGTGTGGGCCAGATACGGCCCATACGACCTTTGCCTATGCCAGAACTGGGCCATTTGTGCCATAGTTGGCCCAGATGATGCCCAGAAATGTATGCTATCTGGGCTGTTTAGGACATTCATGATGTTGAGACAGGACGTCATGCTGTGTACTCCCCTGCCACCCAGAGGACATTGGGAGAAATGAAAGTAGCACATTTGAAGGGTTTCACTGAACATAGAAATAATTATTTTTACATCCTAATATATAACTTTATTATTATTGTTGTTGTTGTTGTTGTTGTTGTTACTACCCGGAGCATGACCCAGTGATGACTGGTTTTCATAAATTTTAAATAAAATACGATTATGGAATAGACCATTACATTTATACCACAGCAATTTACAATGACCACATTTTATTTTTTCAAATTAATATGGCTTTTTTTTTTTTTTTTTTTTTTTTACTTGTTTATAACGTTATGGAACATCTGCTAAGCAAATTAGTCCCTGTTACCCTTACAGCAGCTATAAAACAATCGTTCCCTCACCTGCCTCTCTTTTTTCTCTCTCTCTAATAAAGCGATTTGACTGTTCACTTGTATTTAATTGGTTTCATGTAAATCTCAGATATAAATAAGGCTTATAAATAATATCAACCTGAATCTAATAAAATTTTAATTAAATGTTTCCTGTCTTTCTTGAATAAAAAAGAAATGGCTCCAATAAATAGCCGGAATATTGTCGTACACATTTAAATGGTGCGAACATATAGAAATGATAACATTGAACAAAGGCATTAAAGCAAACCTTTGATTTACTTTGCAGCTAGCACTACTGTCAGAGCAGCTGTTACAGAACATCAATCAACAACGTCAACCCAAATAGAGAAATCAACAATGACTGAAAGTTTTATAACAATGTTTTTGCTAAAAGTCACTACCAGAAGTGGGATGTTTTGTGTCCAGTCATATCAAATATGGTCATTCATCCTTTATTTCTATTTACCACCACCTGCTGGACAAAATCTTTAATTGCCCCATGGTAAAACAATTTTATGGTAGGTGGAATTTTTAGTTTTATAATTATGTGCAGTTATATACAATTATGTAAATACATTTATTGAATAGGACTAGAAGAAACAGAATGAACAGATGGTGGAAGAGATATTTTAGTTTCATGGATACTGTAATGACTAAAAATTTCCAGTCATTTTAACCTCTCCTTACCTACAGCCTCCTTATCACATTTATTACAGATTACATTTATCACAGTTATCAGGGATTCACTACAATATCCAGGTTCACCAAGTCCTTCTTGAGATTTATTTAAGACATGTCTTTTGTTTTAATGCCAATGAGAAAATACTTCAGATTACAAATTACGTGGGTCTGATGCTGCCTGTATGTTAGAATACCCATTTAAATGCAATTGATCTTAAATGATACATCCTATAGCTTACTGTTAAACCTGAGGGTCCATACAGTATATAATAGCACAAATAAACAGAAGTCTTATTATTAAGATTATTACTATTTTCAATTAACCTTGTTTGTTCAACCAAATAAATAAGTGCACAGACTGAAGCTTTGGTTTCTACTTCAATGTTGCAAAGTCACTTTTTTTCTCATTCTATCACAATTTTACCATTTTTTTTTTTTTCTGTCAGATTTACTAAGTAAGGAAGTAAATATTTTGGAAGCATGGCAAAACTGTTTAGACTTCAGTGTTCAATTACATCAGAAGTTAATGGCATAATTGTAATTAGTTTCAGCTCCAGTGTTAATTGTGGAGTAGACTGGTGCACATCATAGAAAATAGTCCAAAGCTGAATACTGCATGTATGTAATTAGGAAAAGAATAAAACGTGACATTGCTGTGCTGTTATAGGAAAATTATCAACGACGGGACCAAGTGTTCCAGTTGATTATTTTCCTATAACGGCATGTTACAAAGTGTTTTATTCCTCATACCACAGCAATTTGTCATCGATGACAGCTTTTTCATTTAGTAATGAACTACACTGTGTTTTTAGTCATTTTTAATTATATTTACTGAGACAAGTTCCTGTTTTCACTTATGTTATAGCGGCTATAAACTGTGGTTTCCTCAACAGCCTCTCTTTTCTTCCTCTTTAAGTTAATAAGACAAGGGTAGCTTGCCATGTTACAGAGAAACCAGAAAGCACAAACTCTTCTGTCCTGAAGCATATCCTGTAGAGGAAAACATACTCACTGTTACAAACACTGGAGACTTCTTCCATAAATGCTAAATCAACATCTCCTCACAGAAAGCTTGAATATATCAAATACTGCACATAATTTTTCTTTGTTGCTATTTTTTAAATAGTCTTTTTTTTTTCTTAGTGAATCTTCCTTAGTGAAACCCCAACAACAACAACAACAACAACAACAACTATAAATGTGGTTAAGGTAACATAGTTGTAATAGTAATCAATTTGGATTTGTGAGTCATGTCATACAACTTGCTACTCTAATAAGTAGTTTCATATTGTTTATTCAAATCGAAATTTCTGATGACACATATGCGCTAATGGGGGTTTCCAGAAGAATTGTTATATCTGTCGCGGTGCACTGTGGGTAGTTAGTCAGCAAATCCAAGATGGCGGCAAGCAGGAGGCTGCATAAGGTAAATACCCTGAGTAATCCCTAATTATTGTTGTTAAATAAGATCGATTAAGCTTTCTGCCTAGGCGGTTATATATAATGCGTGTAAGAACCCGGTGGATATTAAAAATCAAATATTTAATTTACTTCTGTCTTATGTCTGAGAAATATGATAACAGAGAAGCTAACAAGCTAGCCAGTTCCATCGTATTATTTAGCCAACAGTCTGGCTAAGTAGTTAGCATGTTAGCCCGCTTGCTAGTGAAAACGTTCGAGCGCTGTAATAGCGAATGAACATGTTCGCTTGCTAAGGCCGCCGGCAGAAAGAACCTGGTGTACTTTGCGCTAAAGCGTCTCGTAGTTGTCGTGGGCGTCGTGTTTTAATCGTAGTTTAATTAAAGGTAGCTAAACGGATTATCAGGCTGGTGTCAAGTGTCTGAAAGGGTTTTGAGGAAACTGTTGGGTTAGAAGAGATGAAGTCAGCTAGCCGAAGACGGCCTAATAGCAAATTAGCTAGCTGTGTGATTGCTGTTGGGTTGTCAACTTAGTAACGTTGCTGCTGGACAAAACGTTAACCAGCTAGCTAACATTATACCGATGTAGCTCTATCAGGAGAATGATTTTCTCACCATATAACACTTTTTTATTTATTAATTAAAAAAAAGTTTTTATTTTATTATTATTATTATTATTATTATTATTATTATTATTATTATTTATATAAAACCAGTGTCTTTACACCATTCAGCACCATCGATTTACAATAGCAGAAATGTTAGTTGGACAGAAGCAGGAAGTGAGTGAGGTGTCGAGTGGGTGTAGCTTTGACTTTGAGCAGTTACAGTTCACAGCATGTGAGATGCTTGTGGTTGACAATCTCGAGACCTGTTTTCTATTATTATTAAGTCGTAAACGTGATCTCAACCTCTACTTTATTCCCCCATTTGCTAATTTGCAATAGATTGTAATGTTTAGCGTTATGATGACGATGGTGATTCAGACAGCAGTGAAGTTGTGACCTGTTCTCATTAGTTTTCGCTCTAAGCTGGTCATGGAAACATAGATCCGCCCATATGTATTATATGTCAGTTCATATGAAGCTGTTTACCTTCTAATCACTCACTTAAATATGGGCCTTTGTTCATAGTGCAATAAAATCTAAATATAATGTAATATGACCGGAACATGAGAGCCTTAGTTTCAGGTGCTAGAAAGGACCCGTCTGTCAAAATCATATCTTGGATCTGTGCAATTTGTTTCACAGGAACTTGATGAAATCCGCAAGTCTGGAATGAAAAACTTCCGCAACATCCAAGTTGACGAGTCAAACATTTTGACTTGGCAAGGGCTTATCGTTCCTGTAAGTATGATAATGGTACTGTTTCGTTATTGCCTTATATGAAATATAACGAAAAACCTTTTATATCACAAGACATTAGGTTGAAACAGCTGGAAGTTGAACATGTTCAGTGCTAAGTGTTGTGCTGCTGGAATATTGTGACGCCGAAAGTTGAACCCAGAGTTGTTTGGGTTTAAATATATGATGAAATGGATTTCCAGTCCAATGTGTCAAGAATCTGGCCTTGGCTTGGAGGTCACTAACAGAGAGCAAGGTGAACTTACTACGGGGGTTGGTCTTGAATAACACTGCTGTTTTAGTGTAAATGCTGACCTGCATTTACACCCATCCCAAGAGCTCAGAAGACTTTTAACGTACCGCTCAAAAAATGGCTGTAATCAGGTTGAGTCTGAGATGTGCACTACGGTGTCCAGATGGAGTCTTTTCCAAGGGGAGGGTGTGAACTGTGGGGCTTAGCTTTGTGCCGTGATCGAGATTTAGTCAGGCATCTAGATAATTAAGCATTAAGACATTTGGCAGTGTTGGTTGGTGCATCCAAAACTGGAACACCTCCCATGCTTAAGGTGTGGAGTGTTTTTTGTACCAGAATGGCGATTAATTAAAATGGATGTTTGTTCATTTCAGGACAACCCTCCATACGATAAAGGTGCATTCCGGATTGAGATCATTTTCCCTGCTGAGTATCCATTTAAGCCGCCCAAGATCACATTCAAAACAAAGATCTACCACCCGAACATAGATGAGAAAGGTCAGGTGTGCTTGCCAGTCATAAGTGCTGAAAACTGGAAACCCGCAACCAAAACTGATCAAGGTAAGGTGTCTCAGCATTAAGAAACAATGTAGGCTTTAGTAAATATAGTCAATGTTAATACAATGTCAGCCCTTATATGGAGGTTTGTCCTTTCTCATCCAACGATATTTTCTTTTTTTTTTCCCCACTCTCACAAATTAGTAATCCAGTCTCTCATCGCCCTTGTCAATGACCCTCAGCCAGAACACCCACTGAGGGCCGACCTAGCAGAGGAATACTCAAAAGACCGTAAAAAATTCTTTAAGAATGCAGAAGAGTTTACAAAGAAACATGGTGAAAAACGGCCAGTGGACTAATAAGATGAGTGTGAATCCCACTCTCTCCTTTGCCCACCTCTCCAGATCTTTAAACCTCTGCCTCTATCTGTACCCTCCCACCCAAGCTCCCAGCATCCACTCCGAACTTGGAGCAGAGCATCCCAAAAGCATTTCAACCTTGCTACAGGACGTTTATGACTTAGTTCTACTTGCCCTCTGGGTGCCAACTGGATGGCTGGTTTTTCTATAGTGTATAAAGCAAATGTGATCCAAATACGAGTGTAAAAGGAAACTTGGAGAAAAAAAAAACATTTGGGTGGTGGGGGGTAAATGCTGTTCCTTTTAATTTGTTCTTAATTTGCACAGAGCTGTGTACTGGTCATAAAACCTACTGTGCAATGAATCTTGACTGTTTTTTTTTTTTTCCCCCCAGAGCAGATTACTACAGTGAATTTCATTATATTATGTCCTTCAGTCTTTCACTTCCACAAATATGTCTTTGTTTTGGCAAAAATTCAGGTTCTAAAGGTGTGTGGCATCCATTTCTTTTATATTTCTTTTTATTCTTTTGTTTTTGCTTAGGTTGCACTGTATTCTGTGGAACGAAGTGTTCTTCGTAACCTCTGTAATTCATCCAATATTCAAAATTTCAGCTTAGTCACTGTTATCAATATAATGTTTATGATGTTATAAAAAAGGAAAAAGCCAACCAACCATTTGTGTCTGATTTAAGAATTCTTGATTTACTAGAGATGTACTTCATCCTGGAAGAAATGGCATCACTACGCAAAATTACTTATTACACCTTTAATTGCTATTTATTGCACCCTTAATTGCACCTGGATTATGCCAGATTAACATGAAAACTGGGACCAGAATAAATTTTTCTGTTATTATGGAGATATATTAATTCAGGAGATTACGGTAAGTCTGGTGTATTATCAGTGGAATTTATTTACATATGGTGGTTGAAACCACAATGAACTCGGCTTCTAATTTAGGTCAGGATATGAAGTGTGATCTAGTTTTCTGAAACCAACAGACCTGGTCATTTTTATCAGACCCCTAATAATACTAGTGGAGTGTCATTTGATTGAACAATGCCAACTGTTGACTGCAAAATGGCATGCAAATTGTACTGTTTACATGATCTAGGGTCATGGTGAGAGCCCAGGGATTTATCAGGTTATATAAAAAACTACACTGACCTTATGATCCCTTTGTTCTAACCGTCCAAGATTAAACCATACACTTTCAGGATCTTATCAGGACATACACTCATACTATACTAATACTGGGTAGGGCATTCCTTTGCTCTCAAAACAGCCTCAAGTCTTTGTGGTATGGATTCCACAAGATGTCCGAAACATTCCTTTAAGGTTCTGGTCCATGTGGACATGATTGCATCACAAAATTCCTGAAAAAATTGTTCAGCTGCACTTTTTCATGCGCAGATTTTTCACGCTGTGAATCTCCCTATTGGATTCAGGTCCGGTGACCGGGAAGGCCACTGAACAACATTGCACATTGTCATGTTCATGAAACCAGTTTGAGACGACTTCTGCTTTGAAACATGGTGCATTATCATGCTGGAAGTAGCCATTAGAAGATCATTAAATTGTGGCCATGAAGGGATGTACATGGTCAGCAACAATACTCAGAGAGGATGTGGCATTCAAGCGATGGTTGGTTGGTGTGACAAAACGTTCCGCATGCTGTTGATGCCAAATTCTGACCCTACCATCTGTATGCCTCAGAAGAAATCGAGATTCATTAGACCAGGCTACGTTTTTCCAGTCTTCAACTCTCCAGTTTTGGTGAGCCTGGGCCCACTACAGCCTCAGCTTTCTGTTTTTGGCTGACAGAAATGGAACCCAAGGTGGTCTTCTGCTGTTGGAGCCCATCCACCTGAAAGTTTGACATTCTGAGATTCTGAGATGCTTTTCTGCTCACCACGATTGTACAGGGTGGTTATCTGAGTTACTGTAGCCTTTTTGTCAGCTCAAAATGGTCTGGCCATTCTCTGTTGACCTCTCTCATCAACAAGGCATTTCTGTCTGCAGAATTGCCTCTCACTGGATGTTTTTTCTGAGTATTTCTACAATACTGTGAAAAAGTATTTTCCCCATCCTGATTTCTTCTGTTTTTGAGTATATATCATACTAAATAGCTTTAGATCAAACGAAATACAACATAAAACAAAGGCAACCTGAGTGTAAACACAATACAGATTTTATTTATTTATTATTTTTTATTGAAGCAAAAAAAGTTATCCAACACCTATCACCCATATGAAAAACTAATTGCCCCTTTAAACTTAATCTGGTTGTGCCGCCTTTAGCAGCAATAACTGCAACCAAAAGCTTTCGATAACTGGAGATCAGTCTTTCCCTTACTTCTAGGACTAGGATTTACTCCTATGCTTTGGATCATTGTCTTGCTGCGTAATCTAGTTGCACTTGGGTTTCATCAAAATGTTTGAGGATCACCAAGGTGTGTTTTGGCAAAATTCAGACGAGCCTTAATGATGTTCTGGGTTAGCAGTGGTTTTTGCCTCGCCATTCTTCCATGGATTCCATTTTTGCCCAGTGTTTTTCTGATCGTCTAGTCATGAACAGTGTCCTTTATTGATGCAAGAAAGGCCTGTTGGTCCTGTGATGTAGTCCTTGGCTGTTTTTTGACTTCCTGGATGAGTAGTTGCTGTGCTCTTGGAGGAATCTGGGAAGGTCGGCCACTTCCGGGAAGGTTCACTACTGTGCCGAGTTTTTCCATTTGGAGATAATGGCTCTCACTGTGGTTCTTTGGAGTCCCAGAGCCTTTGAAATAGCTTTGTAACCCTTCCCTGACAGGCTGTATTTCAATCACCTTCTTTCTCATAATTTCTGGAATTTCTTTCAATTTTGGCACGGTGTGTTACTGGGTAAGACCTTTTAACCAACTTCATGCTGTTGGAAAAAGTTCTATTTAAGTGTTGATTTGATTGAACAGGGTTTGCAGTAATCAGGCCTGGTTGTGTCTAGTTCAGCTGAACCTCCTTATGAATGCAGTTTCATAGATTTGGGGCATTAGTAACTATGGGGGCAAATATATTTTCACACAGTCCCAGTTGGTATTGGATAACTTTTTTGCTTCAATAAATAACATTATCATTTAAAAACTATTTTGTGTTTACTCAGGTTGTCTTTGTTTTATCTCAGATTTTGTTTAATTTCTGAAAGACATACAAAAAAACCAGAAGAAATCAGGATGGGGCAAATAATTTTTCACAGCACTGTACATTCTGATAGTTACTTATAAGATTCACATATATGTTGTCGAGGTGTTAGATAACTTATGTACACTTATTCTATGCCACAATGTTTTTTCCACCACAACCAGGCCAAATATATTACTTTACAACTGGTCCCAAAATGAATCCAGTCTATATCCTCAAAATGTGGCCACATTTGCACACTTTATAGACCACATAAAACTCTTGGTTTTCAGTATCGTGGCCATTAGGGGGGCTTGTAGTGCTTGATGCAATGTAATGCTTCAGTTAATGTTCTCATCAAACATAAACAGAGGAAAACGTGATCTCGGTGACTTTGACTGTGGCATGGATGTTGGTGTTCCAATCTCGTTTGAGTATTTAAAAAACTGCTGATCTCTGGGATTTTGTCTGTAGAGTTTACATAGAATGGTGCGGAAAGCAAAGAACATCCAGTGAGTGGCAGTGCTGTGGGCGGAAAATGCCTTGTTGATGATAGAGCTCAGAGGAAACTGGACGGTATGTATATCCTTATACAGTTACAATAGAGCCCACTCACTCATCTAAAATGTCACTTGTAGTACTGTATTTCCTGCATACTAATGTTTAGGGGATGCGTGTATAGGAAGTCTTGTTTGAAAGAATAAGTATATTTTTAAGAATATATTACTTTTTGGAATTTTATACATTGATGATATAAGTTACTCTAGAAGTTCAATGTACCTCATACATACCAATATTGCACGCATACGGAACACAGTGCAGGACATCCACTCAGGCCTCAGGCAAAATTGTAACCCAAGTGTTTTATGGAACAAAGATTAGCGTTATGTCATATACATCATTAAGCAGCTCTAGGACAAGAAATTAGGCCCACTGGATTAATCTATCTAGGGACAGAGGCTGTAGTTACGATAAACACACTCATGTAGAGAAGACAGCATTACAATCTATATAAAGATTGTTCTGCTCATCAGAAATATTTAATTTGAACATCCTTTGGATAAACCTGCATCATGTTGTATTTAAGGTTTACACTTGGTTTACATCTTAATGACAAATTCTTGACACAAATTGTAAGGCTGTTTTTAGAGGCAATCGTAGAAATTTTGGATTCCCATTTGGACAGAGTAGCTCTTAGCTTATGGTTGGTCAGATTAAAATGAAGGCTGTGTGTGAGGCATTTTTATCACTTAGGAGCTTAGAACTGGTTACTACTGTAAAGTCTTCACAGACTGTAAAATGCAATCAAGAGGACTGAGTAGCATTCTGGTGTTAAGACCATGCAGGGGCCTGTAGATCCTTGACTCCTGCAGATTTCAATTATGCGCTTTCAAATTTGTAGACAAAACATATGGAATCACTATTAACACTTTCATTGAAAAACGCAACAACATTTGTAGTTTAAAGATTTATTTTTATAGATCTTCGGGTTTATTTAACACTTCTGTTTTGGATGCGGTGCTAGAGGCTGTGTGTGTGTGTGTGTCTGACCGCCTGTCTGAATCACGATGTGTCACTTCCTGAACTGAAGGATGGGGGCAAGCTCCTTGATGTCCTGGCCCCTCACACTCATCAATGACCATCTGCGCCAGTTCAACATGAGTATGAAAACATGATTGAGAATATTTATCCAAGAGAAATTATTCATATTTAACCATTCTCAAGAAAGAATGTCTACCTAAGGTTCGTGTCGAATTCCTTTTGTGAACTTACCTCAGTTTGTGCAGATGGACATTGTTTGAAAATGCAGACAATGCAAGAATATGTTCTATTCAGCATGAAGAAAGGATCTGCACAGTGTAAATTATTTATTTAGATTTTGCTTGTATGTATGTATGTATGAATGAATGAATGAGTGAATGAATGAATGAATGAATGAATGAATGGATGGGTACATTAATGCTTGGCCCAAAACAGAAACCTATAGGTACTACAACATTTGACACTGTTGATGGTCACCTTGCTAAGCTTTGGTAAGTGAATGTGTATTCCAGCCCTCAGGCCAGCGCCCAGGTGTATCCCAGGCATTTGTTCCACATGAATTCCCAGTCTCTCTCCTGAATTAACTGCTTGTTTGCTAGTCTGAAAAGTTATTATAATAAAAGTATTTATGGCATTCTCATATCTGTTTGAGGCCTCTGCAAAATCTCTCAAACACCCTCTTCATTCTTCTACCCTTCTCTATAGAGTGATGCGGTTTTGATCCTCCTCATTAATCATTAATGAGAATGTCTTCTCATTGTTGTGCCTTTGGGATGACAGAAATATATGGGCAAAGACAGTAGCCCATTGAAAACGATTATTTTAATGTTCATTAATTCATTCGTTTCAGACTTGATGTGGTAAAAGTGTGGTACATTCTTAAAACAGACTTCCTCAAGGGTTCTTCAATGTTTAAAGGTTTTTAGCTTCCTAAAGGGGTTCTACATAGATTCTTTAAAGGTCTCCTCAGAGAGACAAGCAGAATAACCCAGCTAGATGCCCCTAGGCACAAAATCGCGTCAAAAAGAGCTCCTAAGAAAGGAAGAAAACAAGGTAGTGGGAAACAAAGCAAAGATGAAACAGATCTGGAAAGAAGAGACTTTAAGATAAAGATTAGAACATGTCAGTGAAGTGGATAGGTTTTGAAATATGTAATACTGTAGTCTCTCTACACGCATCAAGCCAATCCCTGGCCATCCCTGCTAAAATGAGCAGGGGAGATACTGGTGATACCACAAAGTGGAAGTGCTTCGGAGTCGCAAATCATAATGAGTTGGGAATCACTATGTGCAAAGGCAACCCAAATATAGAGTATACATATGAATTTGTACTACAAATTGGCTATTCCAACCCTACAAGATGATGGAATTAAGGGTTGATATGGTGAATCTGGTAGTCCCCTGACCCTCCAGTAATAGATCTCAGATGAAGTTGCATCAAAAAGGTTTAAGATGTAAATGTATCTATTAATCCAGTTGCACCAAACTTTAAACATTGTTTAAATAATCAGGATGCTTTTGGGCCTGGTTTGATTTTATAGTAAACTCAGATTAACTTTAATCCTGTTGCTCCATTACTTACAACACAGATTTAAATTTCCATTAGGGATTAATTTAAGTTAAAAGATAGTTTGCAGCAAACAAAAAGGTCACTAAAGAAAGGTTTTAAAATGAGGGATTAACTAACATAACATCAGGGATTATTGGCCTGAATGTCCAAGTTGAATCTGTCATGACACCGAAGTGCTACTCAAAAGTAAAATGGCAGGTTATTTATATTTCCCCAGAGTTTCTCTACACCAAAAGTTCCCTTTCTACTTGTTTAATAAGGAGCATTTTAATGACATACAGTGAACTCCATCTATTGGCACCCTTCATTAATTAATTAGAATTATTAATTAGAAAACAAGAAAGCGAGATTTTTATCAAGACTTGCATCAGGGCAAAGGACTCAAACCAACACAAGCACAGACAGTCCATCAGATGTGTGTACAAATTCCATTCTTAATCAAACCCTTCTGCTTTAGGACAAACAGAATGGGTGAGGAATATACGTAAGATAGCAGCGAAAAAAGTTTTACAACCATTGTTTAAAATATGCTTCACTGGAAAATTTATTACCATCACACTTCTGTGATGTTTATCTGTCTAAAACCTGTCATTCAGCTAACCGCTGATAAAACAAATTCCTTTGACATGGGTTCCCCTGCTACAGCTAATCTCCAGCCCACAAAACAGAGGTATGAACTTCCTATACATTGCCAGCTCATTCTCTACTCATGAGAATTCTCCCCAGCCTCTTACCCACTTTTCAACAACTTCTAGTGCTACCCAAATACTCCTCGCCTGTCTTACACAAAGCAGAAGCCACCAAGGAGCCAAAGCAGCCAAGAATTCAAGTTCTCAGAGTTTCCCCCCCTTATACAGTCACTCTCTTCATATAATTTACTTTGGACTGCACTCACAAATTAACTGTCAGAAAATGCCTAATTGCTAAAAACAAAATACATAACCGTATCCATCCACACACACACAGGACATGATGTGACTTCATAATACTGCTATGATTCATTGCATCTTCCAGGTTTTCCTGATTCACTGAATTTATTTTTAAATTACCTCACTTATTTTCCAAGTCATAATTTATCACTTATGGCTAATGATGTAAGAGTCACATCTCGGGTGGCATTGCTACTATACAAAAAAAAACCCAACAATGTTTTAAAAAAAAAAAAAAGTATATCAAAAGAATCTGGGTAAAAAGTGGATGATACTGCAGTGATGGCTGGACAAAAGATAAATCAGACTAAAACATGACGGTTAAAGTCTCGGGCTGGTTTCAAAATGAAAGCGCTGCCTCTCACAATCACAGTAACTACTAATCAAATAAAAAAAAAACAAAAAAAAAAAACAGGTTTTCCGAACGTAACGTCACTCAGCATCTCAGGGAGGAGAAATGGAGTATAGATGATCGACACTGTTATCATAATGACAGAAATGTTGAAGTGTCCTGCTGGTAATGAACGCAATCAAACAATCAGTACTTTTGTTTACAGCCTGAGTTACAGTTATGTGCTTGGAGCAGGCGGCCCTTCAAAATACCACATTGCCAGAGAAGTCAATAATAACAGCTTTGGCGAGCTGCTTGGTAGTTCAGTCCCATGGTGTGCTTGTGTCTCAGATGGAGAAGATCCTCGGGTACAGGGGAACCAACACGGAGCTGCTAGAGTCCACCGTTCTCTGACAGTAGAGGCATTCGGCTGTTCGCATGGCCATCCACGACGCTGACCTACCACCGCACAGAGGATAGAAGTTACACGAACTCATCTTCAGGGTTTGAAATAGTCTACTGAACTGCTACGGCATAACTTTAACAGTGTTAAACTGAGATTAAAACTCGGTCGATCACTTATTTAAAAACAAAAAAACACAAACATACCTGTCTGGGTTTATAGACTCCAAGTTTAAACCGACAGCAGATAATATCTACAAAGAAGCCAACCAGTCTGTGCAGCATGCCTTGGGGGAAAAAAAGCAAAACAAAACAATAAAAACAGAATACTCAAACACTCTAAGATATTATTTTTTATATAAAACACAGCTACCAAGTATGTTTATTGTACCTGTCGTAGAGAAGATGCCTCCAATGATGCCGCATAAGCGCACGAGGAACTGCCACAGCGGCATGTGCTGTTACTCGGACCATGAGCGAGCTGAGGTCATACTTCATAAAAATTCCCGAGACGCCATGACTTCCTGCTGCATGGTTAATTACCTGCTCCTGCAACAACACAACCAAAAGGTTCAGTAGCTCTAAAGTGATAGATATAGAACAGAATAAATACATCTGGAATGAAAATAAAGCAGACTGTTTTAAGGCAGGTGTAGTAATATAATCATTTTTTAAAATATTGATCCTTTTTTTGCAGCTCCAGCTATTATTGGATAAATACCAGCCACAGGACTCACATTTGTCAGCAATTCAAACATATCAAAATTGATCTCTAACATCCAAAACCAAGACAATGACATCCTTTTTTACAGAAATAAGAGCAACATCCCTAATATTGAATAAAAGACCATGCGTAGGCATTAGAAAATAATGATGAGAAAAATAAATCTCTTATTTAGCTTAGTCGTAATGCACTGGGCTTAGTAGATTGCACGTTTGCACGGGTTCGAATCCTGCCTCCGCCCTGTCCAAAGACATGCATTGTAGGCTGATTGGCATTTCCAAATTGTCCTTAGTGTGTGAATGGGTGTGTTACTGTGCCCTGCGATTGGTTTGCACCCCATCCAGGGTGTCCCCCCCATCCAGGGTGTCCCCTGCCTTGTGCCCCGAGTTCCCCGCGACCCTGTGTAGGATATGCGGTATGGAAAATGGATGGATGGATGGATAGGCAATGCACTGCATAGAACTGGCATGTGACGTAATCACAACACCTCTTCGGTTCACGTGCATCGAACATGAGTACTGCTGAAATGTCTCATTTACCAACAAACATCATCGTGCACAACAATTTCGTGCAGTTGTAATTTCGCCAATTCAAGTAGTTTTCAAAAAAATCAGCAAAAAGAAACAAGTTGCATCACAAATTTTGAAAAAAAGCTGCAACAAAATCAAGCATTTTTGGCTGCAACAATCACAAAAAAACTCTGCGAAATCCTGTACAGACTGAACAGCCAATCATGGGCGTCTGTGAGCTCATGCATGCTGAAGTGGGCGGATAGCACTTTCCTCCGAGTGTTACACCACCCCTTGATGTTGCATGAGCAGCAGTTCGAAAAGATGTGGTCAGCTGGCTTCATGTGCCTCTAAGGAAGTATGTCATATCCTTCGCCTTCCTTGGTTGTTAACTGTCGTGTGGTAGTGGAGAGCTGGCTGGACGGTGGGAATTAGCCAAGAACAAATCTGAAAAATCTTTTTTTTTTAATCTGTTTTTTTGTTTAATCACTCAAATTCTGCATACTCCTCAGACTGCCCCATACTCCTTAGGCACACATCTGTGCTGTTGTTATGGCAACCAACGTGGAGGAGCAAGCAAATGTACCTAAGATCTGAACAAACATATTTTGTTTACTTGGTCTAAAAATCAAATTTAAGAAAAGGATTTGCTCTGCTGTTTAAATATAGGCTTAGTTTAGATTATTTAGAACTTTATTTGCTAATAACTCACCACACGACACACTTTTCTAGATCAAATCAGACATCATATAGCTAGTGTCAATTTTTCTTTCAAGGCCTGACATGCAGACTGCTTTGTGTTCACTTTAAATTGGTTTAAATTGGACTACAGTCATACATGTCCGTTTAGTGACAGGTAAAGGCAGTTGTAAGAAGGAATGTCAGATGCCTTTGTCACTAGTTCTGCAACATGTTCTTACCCTTTCCAACGTGAAACATGCCACACCCTTTCATGACTCTTTCCAACTTCACTTTTACGCCTATTTTTTTAGGCAAATGTTTAAAAGACATTGGATTTAAAATCTCGACCCTAGATAATGCACGGCCCCATGTTGCAAGGATCTGTACACAATTCCTGGAAGCTGAAAACATCCCAGTTCTTGCATGGCCAGCATACTCACCGGACATGTCACCCACTGAGCATGTTTGGGATGCTCTGGATCGGCGTATACGACAGCGTGTTCCAGTTCCTGCCAATATCCAGCAACTTCGCACAGCCATTGAAGAGGAGTGGACCAACATTCCACAGGCCACCATCAACAACCTGATCAACTCTATGCGAAGGAGATGTGTTGCACTGTGTGAGGCAAATGGTGGTCACACCAGATACTGACTGGTTTCCGGACCCCCTCGGACCCCCCAATACAGTAAACCTGCACATTTTAGAGTGGCCTTTTATTGTGGCCAGCCTAAGGCACACCTGTGCAATAATCATGCTGTCTAATCAGCATCTTGATATGCCACACCTGGTGAGGTGGATGGATTATCTCGGCAAAGGAGAAGTGCTCACTAACACAGATTTAGACAGATTTGTGAACAATATTTGAGAGAAATAGGCCTTTTGTGTACATAGAAAAAGTCTTAGATCTTTGAGTTCAGCTCATGCAAAAAGGGTGGCAAATACAAAAGTGTTGTGTTTATATTTTTGTTCAGTGTGTATATATATATATATATATATAACTTTTTAACCATATATAGAATGTCCAGACAAGTTAGGTCCTGTTAGCACTTGCATTATAACAGCTTTAAACAGTTGTTCCCTGATCAGCCTCTCTTTTTTTCTATTTCTTGAAGTTAATAAGACAAAAAAAAAAAAAAAAAAAATGCAGCGTATCATGTTACCAAGAAACAGAAATACGCAAACGTCTACTACCACTATCATATATGTAACAGAAAACTTCACCATATCAATAATTATATGTTTGTTGTTAAATAAGAATATGTTTTCTTAATCCATGTATTATTAGTCTGGGATTAGTGGAGTCCCTGTGAATGAGCTGTTACTATAGAAACAGTAACATGTTAGAACGAGCGCATTAATTTAAACCCATCATTTATGTTGAAGCCGGAACCATCTGTCAGAGCTAATTAATGAACAGCTTCTGATTCAAGAATTCAACAACATTGTGGAATAAAGTGTATTATCAACCCTCTCTTAGGGACAGTCTATTTGTAATTACACCAATCTTACAATCTTATACACACACACTCACATATTTGTTACGTTCCACCAGTAGAGAAGGTGATTTAGTTAAGAATCAGGTACACTGCTGCAGGAAGATGACAAGCGTGTGGAATAGTTGGAGTGCCTTGAGAAAAGGTTTGCACATTAAGAATTCGGTAAATTTGCTTTTTGAAAAATGCAACAAATCCATGGTTTCTTTAGTTACAAATTTATGAAGTCTAAAACAGATATATTGTAGATTTGCTTTGTACCTCAGCGCATAACAGACTGTAGGACTGGATACCATTTAATATTGAAAGGTTCTTTTGTTCTTTGGCCTGGTGAGTGCTGGTACCAGAAGAACCACTCCATTCTCTCACTTGGTTGCATATTGTTGCTTAGCTTCTGATTCTGAATTATTTACCAGCAGATATCTGCTCAATAAAACATGGCTCTTGGCTCAGGGATCTTTTCACATGTCTTACTCAGCTTTGCGATGGGAACTGTGCCTTGGCAGATTTGGCTCCTGCTCAAAGACAGAAGAAAGCCTCCTAAGCTTTAGGTTAATGGACTGCTGACATTGAAAAAAGCCTATGGATGTGTAAAGCGTTACGGCAGCATCTTAAACACCCGACTGGGGGGGAGTGTGGTGTTGAGACATTTGGAAAACATGTTGCATGCATTTACTATGACACTGCATGCAGTTGATGGTAAGTCTGAAATAAATGGGAAAGGCTTTCCACTAATTGTAACATGCTGGCAGCTACAGATTGGAGGTAAAAGCCAGACAGGATGTTAAACCGGATATCTGCCAGCCACCGTACACGGACTACAGACAGCCTCCTGTGGACTACAGACATCCACCAGTAGCAGACTACAGACAGCCTCCGACTATGGACTACAGACACCCGGCTCCTCTCATCGACTACAGACAGCATTCAATCCCAGATTACAGGCCACGGGTAGGACTACAGACACCAAGTGTGTGTATAGTGGCGCTAATAAAGTGTGTTGATATCAGTCTGCTCACATGAACTGTTGCCATATTATAAGTTAATATTGTGTTGAAATAAAACCATACAGCAACCTACAGGTGCATCTCAATAAATTAGAATGTCGTGGAAAAGTTCGTTTATTTCAGTAATTCAGCTCAAATTGTGAAACTCGTGTATTAAATAAATTCAGTGCACACAGACTGAAGTAGTTTAAGTCTTTGGTTCTTTTAATTGTGATGATTTTGGCTCACATTTAACAAAAACCCACCAATTCACTATCTCAACAAATTAGAATATGGTGACATGCCAATCAGCTAATCAACTCAAAACACCTGCAAAGGTTTCCTGAGCCTTCAAAATGGTCTCTCAGTTTGGTTCACTAGGTAAGCCACAAACATTCATTGCCAAAGAAGCTGGCTGTTCACAGAGTGCTGTATCCAAGCATGTTAACAGAAAGTTGTGTGGAAGAAAAAGATGCACAACCAACCGAGAGAACCGCAGCCTTATGAGGATTGTCAAGCAAAATCGATTCAAGAATTTGAGTGAACTTCACAAGGAATGGACTGAGGCTGGGGTCAAGGCATCAAGAGCCACCACACACAGACGTGTCAAGGAATTTGGCTACAGTTGTCGTATTCCTCTTGTTAAGCCACTCCTGAACCACAGACAACGTCAGAGGCGTCTTACCTGGGTTAAGGAGAAGAAGAACTGGACTGTTGCCCAGTGGTCCAAAGCCCTCTTTTCAGATGAGAGCAAGTTTTGTATTTCATTTGGAAACCAAGGTCCTAGAGTCTGGAGGAAGGGTGGAGAAGCTCATAGCCCAAGTTGCTTGAAGTCCAGTGTTAAGTTTCCACAGTCTGTGATGACTTGGGGTGCAATGTCATCTGCTGGTGTTGGTCCATTGTGTTTTTTGAAAACCAAAGTCACTGCACCCGTTTACCAAGAAATTTTGGAGCACTTCATGCTTCCTTCTGCTGACCAGCTTTTTGAAGATGCTGATTTCATTTTCCAGCAGGATTTGGCACCTGCCCACACTGCCAAAAGCACCAAAAGTTGGTTAAATGACCATGGTGTTGGTGTGCTTGACTGGCCAGCAAACTCACCAGACCTGAACCCCATAGAGAATCTATGGGGTATTGTCAAGAGGAAAATGAGAAACAAGAGACCAAAAAATGCAGATGAGCTGAAGGCCACTGTCAAAGAAACCTGGGCTTCCATACCACCTCAGCAGTGCCATAAACTGATCACCTCCATGCCACGCCAAATTGAGGCAGTAATTAAAGCAAAAGGAGCCCCTACCAAGTATTGAGTACATGTACAGTAAATGAACATACTTTCCAGAAGGCCAACAATTCACTAAAAATGTTTTTTTTTATTGGTCTTATGAAGTATTCTAATTTGTTGAGATAGTGAATTGGTGGGTTTTTGTTAAATGTGAGCCAAAATCATCACAATTAAAAGAACCAAAGACTTAAACTACTTCAGTCTGTGTGCACTGAATTTATTTAATACACGAGTTTCACAATTTGAGTTGAATTACTGAAATAAATGAACTTTTCCACGACATTCTAATTTATTGAGATGCACCTGTATATGTTCCAACTGAAAATATGACTCATGTAGTGTTCATTTTATATATTCATTTTGGCTTATCCTGAGAGGTGGCAATAATTCTGTAGCTGACCATATGTATTTAGAGTTTGTTTATGTTTCTATTTAGCATTCCCATTCAGCTTGATTGCATTTAAACTAAAACTATTTTGTTCATAAACTGCCTGAAAAACTGTGATAACCTTTAATTTCAATATTGAGCAAGATAAACATGATTCGCATTTCACCGTTATTGTGCAGCCCCTTGTTTAACGCTCTAAACAAAATCTTGCGCTCGAGTCTCAGCTGTGTGTGCTGACTCAGCCTAACCCTGGGCATGGGAATTAAAAATCCATTAGAACACGAGCATTAATGTAGTGTCACTTGCAGTGGGCCGACATACTCAGTTAGGCAATGCTGAAACCGAGAAGAGCAGTGACTCGTTTGTTGTGTTCTGTGCAGGACTACGACTATTTCACAGTGGAGCTGGAGAAGAGCGTGAAGGGCTTCGGCTTCAGCATCAGAGGAGGGAGGGAGTACAAGATGGACCTGTTTGTGCCCCGTCTGGCTGAGGACGGCCCTGCTATTCGCAACGGAAGGATGAGGGTCAGTCCAGTGTGTGTGTGTGTGTGTGTGTGTGTGTGTGTGTATCCCAGGAGTCTTAACGTTCCAGAGAGTGGCTGCATCTCTAGGATGCTCGCTAAATGAATTTGGACATTATAATCTGTTTTTGGGAAGCATTGCAGGCTTGGAGACACAGAAAATGTCATCAAATAGTGATTTTTTTCCCCGTGTATGTATGTATGTATATATATATATATATAATGTGTATAGGTGGGTGATCAGATCATTGAGATAAATGGCGAGAGCACACGGGACACGAGTCACGGCCGGGCCATTGAGCTCATCAAGGCGGGCGGCCGACGAGTGCGTCTGCTGTTTAAACGGGGCACGGGGCAGGTACCTGAATATGGTCTGTATCACATTCTGCTCATACCCTTACAATACTATTATATCATTATAAATAATACATTTTCAAGTATATTGTAAGATTAACAATCATAAAGTGCTTTCTCTGTTATATGAACTAAAAAAAAAATAAAAATCTCTGGAATTATTACCATATATTATGACTATGACTATACATCCAAATATGAAATTCACACAATTTCCTACTTACCCCAAATGTAGTCGATCAGTCGATGGTGTTTCTGAGGTTTGGTTTTTTGAAGCTACTATCAAATAAGAGAAACTTTTAGCCTCCAGTTTATCACCATAACACATAAACTGCAAACACACACACACACACACACACACACACACACACACACACACACACACACACACACACACACACACACACACACTCCGAATTGTTGCGTTTCTCAAAAATACTTATTTATGTTGTTTCTGACACTGTAGCAGCAATCTTAAATCCAAACCACTTTCTCTCTCAGCACATAGTTTGGTGTCACTCCACGCAAATATCAGACTCACGCAGAAGCTGTGGCCTTGAACCTTAGCAGTCCATTTCATTTATAGGTTTAATTATTTTTTTCATGAATATGAATTCTGCTGATGTTGCTCTGCATAAAGACCCCTGCCAAATGCTGTAGACGTACATTTTATGAAACTAATGAGGCAAATGGTATTACTTAGCCAAATTGTATTTTTGAGGCAAATGTGTGCTGATTTATGATTATACGATATATGGCTAAAAGTTTGTGGATGCCTGACCATATGTTCCTGTTGAGCATCGTGTTGAAATCCATGGGCATCGATATGGATTTGGTCCCCCTTTTCTGCCCACTCTTCTGGGAAGTCGTTCCACTAGATTTTGGATCGTGGCAGCCACAAGAGCATTAGGGAGTGATGTCAGACGAGGAGGCCTGGGGCTCAGTCACCGTTCCAGTTCATTCCAAAGGTGTTCAGTGGGGTTGAGGTCAGGGCTCTGTGCAGTTCTTCCACTCCAAACTTGGCACACCCTGTCTTCATGGAGCTCGCTTTGTGCACAGGGGCATTGGCATGCTGGGACAGGTTTGAGCCTCTTAGTTCCAGTGAAGGGAAACTGTAACGCTCCAGCATACAAATACATTCTATACAATTGTGTGCTTTCAACGTTGTAGCAGCAGTTTGGGGGAAGAACCACATATGGGTGTGATGGTCAGGTGTCCACATACTATAATAATGCTTAACTGATAGCTGTAAATGGATACTAATGCATCGTGGTCCCGGAAATCAGCTTTTTTTTTTTTTAGTGTTTAATTGACATGAAATTCAGAGTTTAGGTGAGCTTTTTGGATGAAGCTAAACATTTAAACAAGCACCTAACTTGGTAGCTAGTATCTTAGTTAACAGGATGATGAACCAAGAGCATCATTTTTGAAAGCAGTGCAGATTCATCCTGCACAAGTTCTCCTTGGATTTAATATTCGCTCAACACTACCATTCCTGGCTTTGACGAAAAACTACGCACATCAGAAATACACATCTACAAACACTGCGCAAGAGGCGTACACCACACTGTCAAGTTTTTGGAAGTCTTTTGAAGCATGGTTGCCTAATCTTGCTGAACGATGCCGACAGTGCCTATTGATCTCAGGCAGTGCATGAAGCCTAGCACAGTCACCACATGCATTGAGGTAGGCATTTGCTGCTTGTTGTAGGCTAGGCTGCTCCTATAGTCCTGTGTGATTGAAGTAAATTTTAGTAAATGGCATGAAATGTAAACTTTCTCTTTTAGTACTTGTGATTGTTTTTTTTCTTTTCTTTTCTTTTTTTTTTTTTTGTTGTTTTTTTAGAAAACGCATCTGTGAAGTGAATCACATTTTGCCATGAATTTGATAGGACTCTAGCTATAAGCATCTTTTATATCACCTTTTAGCAACATTAGTTTTAAAGCTCAGAACTAGAGAATATCATTTACATTCATGCCATTTGGCAGATGCCCTTATACAGAGCGACTTACATTTATCTCATTTATACAACCGAACCGTTGCGGGTAAAGGGCCTTGCTGCCAAGCTGCCACTGCTGGGATTTGAACTAACAACCTTCCGATCAGTAGAATATCAAGACTCTGAACATGTCTTGGCCGATTGACTACATTTGAGGACAAATTTGTGTATGTTAAATTCTTATTTGAAATATCCCTTCAGGACTGAACATTGTTTACGCTCTGGTCTCTACTGGCTGTGCTTTAAATGAAAAATCCATAAGAAAGTAAGAATTAATATTGCTTTTTTTTTGTTTTCGGCTGAAAAGGTTAGTAATAACCTTAATTAAGGCAATTTAAGGATAGCACCTGTTTCCCCAGAGGAGTACGTAGTATACAAAGGCAGCTGATTTGTTTTTAATAGTTTATATAATTTTAATTGTCAGTGCGCTACCTTGGCTACCTTTATTCCTAATCACTTCATTGAACAAGAAGCATGTGTGTATGAGGCGGCGCTCAGATCTCTGGCCAGCAGCCAGTCAGCCTCATCACACAAATTCACATTTGGATCAGGAGGTAAAAGTGGGCTGACTGAGCCAGCTTTGAGCTGCTTTGCCAGACTCTAATGATAAAGCGGACGACGGAAAATCGGCAGAATGAAACCTGGCCGGTAGAGATAAGACATTAGTGTGCACCGCGCTGTTCTCTAACGGCTTGTAGTATTAACTGGTCTTCTTCTGCTTCTACTCTCAATGCCAGTGATGGAGTAGGTCTTTACTCCCTGTCTTGTAGGAATGGTACCTTCCAACCTTTCCATGTGCATGAAAAGCGACACTCTTGCCTCTCCCTATTTCTTCATAATGGGACACACTAAAGACACGGCTTGTGGCAAACTGCATGCTTGTTTCTACTTTTTTCCTTCTTTTTCACTCACACGTAATACCTATTTTCCAGCAGAGATATAGTGCTTTTTTTTTTCGCTTGCTACTTACACCTTTTAAAGGAGCAGTTTGTAATTTTTCTGAGCCCTCGCTTGCCTGCAAAATTAATTAAAATCACAATGACAAGCCTAAAACTACTTATATCTCGTGAGTCACCTTTTAAAGGTCCAGCTAATTATTTATTGTCTTTACACAGTTAATGAAATTCATCAACATGGGTTTTATTAGTGACCAAAACGTTATAACACAAGATTGTCTAGTCTGGTGTAGAATGTAATACACTGCTTAGGGTTTCAGCAGCAACACCACATGTGAGGAAATTGCATATCATTCAGACAGAACGTTAAACAATGTCTGCAATGAGAGAAGAGTCAAAGAAGGCAAGTCCTCTAATGTCAGGAGCGTGGGAGTTTTTCCAGCATGATGCTGTGCTGTATATGCAAAGTGGAGATGGCCTTTAATAGCAGCACATGGGTGATGCATAAACATTTAAAACTAACACACCAGCACTACAGCTCATGTTCAGCTCCTACTTTTTAAATAATTTACACTTACCTTTTGACTTTTGCCTTGTATTACATAATGCTTCATGAAAACGGCACAATATTTTACCGATGTATGGTCAAAGTAATAAACTAGCATAACAATTTTATAGTTTAACAAAATGAAATTGAACGTGTTCATTTTAGCTTGTTAATACTATTTAGATACATATGATTCAGTTGTAACTTCAAATGTCAAATTTCTTGTGTTTAAAGTTATAAACTCATCTGGACCAGTGACTAAGCACATTCATCATTTTTATTATTCCCTCTTTATTTACAGTATCTTTTTACTTTGGTGGGTTATATATATATATATATATATATATATGGAAATATGGAATGTGTTTAAATGTCTATTTGTGTTGAAGTACGTTGGTGTGTAACGAAACCATTTTTCCATTTTTTAAATTTGCGTGTTTAATAATGTTTGACCTGCAATATTTGTCTCATGCAAATCATTAGGAGTACAGCTATAACTCACAAATGATATAATTATTATAAGTCTAGACACACTTGACATTACAAACTGCACCTTTAATGTGTTATGAGAAGTATGTCATGGATTTATCTGTTTCAGTGCTTTCAGTGCTGTTAGTTCATGAAAGATTAATCTAAACCCAAACTTGGGTTCCCAAACTAGGGGTCATGAAAGGTGCTCACAGTCTCGTCTTTAGATTTATTCACTTATTTTACAAATAATATTAGGAATATTGCTCTCGCATCCAAACAGCCACATTTTAATTACGAGTGTGCTATTTTAGTCTTTTTAGCATAGGAGCTTAGCTATAAAAATGGACAGATTTGTTTGCCCAACTACCTCTGCAAGTTCCTCATCAACGTCGAGTGACTCTGACTCTGCAGAAACATTTATTGAATATGGATTTACGTGGATTTATGATCAATAACGCTGCAATAACTAGTGTTAATTTAGTTAACAAAAACTATGGCGGACAGTGTTCGTTGATGACCTTTTTTCCATGACTTAACAAGACGATGACACCAACGTCATTGTTGACAAACAAACAAAAAAAACGACGAGACTAAAATGTAGTTTAAAAAAAATAAAAACCTTACCAAAATCCTTCTTTATTTTCGTCGACAAAAAAAGTGGAGACAAAACATTATAGTTTTTTTTAAACAGCCTATGAAAGCGAGTTCCGCACATAAATGCGAGTTGCACATAAGCGTAGCGGGGATATTCTGCGTGTGGTTGCGTAATGTTGACTTTCGTGATTGCCCATAATACCTACAGGCTGCGGCCAATGGGAATGCTTCTCTATCAACGCGTATCATCACAGGACCAATCAGACCACTTCAGGGAAGATCGGAATCATAACGGAGCCGAAAATCTTAACAGAAACAGTTACTTTAACAGATGCAATAGTAGAAACTTTGTGGATGAAGCTGTGTGCACGCACCTGAAATGATCCAGGTTTAATCTATTTTGTACGCCCTTATTCATCTTAATTTATTTTCACTATCATAGCTTGCTAAGTGTTATATCCATGATTTTTTTTTTTTTTAAATGATCATAAACGAAGGGAAAATAAAAAAAAACCCAGCATCATATAAATAAACATATCAGTCAGCGACACAATCATGAAGACTTGTACCTCTAATCATCTGTAATACAGTATCATGTTAGTAATACATTATTATAATAATATAAAATGCACTCCATTTATGTTATGAAGGCAAGATTTTTTTAACGACTGTGGACTACCGAGCCAAACCTGTGTACCACGCTTTGTGCAGGATTTATCAAAAGCCTCAGTGTGTCATTCCAGCCTTGTTGTCCCTGTACTGTGCTTCACGAACCACAGCACTGTGGGGCCGGGGCCGGGGCCCCGTCCCGATCGTTATAATCGGCCCGCTCTCGTCTCCTTTTGCCTCAAGGCCATCAAGCTAAAGGGACCTTAGTAGGTGGAAGCTATGTGGTTGGATTACATCCAGAAAATGGCAAAGCAAGGGGGATTGAACTGTGCTATCTGAGACTATGGGAGTCTAATTAAATTGAAATTGTTTGCTCATGTGGAGGAAGGTGTGAGCCTGCGAGATTTGGGGAAATAGTAGAGTGTGTATAATGTAAACAGAGACCCAGTTGTATGGGGCAGAGTGCCTTACTGGCAGGAATGGATACAGCATGAAATACCTTTTCCAAGACAACTCATAGTCCTTATGTGGACTATATTGGATATTTAGCATTTTTTACATTAAAACATGCAGCTGTCATAGTTGTTGGGAATGTCTCTGAAAATACCGTCAATCTGCGTGTGCTTGGTACTGTAGGAAAAGCGCTAAAGCTGTGACTGATTGGTTAAGTCTACATTTCTGTTCGTTATATCATTCACACCATACAGATTTTTTTTTTAAACCATGTTTTCTTGAAGCTTGACACAATTAGCACTTTGATATAATACCAGGCAAGTGAATCAGTCGAGACATTTGCATTCATCATGCACAGCCTAGATAATAACCAGCATCATTAAAAATCATAACAAAGCTTTTGTGTGAGTACTAAGGTCAAGAACTGTTATTTTTCTCTGTGCTGAGAAAAGACTGTGAAATATGTTTCCTTGAAACTCACTTATAATGGAAGTCTAAGGGAAGCAATTGAATTCTCTCTGTAAATTTGTGACAGTGCATGGTGGTGCATCAGGTAGTTCAACATTTATTGTGTGTGCCGACAACTGGCCTTGGACTTCCATCATAAGCTCATTTTTAATCAAATAATCTTTTCCTCCATTTTTCAAATCCGGACGATGCCACAGGCCACGAGT
>CM042567.1:15495000-15595000 GCA_023630585.1 Cranoglanis bouderius
AAACATCCGCAAGACGAGATTCCACTCCCTGTAATCACTTATGTTACAGCAGCTATAAACAGCCTCTTATTTCTCTCTCAAAGTTAATAAGACAAAAAATAATAATAAACGCAGCTTGTCATGTTACAGAGAAACCGCACAATTTTTAAGCTGTTTATGTGGCGTGTCCTCCGTACACATCCCTATGAATAAGCCGTTACTATAGAAACGCATTAGATCATGTATAATCCTGACGTAAGCTACAACTTAATGATTTCAAACATTTGAAACATTTTTTTCTCTTAAAGTTTTGAAAGAGAGCTCGGAAGTTCTTTAAACCTGAATTTGAACGTGAAATTCTGAAAGTGTCAGCCGTTTATAAGAAGTTTTTCTCTTTCTTTCTTTTTTAGTGTGTGTTTGTGAGGGGACGGGGTCGAGTCTAGTTTAAAAAGGGAATGTATGTGCACAAATTTATTCGTTTTGAAACTTTGGGGCATTTTGTGTCATTATTACTGTTAATAATTACATTATTATTATCTGGGACACCCAGGATACCCCCACCGCACTCCAGACAGAGACAGGTTTATGAAATCGACTACAGCAACACTTTCCTTTAACTTTTCACCCATGGGGAACACATCAACTTCCCATCGCCATTATAAACAGGATAATGTGAGTTCAGGTAAAGAAAGCATTGGATTATGGGACAGAGCAGCTTTAGCTAAAAAGGTAAAGAAAGTGTGTGTGCATGTTTGTTTCTGTGCATATGGGGAAAAGAAAATGTGCCTTTTTGTGTCTAATTGAACACTTTTTGGAATGAGAAAGTGGTGTGTGTGTGTGTGTGTGTGTGAGAGAGAGAGAGAGAGAGAGAGAGACATTCCTTTACTCATTTAACAATTGTGGAACACCTCAGGTTTATAATTTAAAAACAGGTGTGTGTGTGTGTTATATTTTGCACTTAAAAATCACAAATTAAAACTCAAAGACAGATACATTTAATTTATTTATTCAGAATGAACTAAACCTCAAAGGAAAAAGTTGCATTGAAACCTAGAGAGAGAGAAAGAAAGAGAGAGAGAGAGAGCTAGAGAGATGTGCCTTAATACCATTCTTATGTATAATCTTTTGTTCATTTTTCATTATTTAATTTAATTATAATAATTACTAACTAAATGATGATAACCAAAGCAGAAAAGCATGACATTAATAATGGCTAATAATAAGGTTAAATCAATATTATACAGAGTATTATATTAAATATTCGGCAATAGGCGTCATGAATTATGTTTTAGAAATTACACAAAATAAAACAAGGTTCTGGTCAAATAACTAAGACAACAAAAACACTAAATAGTTCATTAATAGGTGTAATAAATGATAAATAATATGAGTAATACACTAAATAATAAAACACGTTAATGATGCAGAGTGATTATCCCCGTCTCCGCCCCCCCGGTGCTCTCCTGCTGACTGTCCCCGCTCTGCAGGCGCTCTACCTCGGCCATGTCGCCCCCTGAGCTTCCCGGCTGGCGAGCAGAGTGTAGCTGCTGTCTCCATGTTTACATTTAAAACTTCATCTCGGATTCATTAATAAACATAAAAACATGTCTAGGAAAAGCCAGGACGAAGTTTCACTGCCATGCGGGAGGCAGAGAAAATATTCTCACAGCTAGCCAGCTCTCTCCCAGCACCTAAAGCACCTACAGCACCTGCGCTCCACTCTCCGGTACACACCTGACACCATGCCGGAGAGACAGCGCCTCCCAGCCGGCCTCAGACACCATGGCGTGCCGCTCACAATCACTCGCTTTTTACAAAGTTTACAACTATTACTTCTAATTTATGACCGTCATTTCATTTCGCTCCTCTTTCAGGGGGAAAAAAGAAGCCAGAGAGAGAGAGAGAGAGAGAGAGAGAGAGAGAGAGAGAGAGGGAGATCGATCACGTCACAATCGTGAGATGGAATGGGGCAATGTGATGTGATGGAATGGGGGAATGTGATGTGAGGGAACCGGAATGTGACGTCACACTATACCACTTGTATTAAAGGAGACAGAAAGCGGGTCCCACCGTCACAATTTCCGACTTGTGAATTTGCCGAGTGTGGAAAGAGAAACACGATGCTGAAGATATTCAAAAGGATTAGAGAACGATTTCGACGCTGGAGGCCGAAGAAGGAGGATCCTCAAGTGCAGGCTTTGCGGGAGGTGTTGGAGAACGTAGAAAGAGAGATGGAGGAATGGAAGATGATGGTGAGAAACAAATCAGAAGAGATACGCACATTGTTGATGACGGTGGCAGAGCTGAAGGCCGTTTTGGTTCATGAGCGAAATCGGGACGTGGAGGAGAGGGATGCCAGACTCCAGCAGAACATCATGAAGCTGCAGGCTTCTCTGACACTCAGTGAGGAACGGGAGGAGATTGCTGAGCTGCAGAGAAAGAACTTGACGAGAGAGCGAAAGTGGCTGGAGAAACACGTTGAAAAGCTGAAGGCCATGCTTTCTGAGCAAAATAAACGTGAGCAGGAAAGAGAGAAGATCAAGCTGGATATGGAGGAGATGAACACTGCACACCTCCAGAACATCACCGAGCTCCAGGCTTCCCTGAAAGCCCATGAGGAACGAGAGAAGACTGCAGAGCTGGAGAGAGTGCGACTGGAGAAACGTGTTGCTCAGCTGGAGGCCACTTTGGCTTCTGAGCGAGAGCACCATGAGCAGGAAAAAAAGAAGCTCGAGATGGACAAAGAGGAGATGATCGCCACACTCCTGCAGAAAATGACCAAGCTCCAGGCTTTCATGGACCTCGCTGAGGAAGAACAGGCGAAGTCAGTGCTGGAGAGCCAAAAGAGACAGAGAGACCAAGAGCAACTGAAAAAATCTGCACTGCTGGAGGCCAGTTTGGATTCAGAGCCAGAGCACCAGAATCAGGAACAGGAGAAGGCCAAGCAGGATATCTGGAAGGAGAACAACAGCCAGTGTTTGGACAAACCTGTGGAGAACGAGTGCTCACGTGCCAGTGATGAGGTAGAGGTAGAAGTTGAAAAAAAAAAAAAAAGCCATGATTTACCCACAACTGAGGTAAAGGAGCAGGAGCAGTTTAAAAATGACTGAACTTTTCTTCTTTCAAAACGATCAATAAAAATCTTAAGCATGAACACGAATATGTGTGTGTGTGTGTGTGTGTGTGTGTGTGTGTTTTGTTTCCTTTATTAAAGTGTTACACATAATAATAATAATAATAATAATAATAATAATAATAATAACAACTTGTTTTTGAAGGTCACATTAGCTTGGATACTCTAAATCAGTGTTTCTCAGCTGGTAGGTCATGGATTGCTGATTAGGAAACTTTGCGAAATGCAAATGATAAACCATAACAAAATGGGAAAACGTGGAAAAATATAACAATAAAGCAAATTATAGTAAAAAAAATCAAATAAAAAAAGGAACGCTTGTGGAAAGAATGAAACCATTGAACTTCAAAAGGCATTTAGAGATGAAACGCTCGAGCACTCGAACACCATGAAGACGAGCCTGTTGAGTTTTTCAGAAGAAAGCAGGGGAGCAAACGGTGCACTGTTCAGGAGCAAACACTCCGCAAATCAGCTGAACGGTTGTAAAATATGTCTGAGTGAGGACAGAAAGCGAACATTAAGCCAAGTGACTTTGATTTATTTGTTAGGCTAGGTACATTGCACTTGCTCAGGATTATGTGTATGCATTTATAAAGTGGCCCACTTTTCATATTAATGTCATGTGAATAAATCATTTTGCACTTTATTAAGCACGTGCATTTAATAAACTGATATTTTCCATTGTTAATACTTATGAGGTACAACCTCAACAACACGATATACTGTATACGGTGATTTATTTCCTGTTATCTGAGGTAGTAAATGATTATTATCCAACTTTATTAGGCCTATGCGATGGATAATTGCATTTCTAATTAATGATAATTAGATAATTGCATGGAAAAAAAGCAAAACAATGTTTTAAACCTAAAAAAAGCTTGTTCTAATACCCTTTTTCTTGACTGCCAGGGTGGTTTCAACGAGTGGAGTTTTCCCATTTCCAAATCACCAATTTCAGTGTTATCACCATATGACCATGACTACGTGGTTAGCCTATAAAAGATTGCTGCTATGTCACACTTACTGTCTATCCCATTCTAGTTTTATTTGGGTATTGAGGAAGTGGACTTAAATTTAATTTTAAAAAAAAGGCTTATTATATCAGGCTCTAATCGTATGCTTTTTTACTGATATTGTCAAATTCCTGGGAATTTGGGTTGGTGTTTGCAATTCCAATTAAGGAACACCAATCTTCATGCTAAAAGTAAGCACGTGACCATGTTGATTGTTTGTCAATTCTATAAAACTGGTGGACATAACTCCAAAACTGGATCTAGGTTCAATTCAATTCAGTTTTATTTGTATAGCGCTTTTAACAATGGACATTGTCCCAAAGCAGCTTTACAGAAATATATAAATTCAGGATATAGATTTTAAATGTATGAATTTATCCCTTATGAGCATGCCAGAGGTGACGGTGGCAAGGAAAAACTCCCTGAGACGCAATGAAGAAGAAACCTTGAGTGGAATCAGACTCAAAAGGGAACCCATCCTCATCTAGATGACACTGGATAGTACGATTATAAATAAATCCTTCTGTAAATGTGCTAATACCACATGGTCAAATAGTGCAGTTGTGTAACCAGGAAAATTCCTTACAGTTTTTACATGAAGTCTGTTTTGTTGAACTTATCCACTGTTCACTGATGGTCCATGAGATGGTCCGTGAGTTTCCCCAAAATTTCAAACATTAATGAAAAAAATTTGAGCCAGGAATGACCAATGTCTGGGAAACTCTAAAACATTAGCTAAAGCAGCTGGTATTTAACCAAATCAGTTACAGGTGGAATCAACAGATGGAAATTTCAGTTTAGGAGGGTGCAGCCTATGCAATATTTTCAAATTGCTGTGACATACTGAATTAGAGTGAATGTGATTGACTTTTAAACCCAGAGCTTCTACATATTAAATAAGAAGCTTTGTCGGCAGCCAATTGTCCAGATAATGGAGCATGCAGAGATCCTGACATCACAAGGGTTTAAGGCGACTTGCACTCACTTTGTGAACACTTTGGTATCTAGAGTTAACTCAAAGAGAAGGAAACTGGATGGGTAAATCTCTCTGCTTATATGGTTAGATCCAGAATAGGACAGGTTATGTCTCCCTTTTTTTGGAATCAGAAAATATCTTGAAAAGAACTTGACCAGATATTTTGTCCCAACCTGTATTGCGTCTTTTTGTAGTAGTGATTTCTGCAGTCTGTATTTCCATTTGGCTTGGGTCTGAAACTGTATACCTGGTGAAACTGTAAACGATACCCAGTGGACAGTGCGCTCAGAAGCCACTGGGCTGATGATATCACACTCCAATGTTTCACTTGCAGAGGGGAAACCAGCACACCTTTGAATGTGTATTTCCAAAACAACGCTGGGATGCTCAGTCACTTCCAGGGTATCATGTGTCCTGATTTTATTGTTCTGGGCTGTTGCAATGGCACCAACTAGGCCTGCACAATGTGGGAATAGTGTGACCGCAGGCATAGGTGTCTAAAGGTAGCCTGCTGCCTCATGTGTATAGTTTGTGTTTCAGATGATTCTGTGCCTCTGAACAATGATATTTTAATTAAATTAATAGACTCAGTGATTTAACACACTCCACTGGCTCCCATTGCTTGCAGTATTGTTTGCATGATCTCTTGACCAGATCATTAAGGGCCAGAAGTAACTATGCCACTGTGTTGGAGATACAATTCACATTCGCCAGAGTGCCATATGCTTTTGCAAACCAGCATGTCAGCGCTTTTATATTTGAGCTATATCCAAATTGATGCTCAGAACATCATCAGCCTATATACTATTATTGAAGATATTAGCCTTAGCCTGCATACTATTAATGAAGCCACAAGTGTTTTTGCTGATTGAAACCCTAGTACTTCTGCATCTGGCACTGCAGCTGGCGGCCACTGAGACTACATCAGGGTCTATCTCTTTAGCTGTGCTAAGCTCCTCTGAGCTCTGCACTTCACTGTATTGCGCTATTGCATTGCTGCTGATACCCACCTCCAGCTCTACCCTGCATTTTAATGCATAAAGGCCCTCACACTTCCCATTTGAAGGGGCTGAGCAGACAAGCATTCTGCCCATTTCTGTTTCTGCCGCAACAACGCAGCAAAGGAGCTTAGGTTTTCTTCCTAGAGGCCTCAGCAGCGTTATCACCATTATGTTGCAATAATGTAAAATACATTTACAGAATTTGGCAGACACTCTTATCCAGAGCAACTTACATTTATCTCATTTATACAGCTGAGCATTTGAGGATTAAGGGCCTTGCTCAAGGGCCCGACAATGGCAGCTTGGTGGTACTGGGGTTTGAACTCATGATCTTCTGAGCAGTAGACCAACACCTTAACCACTGAGCTACCACTGCTCAGTGTACTTTTTTAAAAAGTTTTTTAAAAAGTTTTTTAGGGCAATTTAGGTACTTATTTATTATTAACTCAACTGGGGCCTGGCAGAACAAACAGCTCACTATCCTGCCCTGAAATACAAAGAGTTGGAAAAGATGGACAATGTTCATCAATTCACAATAAGTTATGAGATTATAAATCTGAAAAACAGGAAGTTTGTTGTCGTTTTGCTCTGTGTTGGAAGTGTCAATTGTGCTACAGGAAACATAGACCATGTGCCTGTTTTAACAACACAGTCACACATGGGGAGAATAATACGTTTTCATGTTTAGCAAACCAGAAGCAGAAAAAAAGTACACCACAGTCTGTCTTTGCATGTGCTGCATCTGTGCTAAGCTCTTTCAAGCTCTGCTATGACTCTACCCACAAAGTAGGCCTTAGACTAAAAAGTTTGAGAACTGCTGTTTTAGATGAATGGTGTTGGATCATTTTAGTATTTAAAACATGAAGAAATAATGAATTGATTAATAAAAAATAAATAATAATAATAATAATAATAATAATAATAATAATAATAATAATATACTTATCTACCATTTTATTAGGAACACATGCACATCTGTTCATTCATGCAATTATCTATAAAAATGCATAAAACCATGCAGATACAGGTCAAGAGCCTCAGTTAATGTTCACATCAAACATCAGAATGGGGAAAAATGTGATCTCAGTGACTCAGTGACTGTGGCATGGTTGTTGGTGCCAGTGGGCTGATTTGAATATTTCAGACACGAAATCTATAGACTTTACGCGGAATGGTGTGAAAAACAAAAACTCACAGTGAGTGGCAGTTCTGTGGCTACACTGGGCAGAGTTAGTGATTTGGGGGCCCTAGGCAAAATATAGGAAGGGAGCTCTCATTGCAGTGTTTTAACATCAATATTTAAATTTTCAGCATATGTTATTTAGCATTAATAATGAAAAATAATTTTAATTGACATTTTTAGGGTCCCTTGGCTTCTGGGGTCCCAAGGTAGTTGCCTACCTGCTTAGTGCTTAGTCTGCCCCTGCACAAACTCACTGAAACTGGACAGGCAAGGTTTTTCCAATCTTCAATTGTCCTGTTTCAGTGATTGTCCTGTGCTCACTATAGCCTCAGATTCCTGTTCCTGGCTGAAAGGAGTGGAACCTGATGTGGTCGTATTTTGCTGTAGCCCATCCACCTCAAGGTTCGATGTGTTGTGCATTCTGAGATGCTTTCTGCTCACCACCATTAGTTATTTGAGTTACCAAAGACTTCCTGTCAGCTCTAAACGGTCCAACCATTCTCCTCTGACCTCAAATCAAGGCTTTTCCACCCACAGAATTGCCACACACTGAATGTTTTTTTGTTTTCTGCACCATCCTGTGTAAACTCTCCTGTCACATGATTGGCTGACTGAATAATAGCAGGAATAAGCAGGGGTACAGGTGTTCCTAATAAAGTGGTCAATCAGAGTATACTTTATTCCACATACAATGCTTACTTTGTAAAGGGATGTACATGTCTCTCGATGACTATTTAAAACTAGTGACACATAGGCTAATGTATAAAAGTTGAAAAAAAAAAAAATTACTCCATATACTGGGTGCATTGAATCACACACAGCTCTGTGCACTGTACAAAACAGAAACAATTACATTGCACAGTAACATTTTAAATAAGCCAATGGCTTAATTATTTCAAATTATTTACTTTTATGAAAAATACAAATATAAATGCTGTAAAAAAAAAATAATAAAAAAATAAAAAAAGCAAACTTACTTTGAAAGGATATTTTGGCATGCTAAAACATTATTAATATTGCTTGAGAGGTTTTAACTCCCTTGTATTCAGGTATTAAGGTACTAAGAATTCCATTCAAATATTTTCATTTTCTCTTGGACAGAAAATGCTACAAATATTTTAGCAATTAGGAAGTATACTAGGAATAATCAAACGAAAAGACCTTACCCGTGGTAGTTTAGAACTTTTGAAATAGCAGAGTAGAATGCATTTAATATAAATACATTTGCACATGTTCTGCAGCATGTGCAAAACTAATAAATACCTCATTAAACATGGATCAGACATTTGTGTTATTGGAACATTCAGTCCGCTATCACAAAAAAAATGTTATTTGTATTCAGTAAACTACCAATTGTGGAAATCAAGTAAATAAATCATCACAATAAAGCAGCATTTCTTTTTTATTTTCTATTTATATCATCGCTAATATGAATTCAAAAATAAGTAAAGGTGCTTTGCAGGGTTGGACCCTGCGATTGCATGATGTTTCACTGTCCTCCAGTAGGTGGCGCCGTTGTTACTGTCATACACCACACTGAACACCTTCAGAGCCATTTAAAAATAAAGAAACAAAAACCAGTGTTGAAATGTGACCCTGTTTATAAAATTTAGGTCTGTCATACCATCAGTACCTTATCTCACTAAGGCATTGTGTTTCAGCATCTCTTAATGATATCCTGTTTCAGTGCCAAACATTTTAAAACGTAAGAAATTCCAAATCATTCTACCTTTGAGTATGAAATTGACCTTTTTGGAATTACACATATTTTCTATTCAGAAAAAAAGGCACAGTATGACCTGAGTATTCAAATAGAAAATATTCTATATGTAACAATTTCAGATAAATATTACCTCATAAGACACATGATAACAGTAACAGTATTATGACATTGATATATCTATGTACAGTTGAGGCCAAAAGGTTATATACACCTAGGATAAAAACAGTCAAACTCGTTCAAACTCCATACATTTCATGTTAGTATACATTTCCTGTGTTAAGGCAATTAGGGTATCTACTTTGACTGATTTGTTACAGCTGTTACAGTGGGTCAAAAGTTTACATACACTTTGTTAGTATTTGGTGGCATTGCCTTTTAATTGCTCGAACTTGAATCAAATGCTCGGGGTAGCCTTCCACAAGCTTCTCACGATACTTTGCTGGATTATTTGCCTATTCCTCCTGACAGAACTGGTGTAACTCAGTCAAGGTTTGAGGGCCTCCTTGCTCAGACATGCTTTTTCAGTTAAAAAACAAACAAACACACACAAAAACCCTCATTGTCCTCGTTGTAGGATCATTGTCCTACTGGAAGTCCAAATTGTGATCAAGTTTAAACTGATGTCTTGAGGTGTTGCTTCTAGACAATCCTCCTTTCTCGTGATGCCATCTATTTTTTGAAGGGCACCAGTCCCTTTTCCAGCAAATACCCCCTCAACAAGATGCCGCCACCACCATACTTCACAATGGGGATGAAAAATGAAAAGCCTCACCCTTTTTCCTCAATACCTAGTGCTGATCATTATGGCCAAACAGTTCAATTTTTGTTTCATCTGACCAGAGAACACTCCTCCATCAGGCTGGTTATCACCTGCAAACTTCAGTCTGGCTTTTTTTTAATGCCAGTCTTGGAATAGGGGCTTCTTCTTTGCGCAACAGCCTTTCAGGCCATGGCGATGTAGGACTCTCTTAATTGTGGCTGTACATACTCTGGTACCTGGTAACTCCAACTCCTTCACCAGTTCTTTGTGGCTTAGTTGAACCTTTCAGACCAAAGTTTGTTCATCCCTGGGAGTTAATCTGTGCCTCCTTCCTCAACAATACATTAATGTAGAGTGAGAGAGCCTGGTGCACAGTCAGAATTAAAGCATTGTTCAGTGGGGTTGAGGTCAGGGCTCTGTTCCTGCCACTCAAGTTCTTCCACACCAACCTTGGCAAACCATGTCTTTATGGACCTCGCTTTGTGCACAGAAGCAATGTCATGCTGAAACAGATTTCGGCTCCTTAGTTCCAGTGAAGGGAAACCTTAATGTTACAGCATACAAAGACATTCTAGACAACTGTGTGATTCCAACTTTGTGGCTACAGTTTGGGGAAGAACCACATTTGGGTGTAACAGTCTTGGCTGAGTTGCTTGGATTTTCCCATGGTATCAAGGACAGAAAGACACTGTGTTTAAAGGTAGGCCCTTAAATACAGTCACAGGGCACTCTCAGTTAACTGGCCAATCAGAAGCTTCTAAAAGTCATAACATCAATTTCTGAAATCTTCCAGACTGTTTAAAGAGACACTCAACTCTGTGTATGTAAACTTTTGATATACTGGAATTCTGACATAGTGAATTAAAGCTGAAATAAATCTGTCTCTAATCAATTGTTTGAAAATTACCTCTGATGTGAACAAAGTAGATGCCATAATTGACTTGCCAAAAGAAATGTATGGTAATATATAGTACTGGGGAAAAGTTTTAGGCACATGCAAAGAAATGCTGTAGAGCAAAGGTGCCTTCAAAATAATGAAATTAAATGTTTCAAACAGTTAAAAAAAAACATAAAGAGCAGTAGTAAATGAAACAAAGTCAATATTTGGTGTGACAAAAATACAAATAAAAATAGTACAATCTGTGCAGTTTTATAAGGAAATGAGCTGGTAAGTTTTATTGAGCATCCTGCAGAACCAGACACAGTTCTTCTGGACACTTTGACTTTCGCACTCGCTTCTTATTTTTGCAGTAAAACCCAGCAGCCTTCATTGTGTTTACTGTCTGAAAAGTGTCTCTTATGTAATACGCTGCTTTCTTTAATGACATACAAACATTTTACTGTAGCATTTAATTTTGTGCTAGAAAATCTAAAATGTTTTTGTACTGATTGATAATGTAGAAGTCATAAAATAAAAAAAATCTATAACAAAGTTTGTACTAAACAAAATAGCGTGCCTAAAACTTTTGCACAGTACTGTATGTAAGTGTGTGTGTGTGTGTGTGTGTATATATATATATATATATATATATATATATATATATATATATATATATATATATATATATATATATATATATATATATATATATATATATTAATATTACTTCTGGCCTGACTTCTTGAACAGACTGGAGTGATAATCAGGATCTCTCATCATTTCCACATTCACTTAAGCATTCCCTGGCCAGCTACCACAGTAGGAAGTATTTTATTTGTCCATATGCTATGTTCCAGCATGGCCTAGCAGAAGTGCTAAAAACTTTAGTTGGCAGGTGCGAGTCTTGGTTCAAGCCTTAGAGATAATTCGTACAGAGTGTCGTCATCCATAACGAGCGTTTTGTCAAGTAGGAATTGTGTCACCTGGTCAGAAAAGAGGAGGAGTGTAAATTTCAAAATGTTTGGTAGAATCTCTGCAAGCCAGAAATTCTACAAATCAAAGATGAACACCTTTAATAAAATTGCTCAAACAGTAATTGCTTAGATAGCTTTTAAAAGCTGAAACTTTAAATAGCTGAATGGGATGTGTTATTGATTGGTTGGAATAAACTCACACAAACTGCTGTGTGATTAAGATTAGCATCTGCTCCTCTATCATATACTGCTCCAATGCTAACTACTGTAGTTAAAGTACCTTGGGTTGATGTTCTATCCTGTAGGGGGCCTGCTGAAACTGTCGTATCTCTCTTATGATGTGAGAAATCTGCAGATTACAAACAGGGATTAATACAAATTTTTAGGATAGTTTTTTTTTTTTTTCCATCACTGCTTCAACATATAAAATGGCATCTATATCTATCAAGGTGAGTCAGATGCAAACCTTAAAAGTTACATAAATTGACATAAACTGAATACATTTTTTGTGTGGATCTGGATACTCATTAAGCACTGGAACATGTGCACTGAACAAAATAGAGATTATGTAGAAGAATGATACACTTTTATGACACCTATTTGCAATAAACAATGCAAAATTCATTCATTCATTTCATTTCATTTTCACCCTTGTATATCAGCCACAGAGAAATTAGCTTGTCATTCCTGATGTACAGATTAGGATATTCTAAACAGTAAAATTGCCAACATTGAAATTAGATCTACTGTCTATTGACACTGAGTATTTTTCTATGTATCACACGTTCATGCTGTGTAAGGTGATGTTGTAGACTTATTGCATGTATGTATGTAATAAATGATGACTAATTTTATTTACAAACATTAGTAACCACACCAGTAGATGTGTATAAAATACATACAAACACACCTCAGTTTACCACATATAATATACTATGTAAAACACCCTGTCTTATGTATCATGTTAGCTACTAAGCCAGTAAAAAGATAGTGTAGATAAAGCAGTACCAAAAAGGTCTTTATTTAAAAAATAAATAAATAAATTAATAAAAAAAGGTTTTCATCACACAACAGCAATAAGGCTTAAACTTGCTAGTGACTGTGGCTACTGGTTTACACAGTATAGCAGATATCCTTAATATCATAGCTACCATGCTAGCTAACCCGGCTAATTTTTTAAATTACATAATGGCAAAGTCCTTATAGTAAATTCTGTCTACTCAGCAGCCATCTTGGCATTGCTTCTGGGCAATTATTTTCAGGCATACAAGGAAGGGAGTCTCATTTATCAACCATGCTTGCATGTATGGGGTGTATGATTTCAGTGATTGATTACGGGACTGCGATGTCATCACTACAACTGCCAATCCCTGAAATTAGTCTCTGTTGTGCAATTACATATGTACAAAAATACAGAAGGAGGTAAATGTAAAGGGAGCTAGTGCCTGTAGCACTAGCTATTCCAGTAGCCAGTTTAGCTACCGCTAATTTAATCTAATGTGTGTATCTTCTTCTCTACTTCTGTATGTCTGCAATTTCATGGTGGAGGCTAGTTTCACGAGCTGCCAGTTGTAGTGATGACATTTTTGTTCCCAAACAAGCGTCCTGTACCCAAACGAACAAACAAACAAAAAAACATCACCCGCGTTGCTCTTTACACTGGCTACATTGGTCCAAATCGAGTACAGCATGGTGTCAAACTGTAATCCCTACCAGCACCATGTTTTCCCAGTGAAGCACTGGGAGAACAGGGGCAATTAGCATTTGAACCAATAATGTAATTTCTACATTTAATTTTTATTAAAAATAATGAAATTAAATATTTCTACATTAAAATAGTAGTCTCCGGTACAATTAGTGCAGTTTTATAAGGAAATGAGCTGGTGAGTTTTATTGAGCATCTTGCAGAACCAGACACAGTTCTTCTGGAGACTTTGACTTTCGCACTCGCTTCTTATTTTTGCAGCAAAACCCAGCAGAATTTTTTTGTCTGAAAAGTGTCTCTTATGTAATAAGATGTAATACAAACATTTTTCTGTAACATTTAATTTTGTGCTAGAAAACTAATGTTCGGGAATCTAAAATGTTTTTGTACTGACTTGATCATGTAGAAAAAAGTCCTAAAATAAAAAAATCTATAACAAAGTTTGTACTAAAAAAGAATAAAAATAGGGTGCCTAAAACTTTTGCACAGTACTGTGTGTGTGTGTGTATATATATATATATATATATATATATATATTAGATAGATAGATATACAGGGGTTGTATATAGATTATACAACCCCTGGCAATAATTGTGGAATCGCCACACTTAGAGGATGTTCACCCGGATTTTGTACTTCGTAGCAAATAAACAAGTCACTGATATGACACAAAACAATTGTTGTTTAATAGCTGAACATTCAGGCTTCATGAAACATACCTCAAACAAGTTAAATTAAATGATTTGAATTAATGGCATATTTTTTTCCAGATCAAGTAGAGGAAAAAAATTATGGAATCACTCAATGTTGAGGAAAAAATTATGGAATCATCAACAAAAAAATCACAATTAGTACTTTGTTGCTCCTCCTTGGGTTTTTCTGACGGCCTGAATTCTTTGAGGCATGGACTTCACTAATGAAAAACAATATTCTCCATCAAGCTGATTCCAACTTTTCTTGAATAGTGGTTGACAGATCAGCTTTGCAGGATGGAGCCTTGTCATGGACCAATTTTTAAATTCCCGCCATAAATTTTCAATCGGGTTGAGATCCGGACTGTTTGCTGGCCATGTCGTTGAGTTGATTGCCTTTCCAGAAGAATAGCTTTAACACTCTTTGCTCTGTGGCAAGATGCACTGTCATCCTGAAAAATAACCTCATCATCACCAAGCCTATTTTCTATCAATAGAATGAGAAAAGTACCCAAAATTTCAGTGTACACCTGTGCATTGATTGTTGAGGTTTCCCCTGGTCTTTGACCTAACATGCAACCCCATATCCCAAATGAGTGGGGAAATTTGATTGTTTTCTTCAGGCAGTCATCTTTACATGTTTCATTAGAACGGCACCAGACAAAAATTCCAGCATCATCTCCTTTGCCAAAGCAGATTCGTGATTCATCACTGAATATCACTTTCATCCAATAATCCACACTCCATGATCGCTTCTCTTTAGTCCACTGTTACCTTGTTTTCTTCTGTTTAGGTGGTAGTGCTGGTTTTCATTTGACTTTTCTGTATGTAAATCCCATTTCATTCAGCCGATTTCTTACAGTTCTGTTGCAAACATTGACTCCTGTTTCCGCCCATTTGTTTTTCATTTGTTTTGTTGTGCATTTTCGATTTTCAAGGCATATTTCTTTGAGTTTTTTATCCTGACATTTGCAGTCTTCCTTGGTATACTCATATGTTTTCCTTTTATAACCTTCCCATTTTGTTTATATTTTCACCACATTTTAGACACAGCTGACTGGGAACAACCATCATCTTTTGCCACACTCCGTGTTGGATTTACTTCAGGAAGGAGTTTTATAATCCTTTCCATTGTTTTAATTGACAGCTCTCTTGTTGGGGCCATGTTTCCTTTCAAAAAGTCCAAAGTTAAGGTCTGTAAACACTCTCTTTTAACTGCAGACTAATTTGTATTTTTAGACTTGTGCTTGTATTTGTTTTAGAAATGCAAATTACAAGGTGATTCCATAATTTTTTTCCTCTACTTGATCTGGAAAAAAAATATGCCATTAATTAAAATCATTTAATTTAACTTGTTTGAGGTATGTTTCACGAAGCCAGAATGTTCAGCTATTAAACAACAATTGTTTTGTGTCATATCCGTGATTTGTTTATTTGCTACAAAGTAAAAAAAATCCGGGTGAACATCCTCGAAGTGTATTGATTCCATAATGTTTGCCAGGCGTTGTATATATAGATATGCTATTTCTATTTAAAATATATATTTACATTATATTTAATATTTACATTTAACATTTAGATTTATATTTATCATTTAGGTAGCATAATGTTAGATTAGATTTTCCTACCAAACATGGTTGCTGGTTTATGCAATACTGTATATTAGCTCAATGTTAGCTAGCTTGCTAAATCTTGTTTTTTGTTTTTTTTTATATATTACTAATATATAGTATGTAAAAATTTTCTTGATGAAGAAAAAACATGGAAACTGAAAGTAATGTTAGGAAAAAAGCATGCTTTAGACCCACCATTCTCATTTTGGAGAAATTGACCAGCCCCTCTTCAGTGAAATTTGGTGTACCTTCCTCAATAAATGCCAAGTCTGTAAGGTACATGCCCAAATATGGTACACATGGAGGATTGCAGCTGTGGGAAATGAACAACAACAACAAAAAAATTATACACTATTCTAGAAATGTCATAGCTTATAGAAAAACACCAACTCAGTATAAATTACAAGCTTACTTTTTCAGGGTTTCCCTTAGGTTTTTAAATCTTCCTTCAGAAGACACTGTTTTCTGCAGCCTGTCCATTAGTGATTTGGTCTAATGAAGGAAAAATGCAGTTAACCTACCAAATTTGCATTTAAGTTATAATAGTCAAAAGATTTACATTCTTTCAGAATGAACTAAACATTTAATAACAAATATTTTCTATACATATTACTTGGTTAGATTTTCAAATGTTAGGTAGTTAAAATGAGGTTATTTAGCCAGTGTACCTGCTTGCAGACTTTAGCCCAGGTCTTTTTCAGCCTGTATATGGCACTGCGGTTGAGAGCAGACGTGATCTCCAGCACTCCGTTGTAGTTGTTGAGGCAGCGACAGATATCGGCCACTGCCAACCATTTCTCAATTGAGTTGGCCCTGGAGCTCACCTCTGTGTGGGACATGATCTCAGATGCCACCAGATTACTCATCTGAGAGAGAGAGGGCGGGAGAGAGAGAGAGAGCGAGAGAGAGAGAGAGAGAGAGAGAGAGAGAGAGAGAGAGAGAGAGAGAGAAAGAATATTAGCTGAAAGAAGACAATCAAAATTGCTTGAAAGTTTTAAATCTTTTATACTTGCTTACATCATTGAAGTGCTGACTAGTTTTCATGATGTATGGAGTTCTTTCATTTTTGTCCATTTTCATCCATCCTTGGCCAAGAAATTCCCTGATGGATGCAAGAGGCATATTATAATATGTCACATAAGAGGTCACAGTAGCTCACAGGTTCCCAGCCCTGGTCCTACAGCAGTACCCCTGTGCTGCACGTTAGTGTTTTCCCGGCTAGAAACTCAGCCTCAGCTACAGCACATTTATCACGCTCAGAATATAAAATATTAACAAACACTTTTAAACCACCATAACCCTGACCAGGCAGTTACTAAGGATGAATGAATGAATGCTGTAAATTCATTGTATTCATGTTAATGAACATGCGCTTTGTTTGTCCTGTGAGCTTCATATCTGACCACTCACTCATACCCACATGAAAGTAAAAACCTTCCTCTCCTAATGCATACCTCTAACCTCAACCAGAAGCCCTGTAAACCCCGCCCCCAGCCCCAAAAACCCAAAAAAACTAATTATCAGAAACAAAACTACCCATAATTCTCAAAACCCATTATTATTATTTCCACCATGCCATGCTTAATTACCCACAGTATTGACTGTGTGCCAAAAAGTCATTTTTTTTCTGGCACACTTAAGAGGCAATAGTTTTAAACAGCAATTTAATGTTACACGCCCATTAAAGCAAAAGTATTAGTTCACTTAAGAGTAAAATGGCAGCATGTTCTGTAGCATATTCATGCAAGCATGAATAAAATTATTAATTTTAAAAGTGTTTCTTTCATTTTTAAAAATTTTGAGTAGTAAAATACACACTGGACCAGGATGCAGTTAGCCCTGGGTTCAAATTTGTTGCAGTCATGGCAAGCTGTGGTGGAGAACTGCTATATGGGTGTTCCAAGTAGAACTTGGGATTATTAAGAACCCTTAATAATCCAAAACAAGAACCTGTAATAATCCAAAACAACTCTTGATTTTTTTATGCTTCTAAAAGTGCAGTATGTATGCTCATGTAGTGGTTATAGCAGGTGAAGGTGTAGTTCAGCATGGGTCTGCACTGTGAGGGAAATGTTTTGGGATGAGCTAAAGGGGTAACGACTAACATGGCACACCTGAGCCCTGTTGTCCCATTTATGTAATCTCTTTCTGTATCTTTCTATCTTCCGAGAGAGGTCTACAGGCCTATAGATGGAATATCTAGATTACAGAATAACTCAAATCGTATTATTATGTACTTTGTATTTACTACTATTTAGTAGGATCTGCTGAAAGATACTCACTCATAGGGAATACTTCTGAACACAATGTGGTCCAGTAAGGTGATTTGCTCAGCCAGCTCCATGGCAGACAGAGATTCAAAACACTCCATTTTGGGGTACTCAGACTTAGAACCACACACACACACACACACACACACACATCAACAAAACACATACAGTATATAGCAGTGTATGTACAGTGTAGGTGTTGACTTACAGCAAACTATCTATACTAATTCAGCTATAGGAAATACTAAGCTACAGCTATTATGTCTAGAAGATCCTTTCAACAATTATATAATGATTTGTCTGACTGAGCTAATGTAGCTACCTACAGAAGAGATAGCGAGGAGGACGTAGCATTGATTCTTTATTTGATTGTGGCTTGGCTGATGAGGACAAAAGCATTTTAGCTCAATATTTCACTATAAACAATCAATACACATATTTCAGATTGAAGCGCACAGACTGTGCTCACCGTTTGGAGAATATCTCTGATTTTAAGCTGCATGTCATCTGGTTCTTCTTGAGAAAGGGCACTGAAATAGAAAAAAAGCATGTTAGATGGACATTAGTCTTTATTTTATGTCAAGTAACTGCAGAATATTTATTTCCTGGGAACAAATGCCTTTAATAGCAGGGTAGATCTACAGTTGCAATCAAAATTATTCAACCCCCATTGCAAATCAGGTTTATTTAAAAAATTTACAGACTTTCAGCTGTTTGCAACGAACAAATCAAACAAAAGCAATTGGAATAGTTCAACACAACGAATGCTTCAAGTGGTTTCCCCAAATTCAGCTGAAAATGCAATGACTTCTCCAGTTTCAAAATTATTGAACACCTTCATGGCAAACATCTTCAGTACTTAGTAGAGCACCCTTTTGCTGTTATGACCTGCTGCAAACGAGATGCATAGCCAGATACCAGCTTCTGGCAGCGTTCCTGAGGAATCTTAGCCCATACCTCATGTGCAATGGCCTCCAGTTCAGTAATATTCTTGGGTTTGCGTGCTGCAACCACCTTCTTCAAATCCCACCAGATATTTTCTATGGGGTTCAAGTCAGGTGACTGATGGCCCTGTAGAATCTTCCAGGACTTCTTCTGCAACCAAGCCTTGGTGGAATTTAAGGTATGCTTGGGATCATTGTCCTGTTGGAAGGTCCAATGACGCCCAAGCTTCAGCTTCCTCATAGACGGTATGATGTTTTCTCCTAGGATTTTCTGATTCTTCAATGAATCCATCTTGCCTTCTACACGCTGCAGGTTTTCAGTGCCAGAGGATGCAAAGCAGCCACAGAGCATCTCCGAGCCACCACCATGCTTGACTGTGGACAGTGTTCTTTCTTTGTTCTTCTTTCTCCAGACATACCGCCGATCCATCGTGCCGAATAGTTCCAGTTTTGTTTCATCGCTCCACAGAACAGAATCCCAAAACTTCTGTGGCTTATTTATATGATTTTGAGCTGAATTTTCTTGTGCTTTTGGGTCAGTAGTGGTGTATGTCTTGGAGTTCTGGCATGGAAACCTTCTGCGTTTAGTACGTGCCATACTGTACTCACTGAAACCTCAGTGCCTGTTGCCACCAAGTCTTGCTGCAGGTCTTTTGCAGTCACTCGAGGGTTTTTCACAACCTGCCTTCTCAGAAATCTGATTAGAGCTGTTGATAGCTTCCTTCTTCTGCCCCGTCCAGGTATTTCATGTATTTTCTGCCCTTAGCCAGTTCAGGTATTTCATGTGTTCCCACTGAAGCACACCTGGTGCAACAAATGAAGCCCTTGATTAGTTGCATCAAGTGTGCTTGAGACAACACCTGTTTTGTATATTTGTGCTGTTGTATATTTGATTCTATCCAGGGGGTTGAATAATGTTGAAACTGGAGAAGTCATTATAAGTTGCATTTTCAGTTGAATTTGGGGAAACCACTTGAAACATTTGTTGTGTTGAACTATTTCAATTGCTTTTGTTTGATTTGTTCATTGCAAACAGCTGAAAGTCTGTCAATTTTGAAAATATGTAGTGTATGTAGTGTATATATATGAGTGTATATATATGAGTGTATATATATGATTTACTATTATTAGAGCTTTAATAGGTGTTAGTAGATTTAAAAGTATCAACAGCAGTAAATTGCTTGTTCAAGATATACAGTACTGTGCAAAAGTTTTAGGCACACGCAAAGAAATGCTGTAGAGCAAAGATCCCTTCAAAATAATGAAATTAAATCTTTCTACATTAAAAAAAAAAATACCACAAAGAGCAGTAAACATTAGTAAATAAAACAAAGTCAATATCTGGTGTGACAAAAGAACAAAAATAAAAATAGTTGTCTCCGGTACAATGTGTGCAGTTTAATAAGGAAATGAGCTGGTAAGTTTTATTGAGCATCTTGCAGAACCAGACACAGTTCTTCTGGACACTTTGACTTTCGCACTCGCTTCTTATTTTTGCAGCAAAACCCAGCAGCCTTCATTGTGTTTTTTGACTGAAAAGTGTCTCTTATGTAATATGCTGCTTTCTTTAATTACATACAAACATTTTTCTGTAACATTTAATTTTGTGCTAGAAAACTAATGTTTGGGAATCTAAAATGTTTTTGTACTGACTTGATAATGTAGAAGTCATAAAATAAAAAAATCTAAAACAGAGTTTGTACTATAAAAAAATAGGGTGTATATATAAACACATTAACACATTTGTAAAAATCAGTTGAACATAAAGTGAGTTACATCCTGTTTTATTAGGGTAGAGCTGCATTTCTAGTCTTGCACTGGCTTATGAGTGATTCTCGCCCCTGCTAATGTGGCAATGGTGATGACGTATGAAGGCAGGGAGCCGTGAATCCCTGAAACTCAGCAACACACAGGGCCCAGAGGAGAAAAAAATGCACATAAGCTTCATTCTCAGACACACTACAAAGCAACTGCAATTTTAGGAAAGCTTTAAAAAGCATTAAAAAAGAAAGCACGCATTTGTGAGTGTTATATGCTGTGGAATTTATGAAACTGTGATGATGGAGTGCAAAAATCTCACTATTTGCAAAGATTAATGGCCTCAGTGCCTCAAGATGCTTCAATCTGTATATACAGAAGGTCTCATGAGGCTTTAAGGCTCTGACGTCAAATCTAGTAATTTTAATAATCTAGATTTATTATTTGTTTTGAATTTTACAATCACATAACAGTAAACATGACCTGTAGGCTACAAAATGTATATATGCTATTGTAATCTATATAAAGGTAATGTTAGTGGTCAGAGTGATAAGACATATGGTACAACCTTAGTATGTTGGTTGTGGCTTTTCTTTCCTGAGGTAGCAGATCAGGATCCCTCAGCACTTCCTCTAGCAGAGTGATCACTCCCGCCTTCAGTTCACCGTTCATATCAAAGTCCTGTGCAGCAGCAGCAGCAGTAGCACACACACACACACACACACACACACACACACACACACACACACACACACACAAATTACATTCATTCATCTTCAATAGCTCTTTATTCTGGTCAGGGTTGTGGCGGAGCCTATCCCAGAAACACTGGGCACAAGGCAGGAATACACCCTTGATGGGACCCCAGTCTATCACAGGACCACACATTACGTCATGGCCAAAAGATTTTTGTCTAAAAGAGAAAAACCCCATCTTTCATGGCAACAACAAGCCAGTTGTTTTGATAAAAACAAAAAGTGTCATGTCCTTAATTGGCTCTGACACATATAGAGAGTGGAGGTAGCAGTGCAGAGCTGTAGGGGGCCTGTTGACATTTCACTGCAATCCTTACCATGTGTAGAATAAGGGTGATGAGCAGAGCAACTCAGACAGAGGAATAAGACATAGGAATCCAGGGAGTAACAGCACCATACTTAAGTAACAATAGTAGATACTTTTAACACAGCACACAAAGTTTTCAGTGAAACAGATCGCTCAAATTGTTTGAATGGATTTGCAGGAAATGTGAAAGGTATATAGCTTGAATGGTAGACAAAAGTCTTTTATCTGCTATACAAACACGTATATATATAAGACATATAAGACTCTTCAGGTGTGCAGTGGACTTCCTGTTGACCCTCTTTTCATTCCCTGCACACCTATTGCTCATTACCTGGAGTATATAGTATATGCCCATTATTTTCAGCCACTTTTTGGAAAAGTCTTGTTATTGCCTAGTCTGGGCAGTCTGAGCAGTCTGGGCAGAGTTATTAAAAAAAAAAAAAGAATCAGAAATCAAACATAAAGAACAATTCCCCATATCCATAAGGATTACAAGAGGAATCTTAAAAGAGAGAGGGAAGAGTGAATGAAAGGATAAAAGTGTACATGATCTTCAGTTACAATGCAGATGGCTCAATACTTCCACATAAGACAACACATATGGGCACAGGAAAAAAGAAACGAAAAAAAAAAAAATAACAGAGGTTTGTGACATTGTATTGACTACCATAATCTCAATAAACTGCTGCTGGCCGTAACATCTGTATTAGAGTAATGGTGTAACTGGATAGCAGGGTTAAACACTCATTTCATATCCTGACTAATTATAGGAACCAGATATATATCAGATATAGCATATCAGATTTGGGGTCAGATCAATGTATCCGTTGCCAAGCTTCTACGGCTGTTCATAACTGTTCTTACTGCTTTACTGACCTAGAATGCCAGCAGACCCCATAGTCCTGATTGCAAGATCTTGACCTCACCCAACTGTATCGTCACCACCCCCCCCCCAAATGTATCACAAGTGCCCTAGAGACAAGACCCCTTTATGTCCCAGTCACAATTCATTCACAACTTCATGAATTACATTTATGGCTACATTATTTTGGTAAGTGCTTTTTCCTGGTCAGGATCATGGTGGGTCTGGAGCCTATCCCAGGAACGCTGGATGTGAGATGGAAATACGCCCTGGATGGGACACCAGTCCATCAGAGGGCACCATGCACATACACATTCACACCTAGGGGCAATTTAGTGTAGCCAGTCCAGCTACTGGCAGGTGAAACTGGAAACTGGAATATGCGGCGGAAACCCATACAGACACGGGAAAACGTGAACTTCCACACAGACGGTAACCCAAGCTCAGAATCAAACCCAGGACTCAAAACTATCTTTCAATCACTACCTGCCTCACATCAGATTGTCCTGGGATTCACCTTTATTCACCTTACTCTTACTGAGTTGCTTTACCTGGTCATTTGCCTGCTCGATATGTGCCCAAGCAATATATATTTATGAAAAAATTGCTCTTTATCACTGGTTGTTGGTTCTTCAGTTTAAAGGTTATGTTTTGAATTTAATAAGATAAACATACTATTCTCTTATTCTATTTGTATAATAGAAAATGAAGTATGTAGCTGTTTCATCATCTTGTTTCTTTAATCCTCTGTCTTTTTTTCTGTAAAATGTATAGGCGATAGATGTGAATATGGAGCTGACCTGAGAGTGCTTGGAAACCCAGTGCCGCAGGACGTTAAGCACCCTGTTTGTGGCAGCCCGGCGGATGAGAAACTCCTTGTCGTATGACTTCTCTGGGCTGGTGAAACCTGGTGAGAGTGAGTAGCAAATTTTTTTGCAATATTGGGCTGAACAGAATGACTGTTATAATTTTCAAGATACATTATATGGCCAAAGGTTAGTGGACACCTGACCATCACACCCACATGTGCTTTTTGAACATCCCAGTCCAGATTTAGTCCCCGTTTACTGTTATAATAACCTCCACTCTTCTGGAACGGCTTTCCACTAGATTTTGGAGTATGGCAGTTGGCATTTTCCCATTCAGGCACAAGAGCATTAGTGAGGTCAGGGAGGCCTGGGGCACTGACTTATTTAGACAGATTTATTCAGTGGGGTTGAGGTCAGGGCAAACCATGTCTTCATGGAGCTTGCTTTGTGCACATGTGCACAGGTTTGTGCTCCAGTGAGGGAAAATTGTAATGCTACAGCATGCAGCAGCATCCTATACAATTGTGTGCTTCCAACTTTGTGGCAATAGTTTGGGTTAAGAACCACATAGGGATGTGATGGTCAGGTGTCCACATACTTTTGGCCATGTCGTGTATTCCACCGCTAATCCCAGATGCTGGAGTAAACATTTTCAGAATTTTCAAGCATTAACTGATTACTACTAGACACTCAAAATGACCTAGAAAATGACCTCTTTAAAAATATCAGAATAGTTTCTTAGATAAAGATAAAGAATAGTATCTTTACCACTATACATTCTTTTAATTAATATACACTATACACGGGTTTTAAACCAACACCAGCTGCCCTTTGGAACCATGTCATGTTGGACTTGGCCCAGTGAGAGATTTGTAATGGAGCTGTCATAAGTACTGTCTGACCTTGAGGGCCACTATGTCCAGCTGCTGCTGTGGCGATGGCAAAGGCGGAGGCAGGAGACACTGTACAGCGCAAATTCTCCATGGACTGACCTGTCAGATCCCAGCAGGGGATGGAGGTTGTCATTAAACAGCAAAAAAACAAATATATGGCACTGTGCATGGCTTGGTGCTGTTGCTGATTTGTTGCTGTTTGACTGGTGTCATACTGAAAGGTTGTGTGTGTACATGCACTGAAAACTACACTATTAAAGCATCTCAGATATAAAATATTATGGAGAAATGCTAAGTCATTTACCTCCTGGCTGTCTGTAACGGGGGTGCCGTGGGGTAGAGGAAGGGGTAGAGGGCAAGCTGCACAGAGATAAGTCTCCTGACTCAACAGAGGTAGGTGTCTCTGGGATGAACTTGTCAAATGACAAAGACTCTAAGAAATCTGTCAGGACACAAAATAACCTTACTTATTTAAATGACTCTTCTGTTATTAAGGGCTAACTAAGTATTACACAAGTATTTAACACAGGCAGGCTAGATTACTGAAACATTTCACAAAATGTACATATTGATTGAAATGCTTCATAAGAGTACTAGGTAGGAAATAGTTTTAAGTTTTAATTTATAAGGTAAGGGTAAAATGTGAAAATATACACTTGTCCTCCTGGTGGCAGCAGAGCAAATGGGACAGTGAGATAAAAAATATCTAATTAGGGATACCACTGCTGCCCTCAGTTACTCCAAACCCTAAGCCTTGAAATGAAGAAAGGACACTCAGACAGCCACCCGGGAACCTGAGTCCTCTCATGTTAGGCCGCAGAATAGCCCTTTTCTAAGTTGCAGGTAAGGATACATACTGTGTAGCTGTGTGTGTGTGTGTATGTGTATTGCTGTGTTCACTGTTGAAATATAACACCACTTTGTCATTTTAAAGTATTAACAATACGAAGCAGCCTACATTATGTGCATGTGATATTTATGTGATATCTCTTGACATTCATGTGATTATTGTAACTGAGTGAGTCAGTTAGGAACACCAGATGGTCATCTTTCAGGTATGGTATGCATATATAAGTATTTCAAGCACACATGCAATTTTTAAACAGAAGATTCCAGAAGATTCTGATTATGTATTTTTATTGTATTATGTATTTTTATTGTATTATGTATTTTTATTTTAATTGGATTATTTGAAAATGGAGGTTATGGGGCTAATGAGACGACCCAGGCATTAATCTTTTCTAAGCCAGTACTGGTTGGATAACCAAACAGCCAATCACATAAGAAAATAAGAACAAAGTTAATCCAGGTACTGTTGGTAATGTTGGACTTAACAATAAACACAGTGTGGTGATGCAGCCACTTTTACAATGACTATTCCTGTAAAATTTGGTGGAAAATTGAACTATAAAACTAATAACCCTAAGGTCAGTGTGTTCCTTTTTGGGTCAGGTCTTGTTTTTGAATGGACAGTGGAAAAAGTACCCACTGATGAGTGTATGTACAAATTTTCACATGACTTACTTCGCCTAACGCTCCTCCTCAGCTTCCCACAGAATGCATCAATACGTGGGAGTTCCCCACCTTCCTCTGGTGTGGTGGGGCCTAGCTCTGGTGAACTGGGGCCCTTGCTCAGGTCCAGTGGAGCCTTGGTACAGCTGGGGGGTGGAGAAAAGACCATGGGGTTGTAGGTGGATGTGGGACTACTGACTGCCATGGACGAGGCCGAGAGATCCAGAGCCATGGCTTTGTTGCCACTTACAGGTGAGCTGAGCGACAGTTTACGGCAATGCATGGGTGAAGATGTCCTGGAAGGGATTGAGAGAGGAGGAGGTGTAGAGAACTTGCGTGACAGTCGGGGGGACTTGTTGTTCATAAGCTCATTGCCCCACGGGCCCTGGTTAGTGGCAAAAAATAGCTCTAGAGACCTAGGAGACCAGAAGAGGTGCAGAGGTGTAGAGAGAGAAAGGGAGGGAGAAAAGCAGAGAGATGAATAAATACATAGCAACACTGTTTTCACTGAAGCAAGAAGCATGGCAGATTTACTCAAAAAACAGCATTCAAAATGATTGTGGTGAGGCCAGGGAATCCCTAGAATCCTTAGGTGTTTAACGCCGAATGTTATGATTGCTGTGATAATGTAAGACAAATTTAGTATATAATTAAGAGACTGAGGCCATTATCTATAAGGTACAAGAAGATACAGAAGTGTTAAATAAGAGGATGAGGATGGGATGAGAGACAGGAGGAGAGAGAGAAACAAAGAGGCATGATAGATTTACTTAGACTGGTCCAGGGCAAGCCTTGTGATCTTCAGGCTGTAGTCTGGACAGATGGAGGAGATGGACAAACGGTCAGATGAGTGGTACTGAATCCTGTAAATGGCAGTGATAGTGGAACAAGGAGGAAGGGAGAGGGTTTGGGTTACAGCTCAATTTACTGTACACACTACCATTACACTTCAAACACAGAGTTTTTTTTGGCGGGGGTTTACATAAGTTTATGTACAAGTACAGTGCATTGCATAAGTATTCACCCTCCTTGACTGTTTCACCATTTTGTAGTGTAACAACCTGGAACTGAAATGGATTTAATTGGGATTATATGTCATGGATCTACACAAAATTGCCCATAATATTGAACTGAGGGGTGTAATCAATATAGTTTGCAAAAGCATGAAAATGAGCTATCAATACAAGTCAGAGAAAAAATTCTTGAAAATTATCAATCAGTTTGGTTATAAAAATTTTCCAAAGATTGAACATCCCACAGTGTACTATTAATGCCTTATTTAAAATGGAAAGATAATGGCACAACACTGACTCTGCCTAGATTAGGCTGTCCACCAAAACTCAGTGACTAGATAAGGAGGGCATTAGCCAGAGAAGCAAGCGAAAGAAGCCAAGGGTAACTGTCAACATGATTCTACCACCACCATGCTTCACTGTAGGTATGGTGTTCTTAGGGTGATGAGCACTGTTGGGTTTCTGCCAAAGGTAGCACTTGCGCCAAGGCCAAAAATGTTTTCCAAATATTTTCTCCACCATACCTTTTGTCAAACTCCAAACAGGATTTCATATGGTGCGCCACACCTTCATAAAGACTAGCTTTGTGGAGTTTCCTGGTGATGGTTGTCCTTGGAACGGCTTCTCTGATCTGACATATGGGTCTCCCCAGCTCCAGAATGACCCTTAGACTCTTTTTTGCTTCTCTGACTTATGCCCTCCTTATCCATTCACTGACATTCATCCTCTAGGCAGAGTCACGGTTGTGCCATATTCTTTTCATGTTTTAATAATGGATTTAATGTTGCTCTGCAGCATTTAGGATATTTTTAGTAACCAAACCCCAATTGATACTTTCCCATAACTTCCTCCTGGACTTGTACTGATGGCTCCTTGGTCTTCAGGGTGCTAGATACATTGGTAATACTTTAATTGCACACAGGTGGACTCCATTCAACTAATTATGTGATTTCTGATGGCAACAGGTTGCACAAGCACTAACTTAGAGGTTTCTCAGCAATGGGGGGTAAATATTTTTGCAGTAAAAAAACCCCTCACCATCTGTGAGGCCTGACCTGACGGGGATGGAGGTGAAAGGCCTCTTGTAGATGTTGTTCAACTTGTCCATGACCACAGCTGCAGTGGTAAAGATGCGGTACGTGTGCAGGAACGTGTTGAGGAAGTCAATGGAGAGGAAGCGCAGGTCAGTGAGCCGCTCCAGCAGACGGTCAACGCTGGCATAGCGGATCTGTGGCACTTTGCATGAGTTGAGTGTCTTGCTGAAGCAAATATCCACATCATCATTGTGTAACCGTGTGTCTGACCTGCAGGGGAATATTGACAAGTCAGGTAAAATGTTAATAATGACAGAAAGCTGTGCATAAGTGTTTAAAACCTATGTGTAGATTTTGACAGTAAAGAGCACAGTATATTCCTGAACATATAGAAAATTCCCTTGTTTGGTTTATGTGGAAGAATTAGCCTTGGTGCCCATGTATCAAAAGGGAATAATATTGTTCATGGAGTTCCTCAGGGATTGATACTTAGACCCTTCCTGTTTTACTGGTACATGCTCCTATTAGATTAAATTATCATGCACTCAACTTCAATGAGATTGTACAGTACATGATGTGCAATTAAAATACACTGTATATCACCAGGCTTTATCACAGATGTTCCACAACATTAAATATAACTATAAATGAGTAAAAAGCATGATGTGTCATTCTTTAATTAATTTAATCGTTGACAAACTTCTGTGGTAGAGAAATAAAACAAGATGGGATGTTATTGGAAAAGAAACAATTGTTTGATATGACACAAAGTGCTGATTATTTTATGCCCAGTCTTGTTTTATTCCTTTCATGTCATGCAAACACGTTACGACTTCACACTTCGACTGATCCACTTCAGCCTTCATTCATATCGTTTGCTGAAAAGAATGGCATTGCATTTTAATGGATTTAAAAAAAAAATTATTCTTACTTGAGCATGTGAGGCACAGTGACCTTGGAGTTCTCTTCAAAAACACTGGTCATAAGGCCATTGCAGCGAATATTATCGACGCACTGTGAGAACAACCCAAAAACAGGACGAAAAACTATTTATATTTAACTTTTTACGTTTTCACTTCCTACCCACCATATTATACTTCAAGAAATAAAAAAGCCTTATTGAAAAAAGGAAACAATGCAACAATGTAAATATAAATACTGTGAAAACAGAACACTGTAAAAATGTTCATTTTAATGTGAAATTAGTAAGACAGAAAACAGGTGTCGTGTAATAGAATTCAAACTTGCTGTCACTACACCACAACCTTCTTTTGGCAATTCACCAATGTATAGTGATTAGCAACACTAATCCATAGTGGTTTACCATGTTAACAGCACCATCTATACATACTTTTCTTTCTGCTAAAATTGCGACATGATATATGTGGTATGGTATATTGGTATATGGTATATTAGCACGGTTGAGGAGGCTGTAAAACCACAGAGTGTTGTGGGCGCAGTGGGAATACTGCAGCTGAAGGGAGGAGCTGGAAACACCCTCAAGCCCACAACAAAACAAGAAGCTTGGGCTCCCCAGAGCTTTAACCTCACTTGCACTAAAAAAAAACACACAATACTCAAGAGATCTGCCTGCTTATGACCTTGGTGCTCAGTTTTGAGAAGATTTTCACGAGCTTTTTTCTGTATTTGTGTACACACCACAGTCCAGCTGTCTTTCAAATCATAAGAATTATGATTTTTTTAATAAAAAATAAAAAAAAAAAGCAAGATTGAAATTCATTCAAAGGTAAATTATGATTTTCTATGGTTTAAATTGAACAAAAATTGCCTTGTGGTGTGTTTTGAACGTTAAAATTAACCAAAGCAGCACACACTGAGGCCTACCTGGCTGATGTCGCTGGTCCAGGCAGCTTTCTCCTGGCGAGATGGTGCCAGCAGAACTACTGAGAAGGATGGCCCATCAGCTGGTTCGACCAGCAGCTTAAACTCTAAATGACTAAAGCCCTGACCTGCAGCAGTATCTAAAAGGCAAAAAAAAAATCCTTAATTCAAGCATCATGGTATCATCTATAAATGATAGATTTAGTACTTTTCTAATCAGTACTCTCCTAGAAGGCTTACAATGGAACACAAGTGCCAAACGGGAGTTACAAAAAACATGACACTCTTTATTTTTATGACACAAACCTCATTCTGGAAGTTATTTTATATTAGTGATTATGCCACAGCACTATTTAATTCTCAATTCTCACTAGTCAGACAGTGTTGATTCATTTTCTGTAACAGCTGCTCTGACAGTAGTGCTTGTTGTTATCGTTTCTATAATAATGACTAATTCACAGGGACTTGTATGGTGGATGCTCCACATAAACAGATAAAAAAACATTTGTTATTTAACAAAGATAAAAGTCTAATCATTGATGTGGTAAAGCTTTAAGGAGGTGTTTGCTTAGCATTTTTGGAAGGAGTCTCCAGTGTCAGAGGTAAAGCTGTAAGTTTAAGTTTTTGGGGAAAGTGAACATAGGAAAAGTGAAAGGGCAGAGGTCTGTGGGCTTTGCATTATTTGGTCAGTAGCATGACAAGCTTAATTTTTGTTCTGTCTTATTAAGAGAAAGTGAGGCAACCAGTGTTTATAGCTGTTAACAGGAACAAACTTGTTTTCAGCATTAATTGTAACTATAAATGGTCGAAATGTATGACACATTGTTCTGATTGTGCTGTAACAGCACAATCAAGAACAACTTCCACTGTGTCAGGACGCATCACACCACCCCATCATTGATTATCTATTCTATTTTCTAAGATTTATGTTTAATTCCTTTTACTTGGAAGTATTTGCTTCTTGTTCTAAAATAACAATGAAATGTGATACAAATATATTTTCTATACCGTATATCAGTACTGATTGTAATGGACTTCTATCAGTAATACTAGAAAAGGATTATAATGAAATACAATAAATGTAAATGTAAATACAATTCACATTCCAATCACAGCATAAGACATTGCAATACTTAGTCAGCTTTATTTTTAAGTTTGACATCTTTGTTGAAATCTGCACGCATACTGTCAACCTCCATTGTAAGCCTCCTACAATGCACATGTATACCCCCCCCCCCCCCGCCCAAAAAAACCCCCCCACAAAATCAAATATCTTAAGCTTTGTCTTCAACACTTCTTAAATGAATCTTAAATTAAGGTTGTCTGAGTACTTACAGTCTTCATCATTGGCATCTAGCTCTTCAATTAGGGTGCACTCTATCAGAGACAGAGTGCCTCCTTGCTATAAATTGAGAACAACAAAAGCAAGTGCTGTGTCATTATACTGCAAAGCATACCATGCTTTTAACCCTTTAAACTCCCAGGATAGACCCTTTGAAGTGTCCAGACTTACATTCCTCAATATCGTAACTATATACAGTGTATATAAAAAGTCTATGCACCCCTGTTAAAATTGCAGGTTTCTGTGATGTAAAAAATCTAACCAAGATAAACCATGTCAGATCTTTTTCCACCTTTAATGTGATATAGCAACCAACAATATTCAAGTGAAAAACAAACAGAAATATTTCAGGGGGAAAAGGGGGGGGGGGACTTCTAATTCCCCGTTTGCATAAGTGTAGGGATGTGTAACTCACTTTGAGCAGGTGCAGCTTGCCGCTGGAGGTGCGGGTGCAGATCAGGAGGTGTTTGGTGAAGAGGAAACACTGGCGCTCGCCCTCTTTGCGCAGCGAAAGTGTTCCCAGGCGCACTTTGCTCAGTTTGCCTCTTTCCACTGAAGGCAGCTGGATCAGAGAGCCTGAAAGAGGAGGTCAGCTTATTGAGGAGAAGGAAGAAAATGAATAAAATCTAATCTAATTAAAAAAGTGCAGCACTTGGACCGGGAGACTCAAGAGACTCAATATAATTAGTCTCATTAGAAGACACTGTGAAATTGGCATCAGATAAAATAATAATGTGGCATATAACTCTGGAGGTAATAATGGCCCATGCACTGACACACAAAGGCAGTAGAACCTTTGGAAAAGAGGTCGCAGCTCTGTGTGACTCACCTTGCCGTACAAAGGTCTGGCTGGTGTCCAAGAGGATGTCGCAGCCCTCCACAATCATGCGCTCAATGGCGAGATTCTTGCGGATGTTCTCAGTGTCACTCACTTCATCATGCATCATTCTGAAAATGACCCCCCCCCCCCCAAAACAAAAATCACTTGCCCTTATAACTGAACCATATGCTACATATAACTAGATACACCTTGGGGTTAAAAAAAATCTAATATTTCTAATTGCCAGTATCAGCATTCAAAATTCTAGAATCATGATATGAGAATGAAGGGTATCAACCAGGATTAATTTGATCTCAGCTTAGCAGAATTGATAAATCTGTAATTTTGCAATATAAAACCACAATTACATACTTATTAAGAGCTTAGCCATCATACTGAAATAAAATTTTGCATACTTGGACAGCTCCTCCAGTTTTGACTTGGCAAAATCCAGACTCTTGCGTTCTACGTGCTCATGGGGAGTATGGGCAAGCAATTCATGCAGAGTGATGATATATCTAGGTATCTGGAGCACAGTGAGATTTCATAGTTAATCATATTTTAACACTGTTAAGTCTAAAAGGTAAAAAGAAAATCAAGCAAATGTTTCTTTTAACGTGATTTGTCTCTTTCAAACAGTACACTTCAAAGATGTGCACCTGAAACATTGGGTAGGTCAGAAATGTCTCCAGCATTCGGCCCTCACAGGCAGCATTGGACTCGTACTGCTTCAGTAGCTTGTCGAAGTCCCGGTTCTGTTTGCAGTTAGCTAGAACCTGAAGACTGTACTGGTGGTTCCGCACATATTCTTGGTAGATGTTTAACATCGGCAGCAATATATCAAAGAGGTCAGCTAAAAAGTGACAAAGATTACGAATAGAGATATATTAACATTAAATTTTTGTGACTCCTAAATCACATTCCTTCATTAATGAATGTGTAACAGCTGATAGAATTGCTGTAGCAGGTAAATTTGCCAACAACCAAAAAATGTTTAGTATCTAGTTTAAAAAAAAGTAAATTGGCTAGAATATTCTGTGCTTTGATCTGCTCTTACTTTTATGTATTATACCAGGAAAGACTCTGTTGAAAAGCCTTTGTGATAACCATTATAACCATTTTTTAAATTATTCACAAACTTCTAATTTGACACTACTGAGCATCTGAATGTGAGAATATGGTGTATACAGTGAGGGAAAAAAGTATTTGATCCCCTGCTGATTTTGTACGTTTGCCCACTGACAAAGAAATGATCAGTCTATAATTTTAATGGTAGGTGTATTTTAACAGTGAGAGATAGAATAACAACAAAAATCCAGAAAAACACATTTCAAAAAAGTTATAAATTGATTTGCATTTTAATGAGGGAAATAAGTATTTGATCCCCTATCAATCAGCAAGATTTCTGGCTCCCAGGTGTCTTTTACACAGGTAATGAGCTGAGATTAGGAGTACTCTCTTAAAGGGAGTGCTCCTAATCTCAGTTTGTTACCTGTATAAAAGACACCTGTCCACAGAAGCAATCAATCAATCAGATTCCAAACTTTCCACCATGGCCAAGACCAAAGAGCTGTCCAAGGATGTCAGGGACAAGATTGTAGACCTACACAAGGCTGGAATGGGCTACAAGACCATCGCCAAGCAGCTTGGTGAGAAGGTGACAACAGTTGGTGCGATGATTCGCAAATGGAAGAAACACAAAATAACTGTCAGTCTCCCTCGGTCTGGGGCTCCATGCAAGATCTCACCTCGTGGAGTTTCAGTGATCATGAGAACGGTGAGGAATCAGCCCAGAACTACATGGGAGGATCTTGTTAATGATCTCAAGGCAGCTGGGACCATAGTCACCAAGAAAACAATTGGTAACACACTACGCCGTGAAGGACTGAAATCCTGCAGCGCCCGCAAGGTCCCCCTGATCAAGAAAGCACATGTACAGGCCCGTCTGAAGTTTGCCTGAATGATTCAGAGGAGAACTGGGTGAAAGTGTTGTGGTCAGATGAGACCAAAATCGAGCTCTTTGGCATCAATTCAACTCGCCGTGTTTGGAGGAGGAGGAATGCTGCCTATGACCCCAAGAACACCATCCCCACCGTCAAACATGGAGGTGGGGACATTATGCTTTGGGGGTGTTTTTCTGCTAAGGGGACAGGACAACTGCACCGCATCGAAGGGACGATGGATGGGGCCATGTACTGTCAAATCTTGGGTGAGAACCTCCTTCCCTCAGCCAGGGCATTGAAAATGGGTCGTGGATGAGTATTCCAGCATGACAATGACCCAAAACACACTGCCAAGGCAACAAAGGAGTGGCTCAAGAAGAAGCACATTAAGGTCCTGAAGTGGCCTAGCCAGTCTCCAGACCTTAATCCCATAGAAAATCTGTGGAGAGAGCCGAAGGTTCGAGTTGCCAAACGTCAGCCTTGAGACCTTAATGACTTGGAGAGGATCTGCAAAGAGGAGTGGGACAAAATCCCTCCTGAGATGTGTGCAAACCTGGTCAACTACAAGAAACGTCTGACCTCTGTGATTGCCAACAAGGGTTTTGCCACCAAGTACTAAGTCGAAGGGTTCAAATACTTATTTCCCTCATTAAAATGCAAATCAATTTATAACTGTTTTGAAATGCGTTTTTCTGGATTTTTTTGTTGTTATTCTGTCTCTCACTGTTAAAATACACCTACCATTAAAATCATAGACTGATCATTTCTTTATCAGTGGGCAAACGTACAAAATCAACAGGGGATCAAATACTTTTTTCCCTCACTGTATGATAGTGCTGCAATAAAACCCTAACATTTTAAACATATTTGTTCTATATTAACAAACATTACTGTTTTCTTTTAAAATCTAATTTTTTAAATTTAAATTAAATTTTTTTAAATCTAATTTCATAGTTACTTTTAATTTTAATTAATGGCCTGTAGTGAACATTCAATTTTATGTACTTGGGTTGCAAAAAGATCAATATCAAAATGACACTTACCTAAAACTAATCTTGGCCAATTGGCAAGTCTTGCTTTTAGGCCTTGGTGAAATATCTCATGAAGAAACATTATAGTTTCACTTGGGGGAAAAAGTTAGATAAGAATATTGTTTTAGAGTAACATCACTATCAACAGTGTCTTCTGATAAATGGATGGACAATGTCAAACTTTATTGTGTATAATATGAGACCAGCATATTTTACCATGGCTGGGTTATGGAATATATATACCTATTGAGGAAAATGCTGCTAACATCATCATGGCCTATTGGAGGTTTTTTGGAACTGGCAGCCATCCTGAGCGGCCGCAGAAAGCAGTTCACCAAGATGGACAGCTGGAGCACATATTCAGTCTCAGCCTCCAACATGTTGAAGACAATCTGGTTCCTCTTCCTCATGCTTTCAGCATGGGGTGAGCAGATGTAGTCTTGAACAATGATCTTCCACTTTCTCCGGCAAAGCCAGCCACGCATGAAGCTTTGTATCTACAAGCACCATAAATTTAGTTGGCTCTCTTAAGGTCATTATGAAATTTACAATAAAATAAATAAATAAATAGATGTGTGTGTGTGTGTGTGTGTGTGTGTGTGTGTGTGTGTGTGTGTGTGTGTGTATATATATATATATATATATATATACACACACAGTGGGTATAGAAAAGAATCACCCCCCTTAAAAATAATCACATTTTGTTGCTTTTCAGCCTGAAGTGAACATGGACACGGTTTTTGTTTTATCCAGCTGTATTTACTCAGTGCAACTTATAACATCCAAGTGAAAGATATAACACCAAGATAAAAAAAATAAATAATTAAAAAACCAGAATCACTGAGTTGGACAAAAGGATCACCCACCTCCTAAAAAAATTAACTCAATCAGGTGTAGCTAATCACCTTCTCAATGGCACACAAAACCATTTGACCTTCAACTGTGATCTCAGCATGAAAAGAGCTTTCCTGGAGCATTTTGTAGTGCAACTGAAGCCAACAATCAACTATGGGTGGCAAGGCACTGTCAAAAGATTTCCGGGATAAAGTTGTGGACAGACACAAGTCGGGAGATGGATACAAAAATTTTTCAAGGCTTTATCAATGCCTAGAAGCACAGTGAAGTCTATTATTAAGAAGTGGAAGGTATTTGGTACAACACAGACCCTCCCTGGATCAGGATGTCACTCCAAACTGGATGAAAGAGCCAGGAGGAAACTGGTCATAGAGGCTACCAAGAGGCCTACAGCAACTCTGAAGCAGTTGCAGGAATTTATGACAAACATTGGTCATTGTGTGCATGTGACAGCAATATCACAAATTCTTCACAAATGTGGCTTGTATGGGAGGGTTGCAAGAAGAAAGCCACCCACGACTGAGCTTTGCCAAAACGCACCTTGAAGATTCTGAGTATTAGAGTCTCCCTCTCACTACGCTGCTCGCGAAGGCTAGCGAGTAGCGTACTTCCGCATTCCCTTCTCTGCGCGGCTGTTGAGGACAGCCGGCAGCACACTTCCGCATTCCCCTCAGCTCATTCATAGACTCTAGTTTTGCTTACTTCACCATGTGCTCTTTTGTTTTTGGTTACATCATGTCTCTGCCCCCATTTGCTTATTGGTTCTTTGTTTTTGGTTCATGTCATGTCTCCGCCCTTGTATGTTCATTGGTTCTCCATTTATTGTTTCATTATTAGTTGCAGGTGTGTCTTGTTTATTTTGATTATTTAAACTCTTCAGTTTGCCCACTTAGGTGCGGAGTATTAGAGTAAGTGTATGTATGTGCTGTGCGCTTGCACTCTTCTCATGTTCTCTTGCTTCCTGGACCTTAGACCATAATTCAAAGACCATAGACCATCGCCTTGTTTCATGTTTTTGTTTTGTTCTCTTTGTGGACCTTTGCCTCGCTAACGTTTGGATTATCTCCTGTTCTTTGTGGATTTATGCCTCGTTTTTTGTGTGGATTAATGCCTCTCTTTGGATTTACTACCTGTGGATTATTGTTTGTTTTCGACCCTGCTTTTGTGTTCCTTTTCTCCCTGTCCAAATACTTTCGGTTACTTCCCCATGTTGCCTCTGTTCCTTTACTTTTGAATAAGATCCTAATAAACTGATTTTTCCCCTGCACTTGCATCCAGCTCCCCTGTTTTTCGTAACACTGAGGCCACATGGAAAAAGGTGTTATGGTCAGATGAGACTAAAATTGAATTATTTGGCCTCAACACCAAACGATATGTCTGGCATATGTCTATAAACGATATGTCTATTGTCTGGCAGAAATCCAATACAGCTCACCATCCAAATAACACCATTCCTACAGTAAAGCATGGAGGTGGTAATATCCTGTTATGGGGGTGTTTCTCTGCAGCAGGGACTGGAGCACTTGTCAGGATAGAAGGAAAATGGATGGGGCAAAATACCGTCAAATTCTTGAGGAAAATCTGCTGCCCTCTGCCAGAAAGTTGTCAATGGGAAGAAGGTTTACCTTCCAACATGACAATGACCCAAAGCACACAGTAAAACTGACCACACAGTGGTTGAAGGAGAAAAAGGTGAATGTCCTTGCATGGGCTAGTCAGAGCCCAGACTTAAACCCCATTGAAAATCTGTGGAATGACTTGAAGACTGCAGTCCACAAACGGCCACCATCAAATTTAACTGAACTTGAGCAGTTCTGCGAAGAAGAGTGGGCAAATATTGCAAGTCTAGATGTACAAAGCTAGTAGAGACATATTCCAACAGACTAAAGGCTGTAATTAAAAAATTAAGGCAAATTAAAGCAAGGGGGTGATCCTTTTTCCAACTCAGTGATTCTGGTTTTTTAATTTTTAATTTTTTTTTCTGACATGTTGGCGTTATATCTTTCACTTGGATGTTATAAGTAGCACTGAATAAATACAGCTGGATAAAACAAAAACTGTGTCCGTCTCCCTTTCCGCCTGAAAAGCAACAAAATGTGATTATTTGAAAGGGGGGTGATTCTTTTCTATATATATATATATATATATATATATATATATATATATATATATATATATATATATATATATATATACACACACACACACACAGTGGAGGAAAAAAGTATTTGATCCCCTGCTGATTTTGTACGTTTGCCCACTGACAAAGAAATGATCAGTCTATGATTTTAATGGTAGGTGTATTTTAACAGTGAGAGACAGAATAACAACAAAAAAAATCCAGAAAAACGCATTTCAAAAAAGTTATAAATTGATTTGCATTTTAATGAGGGAAATAAGTATTTGACCCCTTCGACTTAGTACTTGGTGGCAAAACCCTTGTTGGCAATCACAGAGGTCAGACGTTTCTTGTAGTTGGCCACCAGGTTTGCACACATCTCAGGAGGGATTTTGTCCCACTCCTCTTTGCAGATCCTCTCCAAGTCATTAAGGTCATTTTCAATGCCCTGGCTGAGGGAAGGAGGTTCTCACCCAAGATTTGACGGTACATGGCCCCGTCCATCATCCCTTCGACGTGGTGCAGTTTTCCTGTCCCCTTAGCAGAAAAACACCCCCAAAGCATAATGTTCCCACCTCCATGTTTGACGGTGGGGATGGTGTTATGACTTGGGGTCATAGGCAGCATTCCTCCTCCTCCAAACACGGCGAGTTGAGTTGATGCCAAAGAGATCTGACCACACCTGACCACAACACTTTCACCCAGTTCTCCTCTGAATCATTCAGGCAAACTTCAGACGGGCCTGTACATGTGCTTTCTTGAGCAGGGGGACCTTGCGGGCACTGCAGGATTTCAGTCCTTCACGGCGTAGTGTGTTACCAATTGTTTTCTTGGTGACTATGGTCCCAGCTGCCTTGAGATCATTAACAAGATCCTCCCGTGTAGTTCTGGGCTGATTACTCACCGTTCTCATGATCACTGAAACTCCACGAGGTGAGATCTTGCATGGAGCCCCAGACCGACGGAGACTGACAGTTTCTTCCATTTGCGAATAATCACACCAACTGTTGTCACCTTCTCACCAAGCTGCTTGGTGATGGTCTTGTAGCCCATTCCAGCCTTGTGTAGGTCTACAATCTTGTACCTGACATCCTTGGACAGCTCTTTGGTCTTGGCCATGGTGGAGAGTTTGGAATCTGATTGATAGATTGCTTCTGTGGACAGGTGTCTTTTATACAGGTAACAAACTGAGATTAGGAGCACTCCCTTTAAGAGAGTGCTCCTAATCTCAGCTCATTACCTGTGTAAAAGACACCTGGGAGCCAGAAATCTTGTTGATTGATAGGGGATCAAATACTTATTTCACTCATTAAAATGCAAATCAATTTATAACTTTTTTGAAATGTGTTTTTCTGGATTTTTTTGTTGTTATTCTGTCTCTCACTGTTAAAATACACCTACCATTAAAATTATAGACTGATCATTTCTTTGTCAGTGGGCAAACGTACAAAATCAGCAGGGGATCAAATACTTTTTTTCCCCACTGTGTGTGTGTGTGTGTGTGTATATATATATATATAAACCCATGAGACTCACAGCAATACATTTTTACTATACTATACTATCACTTTGATACCATATCAAAGTGAAATGATGATAGACTTTATTTGGCATGTTCAAATTGTAATAAACTGAGGAGGGTTAAATTGCTAAAAAACAAACAAAAAAAACCCCCAAAACAAACAAACAAACAAAAACAAAAAAAAACTAGCATGATATATTGATAGTCAGCCTTATTAGCTTCCTTTTATTATTAATGCGTTACACTGGTCTACAAGCAAAATGCTTCCAGAATAAAAGTAGTGAAACTTTACCTAATATGGGTCACTAATAAAGAAAAATTGAGTCAAAAGTGCTAATTGGCTATAGTTTTTACATAGAGTATTGGGTCAAAATGTGAAATTCTATGCAAATTAACAAGAGAATGGCTATTGATTGAAAAGAAATGTTTGTCTCTGAGTTACCAGTTCTACCTCAAAACACTGTCTGCACATTAGAATACATTCATCTTGACCAGAATTTTGACAGAACGTGCTCTGTTTGACATATTCACAGTTATCTGTGTCTTGGAAGTGGACAAAATGCATGCATGTAGATACATTTCATGAGTGGTGGCACACATTGATCTATGTGTCTCAAGGCACATGTAGCAGCTTGAAAAATTGTGAGTGCCTGATATTTCTATGGAACTGTCTCATATTTTTGACCTCAGGAAGCAGAGATGCCTTGATACTGTGTAAACAGTGCAGATAACTTCTGTTATATTTGTGGTGAGGTAACCTTTGCATCACAAAAGCGCAGTATAACTGCAGTGGATGCAAAATAGGGGATCAGGACAAGAGTTGGGCCCCACATTATTGTTGTAACACATGTGCAACTTAGTTGTTTTATGTGATGTTTTAGCTCGTTTTCTGTGATGCATTTAGTCACTTTAAGTCATAAGACATTTCTTGTTTAATCTTTGACAGGTTAGGACCTGGAAATTGAACACTTTTCAGAATATAGGTAAAGAATTTTCTAATGTAAGATTTATGATACTGTTATAAAAATATGCATAAACCTATGTACATTTGTAATAAAACTTTATCATTAAATATCTTGAAAACATTAGCCAACCAGCAAATTTATCATTTGTTTTTCAATTCATCTTATCAAAGTATGTAGGATTTAGCAAATTTTATCTCTGAAGCAGGTAATTTCCAAAAATTTATAAACCAGTGTTATCATTGTTTGGTAGTTGATTGTCAAATTAGCATTGCTCACTGTTAACCCACACTAGCAGAGAACAGCTTTTAAAACTGCTTTAGTAATGTTACCAGCACTCAAATAAATCTTTATACTTTTGCACCTAGCAGACCCCAAGTCTCAAACACTTTTTGCACCTTAAGACCTTTGCACTAGCATATCATGGTCCTTTTGAATGTTTGTATTTGGGGATTTTATCCATTACCTTTCATGTACCTCTGTTTTTTTTTGTTTTTTTTTTCAAGTGTCTCTTTACACAGATCAGCCATAACATTAAAATCACTGACAGGTGAAGTGAATAACATTGATTATCTTATCACAATGGCACCTGCCAAAGGGTGGGACAATCAGTGAACAATCAGTTATCTAAGTTGATGTGTTGGAAGCAGGAAAAGCCATGTGTGTGTGTGTGTCGCTTACCTGGGGAAGAGATGGCACCAGGATGCACTATGGGAAGAAGGCAAGCCGGCAGAGGCAGTGTTCTGCTGGGAAATCTTGGTTACTGGCATTCATGTGGATGTTACTTTGATACGTACCACCTACCTAAACATTGTTGCAGACCAAGTACACCCCTTCATGGCAACATATTCCCTAATGGCAGTGGCCTCTTTCAACAGGATAATGTGCCCTGCCACACTGCAAAAATTGTTCAGGAATGGTTTAAGGAACATGACAGAGTTCAAGGTGTTGGCTTGGCCTCAATCCGATCGAGCATCTGTGGGATGTGCTGGACAAACAAGTCCCCACCTCGCAACTTAAAGGATCTGCTGCTAACATCAGAAGGATTCATCCATTTCTATCGATACAGGTAACTCAGGTGCTTGTTCAGTCCCTTGTCATTTTGAGACTGGACTACTGCAACTCGCGCCTGGCAGGTCTGCCTCTGAGCACCAACTGACCTCTGCAACTGATCCAGAATTGCTATACTCCCTCCAGTGGCTTCCTGTAGCTGAGCGCATCACATTTAAAACACTGATGCTTGCCTACAAAGCCAAAAATGTACTAGCACTCACTTACCTCAAAGCACTTATCACACCCCGCACTGCACCACTCTCCCTCCAATCCTCTAGCACTGCTTGACTTGTCCCACCATCTCTCAGAATACAAGGAAGGCATGCATCAAGACTGTTCTCTGTTCTGGCACCTAGGAGGTGGAATGAACTTCCCCTACAGCTGAGTCACTGGCAGTCTTCAAACGACGTCTAAAGACCTACCTCTTCCTGAAGTACTTATATTAGCACTTAAAAAAAACTGTGTTGTCTGTGTGCTTTAGACTGATGGTATTCTTAGTCTGTGACCTAGTGAACCAGTATCAGGATGTATTTATTGATAGAGACTTCAAAGCACTTCTGTAACTCACTCTGAATAAGAGTGTGTGCCAAAGGCCATAAATGTAAACGTCTAAAGTCTTGGTGCCAGATACCACAGCACACCTTCAGTTTTGTGGAATCCATGCCTCGACGGGTCAGAGCTGTTTTGGTGGCACAAGGGGGACCTACACAATATTAGGCAGGTGGTTTTAATGTTATGGCTGATCAGAGTATTTTTATGCACTGAAATGGCTCACTACCTCATTTTGTTGTGCGATATGCAGAATGATAATAAAGTTGTCTTTGACTTTCATTTCAGTAGTGGTAGCATTAATACAACGTTCACCAAATGAAAATTATGTATAGTAACTGATTATAGATGGACCTGTAGTGCAGTCATAAAATCTCCAGAGAATTCAAACTACTTACCTTCTTTATTTTCTTTATATCAGGGTCATCCTCTTCTTGATTGGAATGACAAGGTAACATTCTCTCCTTTGCTTTGTTCAGCACCACAACCTAAATACAATATGTGAAATACAAACATCCTCATCAGACTAAATTAAGGGGCAAATAATTGACTTATCTAGAAGTACTATAAAAATGGATGGAGAATGTATAATCCCAGTTAAGTCCACTTCAGTTCCAAGTGTTAACAGTACAAAATGTGGAAATGATAGATGGGGGGTGAATACTTATGCACTATACGTGTTAATTTAATGATGTTGATTTTGACCTCAGCCTTGAGCCTTTCGATCTCTGTGTCCTGGTCTTCAAGCTGTGTGCGGAGCTGATTGGCAGCCACCTTCTCCGTCTCCATGATCTGCACCAGGTGGATGTACTTTTGCCTGAGCACCTCACGCGCGATGATGAGATCAGAGTAGCTGAAGAAGGGATGTTATTTCTTTGTGGTAAACATTTTGTTACAACTAAATATTCTAAATGAATTATTCATTTATATAGAATATTATTCAGTGATGTAAAATCTAAACATAGGGGGTGTCGATGGGTGACCTGAGAGTAAAGCACTCCCTGCACTTGCCTAAAAATGAAAGATGGTGGAATTTATGGGTAAAAAAAAAGCCATTTGTATGGATCGAAGAGCTTCTCTTGAAAAAAGCTTTTCTTTGACTTTTTGTGCCTTTAAATTTTACAGCTTGAAGTTTTTACATGTGGAAAAACGACAACCACAGAAATGACACATCAGAACATTCAGCTTTTCCTGATACAGCTGTAGTACATCTGAAATACTATTGCGTTCATCCACTGCAACTTACATAAGCTAAAGGTGCTTCTTTCTCACAAAAATCAGTTAAATGCCTTCATTCGCTGTTATACCTGGCTTGCTGAATGGCTTCCACCCACTCATTACAGTCTGTATCGTCTTCGGTCCGCAACTCCAGAGGTTTCTGTCCATCATGGCCGAAGATGACCAGGAAATAGTGCTTAATAAGGGAAAAACAATGAAGTCATCAGTAAACACAAGACACATTGGTCATACAATGAAGATTGTGCAGGTGGTATTTCCTATAATTGCAAAAAAGACTGTACAGAGGTTTTATTCCATATTTTCTTTTCCCTAAGATGATTATAATGTTATTTGCAAGCCAAAAGCCCAAAAGGGTGTTAATGCAATAGGACGAGAGTGAATGTGTGAGTGTGTGTACACTTGTATGTTATAGGACTTAAGCTTAAGGGCTTTTTGTTTTCTCTCATCGCATAGCAGGTCATCTGGTGAGTGTGTGTGTGTGCGTGTGTGCGTGTGCGCGCATATCTGCACTTATGTAACAGCCTTTGCTTCTCATCTCTGCTTTTAATGCACTCTCCTCAGCCCCAGGGCTTGTTTAAGCTGGAAGATAACAATAGAATCACTGTTTCCTTATACACACTTCTCAATCTACCGCACATCCACCACTCCAACTCATCACCACAATCACACAGTGTCCTGATAGCACTTATTGTGTGTTAAACTAACAAAATTATATCTACTTACTTCATTATCTTCACTACCACTGCGAACTCACTGAAAGAGGGAACTAACATTTGTATTTCCTGTGTATTTATAAATCTACACAATGCACAGTGACCTCTATACTTTCTTTTATTTTTATTCAAATGACTGTTACTATCAGGGAGGCTCCTATTATTTGTAAGGTAGTGGTGCATTGTGTAGCAGGGACACACTTGCATGTGCACTTGTCTCTTAAAGCTTAGCAGACCGTAATGTGTGAAGGAGCCTTATTTTCAGAGAGCTGTGTTCTTAGAATCAACAAACTGATACATAATAATTTAATGCAAAATCTTTGCAAAGAATATAATTTATTATCTGAGGCCAGAGTTCACTAGTAGGATGGGGGTGGGGGGTGGGGGGACGGGGGGTAGGATATCTTGTGTAACGTTTTGTGGTGAGTGCTTCTGGAATAATAATACAGTACCACTTCAGCATAACACAAAACCCGATTTCCATGGTAACCTGAGACATTTCACTTGTTTGCCGTTCTGTCAAGTATGTTTCATTTGAAATCTAAATCTTTTGCAGGTACAATCAAAGAGATGGACTGTCTTAATAACTAATAGCCACAGTTGTTGTGATTTGGTAAAATGTAACCACCGTAAAAGATTAACAGGTGTATTTTTGCCATCAAAAGCTCTAATCAATGTGGTAATGAAAATGTGTCAGCTATGCTTCCAAAATACACTGATCTGATTTTTGTATTCCAGATGAATTATGGTGGCTTGATGGACTTCATAATGAATCTTATAATGACTCCACAAACAACTGTTCTATGAATATGCAGAGCGGTTCGCACATATCAAAGGCCTCCTCAGTCCAGCTGGCCAACAAAACAAATTACAATGAGCCATTTGCTTTTAGAATGTATTACTTTGAAGCTCTATTCTTTTGTAATAGTTTGGAGCTTCATGGCAGACATGCTGTTGAGGAAAATTTTAATAGTATTGGTCCACTGAGAGACCTTTGTCAAATAGGGTTCAATGTAATGGTATTCATAATTTTCCATAAAGATGATGTGCCACATGTTTTCCCGTCATATCCCAGTTTATCTCTAGTCCTGGCTGAGGTTTTCAGTGGTCCACTTTATCGAATTACTAACCACCAGCCTAGTCAATTAGCATCTGCTGAGCATGTATACGAATCCTGTTTGATCCTGTTTTTATGAAGTCCTATTAATGTTCCATTGCATGATACTGAACCTTATTTCATCTTACTTTCTATCATCACCAGCCTTTTGCCCATTTTCCTGTTTCTGCCTTTTGGATCCCTTTAATACTCTGTAACTGATATTTTAACCTTTCACATGTTTTTGACAATGCATTTGAAATGTGGATGTGAATGTGCATTTTTCATGTTTGTAACTGAGGATTTTGCCAAAATTGCATGATTGAAGAAAGTCAACACAAACTTGCTCATGGAAGGGGTAGTTAGCTTTCCACAGCAATTCTTTTAATCCATACATGCCATGTCCACAGTGACATCCGCCACTGTAAGTCTTTCTATTTAACCAGCATACCAATCTACCACACTAGCTTCCCCAAGCATATCCTAATGTTATACCCATTTAGTTATACCTGATAATTATGATAGCCAAACAAGTGACGATTTGTCTCACACCGTGAGACACTGAGGTTTCCAACATCGGTCATCTTACTACTTATTGGAAGGGCATTAGAATTGACTACGCTATCAAGAAACATCCTAGTTAAGAAACTACCTTCTACAAGTGCTTTCTCTCTTTAGATCAGAGTTTGATCATCTTCCAGATAGCAAGCATAGTGGTGAAAGGTTACTCTAGAATGAAGCTGCACCTTGCACACTATATCAAAATTCTCCATGACAAGTACTAGAATGCAGAAATGAACACCTCACGCTAGATGAACTCATAAATATGTCAATAAATCTCAGCTTACTTCATGAAAGGAAAAGGCCAGTAAATGACCTCCCACCAATGCCTCTGCATTTACCAAAAGGTTAACAGAAAGGTCACCATGCTCTTGATTTTTTTTTAGTTTTCATTATCCAACATTTGTACCATTGCAGAATCATCATCTACATTTGCTCTTTCTGCATTCTATGCCACAACAATATTTCAGATATCAGAAATAGTTCACTGTCATGGCCATTTCCTCTGTTAGTTAGTCCTCCTATACATTTAGGAACAGCATGAAACTTCATGAAACATTACTTGCCTTCCTGGCTGGCTCGCCAAATTTGTTGTGGGGATTTTTTCCCATTAAAAGTTCTTGCTGATTCTTAGAAGTTTGGTGTCCTTTCTTATCCTTGAACGTACAGGTGCATCTCAATAAATTAGAATGTCGTGGAAAAGTTCATTTATTTCAGTAATTCAACTCAAATTGTGAAACTTGTGTATTAAATAAATTCAGTGCACACAAACCTTTGCAGGTGTTTTGAGTTGATTAGCTGATTGGCATGTCACCATATTCTAATTTGTTGAGATAGTGAATTGGTGGGTTTTTGTTAAATGTGAGCCAAAATCATCACAATTAAAAGAACCAAAGACTTAAACTACTTCAGTCTGTGTGCATTGAATTTATTTAATACACGAGTTTCACAATTTGAGTTGAATTACTGAAATAAATGAACTTTTCCACGACATTCTAATTTATTGAGAAGCACCTGTACGTTCAAGGATAAGAAAGGACACCAAACTTCTAAGAATCAGCAAGAACTTTATTACAACGGTAAACCCAAGCAATAAAGGAGGTCGGTCTCGAGAGTGAACGCTGAAGAGTTGACCATAGTGCAGGATATCCCCACGACACAACCCATTTCAAGACCAGCACACATTCCCTCGAATCACCAATTACTGTACATGGCTAGAAAGCAGACCAGTGTGAATGAGCAAATACATCTCACTCCAGTTCACTATGACAATATGTAAATATTTATAGTAAAAAAATAAAAAATTTATAGTCATATCTATTCTTTCTCAGAGGCTGATATATAAATTCATGATCAAGTTTTTTTTTTTCTTGCCAGAGAAATTGTCAGCCTGTGTCTGTGTATCAATCATAATGTTTGTAACACTGTTGTAAAATTAAATATTGCTACCCTCTCTGTCTAGTCCCTAAAGCTGTAAAACATACAGAGACTCTATACACCTGACTAGAATACATCCAATCACTGGCCACTTTAATAAGAACACCTGTACCCCTGCTCATTATCCAATCAGTCTAGTGCAGTAGCACAATGCATAAACTCCTACAGATACAGGTCAGACTGGTTTGAGTATTTCAGAAACTACTGATCTCAAAATGCACAACACATCAAACCTTGACATAAATGGAAGACCAGACTGGGTTCCACTCCTGTCAGCCAAGAACAAGAATCTGGAACTACAGTGGGCACAGGTTCCCTGAAACTGGATAGTTGAAGATTGGAAAAACCTTACCTGGTCATTTTTCAATTTTCAGCTATGCAGTTTTGTGAGCCTGTTCCCATTGGTTATCTGAGTTACTGTAGCTTTCTTGTCAGCTTTAACCAGTCTGGCCATTTTTCTCTGACCTCATTCATCAACAAGGCATTTCTGCCTACAGAACTGCTGCTCACTGGTTGTTTTTTGTGTTTTTCGCACCATTCTGTGTAAACTCTAGAAACTATTAAGCATGAAATCCCAGGAGATCAGCAGTTTCTAAAATATTCAAACCAGCCCATCTGGCACGAACAGCAACCATGTCAGGGTATTTGTAGTGTGCATAATCTAAAAAATGGAAAACCACATTAAGGGCTGGTGAGAGTATTTGTAGTGTGCATAATCTAAAAAATGGAAAACCACATTTAAAACCAGTATGTCCAATATGAGTACTTATTTATGTCATAACGCCTAGCAAATCTCCCATCAGTCTTCAGCACATTCATCAGTAATCCATCAGGAAAACATAAGAAATGTTCCATGTGGACTGTGTCCAGAACCTTAAACTATATATAATTACTGCATTTTCATCACACTAGTCAAAAGAAGCTCTGATATCCTGGCCTCAAGTTGCTTTATTGGAATTTATGACATTAAAAGGATTTACTTTTGCAAATCTCAATGTCAGTGTAACCCTTGTGCAACTTACTTTGAAACTGTCACTAGCAGAAAGAACTGATGAAGTATTGGAGAACTGTTAGCAGTCAAAGTAGCCTCAGAGTGGAAACTTTAGTAGAATTGTCCTCAGGAACCAGTCACAGGTCTATCTGTGTTGAAAATCTCTCTCTCTCTCTCTCTCTCTCTCTCTCTCTCTCTCTCTCTCTCTCTCTCTCTCTCTCTCTCTCGCTCTCTTTCTCTCTCACTTTCTGTCAAGCTACACATACTATTCCTGAGATACCAATGATCCTGACTCCTTCTGCTTCTCCAGACCTGCCTGATCCATCCTGATGGCTTACTTCTGGTTGGAGTTCTCGTCACCTGAAAATCACTTGCTGCTGCTGAAGATGGCCCCACATGGACAGCCTAAAGATCACCATGAGATTACTGTGGTACCACATAGAAACCATAAAGATAGCTGTGGATGTTCTTCCTTGTTCAATCTTGGTTAGCCTTAAGACTGCAATTGCTAAGAACTGTTTGCACTCAAGTCTCCATTACTGAACAGTTAATAAGTGCAGTTCGATACAATAGACTTTAAATTAAAACTATGATGAATTCAGAAATTACTCTGATGCTCATACTCACAAGTTAATCATAAGCTCATAAGATTCTGTTTACAAAGTTGCACTTTTTGGCAATATAGTATACAGTTATAGAAGAGAATTTATTTAATATCGCACTATCCAGAGTCACCCTGATGATGTCTGGTTCCTCTCAAGGTTTCTTCCTCATGTCGTCTCAGGGAGTTTTTTTTATTGCCACTATTGTCAAACTGTTACTCAACAGGCATAAGTTTATAAATTTTAAACTTATATCCAGAATTTATATATTTCTGCAAAGATGATTTGTGACAATGTCCGTTGTTAAAAGCGCTATACAGATAAAATTTAATTGAAAATCAAGATGGCAGAGAGACTCAATCTTAGCCATTTTGACCCCCTTCAAAGTTCTTTTAAAAAGTTTCAACTTGGCAAGCCTGTCAACTGACTACTAATTTACAGCTGTCTCATTTATTCACTGGGCTCAATGTATATATACAGTATATCACTTTAGAAACAATCTTGCCTTGTGATGTCTTGCCAGTGCCCCATTGATGTACATTAGTTAGTTGTACATTAGTTTGTACATTAGCTAGTTTGGCCATATTTTAAATACTACCTGTTTGACGACGGCCTTAGCCTTATGCTTTGACTAGTGTTTGTAGGACATTTCCCAAAGGTTTCCTGCCCACAGTGAAACACAAAAACTATAGAAAATGGCATCAGCAGCTTATGACTAGTGATCGGCCAATATATCACCAAAGTTGATACATCGGCCGATATTTGCCATGTTTTAATTATCTGCATCGGCTGATAAATCTTCCTGTTCGGCCAATATGTGACCAGCCAGACATCAGATGCCATATAAAGCATAAGCACATTCTTCCTTATTCTGGCTAAAAAAACGCCACTCAGACGTGAAGCGAGCATCTGGCAGACAGTAAAATGACCAGTCGTCATTAGCTTTTTAACATGACGTTACATAATGTTACACACAACAACACTCCGGCGTGCAACAAAGTCTTATTCAAACAGTACCGGGAGATGTCAGATCCGCAGCCCAGCGGTAGCGAATAAGCTCTTGGTGAGTTCCTACGGGGACACAGATGTGCAATAAACAAATTTAAACAAAACTGAAAACATTTTACCTCACAAACAATCACAACACCGCAACTGGTTCTTCCTCAGGCACGTGAGGAAACAGGGAAAGATATTACATAAATATTATGCACAATAAATGTTCATTTAGTTTCACCAATTTTCTGTATCTCTCATTTACTGTAATTAAATTCGTGTTAAATCAGCCAGTCGGCAACACTGCTTCCTAGATATCGGCACTGGCATTGGCCATTAAAAACCCATATCAGTCGACCACTACTGGTGACTATAGAATTTGGTGGGGCAGGCCGACATTAATAATTACATAGACTCAAACACATTAAAGTCAAGAGGCTATTACAACTTTTTTTTTTAGAAAAAAGAATTAGAGCAACCCTGTATAGGAAGTTGAGAGATGACAAGATACAGTCATCCAGCATACAGTCTAGCAACTTGTTTTGAGTGATTTTAGACATACCTTCAACTGTGTTTGAGGTAATATCATTAACCACGGTTGACAGATTTCAGCAACTGCACCTCAAAAACCACACAAAAATCTGGATTGGAAAAGGTAGATATGTTTCTTCTTTTCCTCAGCCTTTCCAGTGGCTGCACCAACACTGGCTGTACTGGCTACACCAACATTTTATTAGCTTCAGATTAAACTCAGATTATTTACTTTAAAATAAATTTGTCAATAAATTCTTGTCAGCCACAGGGTATTTCTTTTAACTAGTCCAACTGGCAACTCTGTCATTGACTGTCCTGTCCAGTCCTCCACCTCCACTGAAAATGTTCATAGAGCAAGCATGGGGCAGCTTAAATCCTGCCCCTATGGATCACTATTAGTTCTTTGTTGCAGTTCCCATTTTGACCATTAGCTACAATAATAATTCTATCAAAACTAACTGGGGCCCCAGAAAGGTGAAAAAATCAATGGAAAATCAGCGTATATAATTAAATAGCAACATAAAAAAAAATAAAATTTGGTCACACAAAAGAGGTAATTAATATTTCAATGGAGTTGTGAATGTGGATGTAATGAAGATTAATATTTGTTAAAAAGCTGATTGCTGCCCCTAAGATGAGCCACCACTGGAAAATGGCATGCTGGGTATGGGCACAGGGTGTCTGACTCATGACTTTTACGTAATTTCCACCAATTGTTTTGTTCTGACAACAAGAGCATGCTTTCTTGCTGCCCCAACGTTGCTTATATTCAACAACATTGCAGTAAGTTCCATCATCATTGAATTGTGATTTCATCATATGTCAGAGATTTTTAAAAGCTTTCTAAAAGTTTTCTAAGATCGATATTTTCCCTTATTCACACTAAACCTCAAAAATGCCATTTTCAGATTTATCCACTTTGGAGAGCAAAATGATGTGAAAAGGAAAAGGCATCTCAGATAGTTAAAATTTGGGATTTGGGCAGCATCAACCATAATATTTGAGTTGTTTCCATTAGACAAATAAAACACTTTGCCAACTCAACATTAACATGCTACTCAAATATGTAATAGAATTTAATTGACCATACATTACATGGACTACTCTACAGCATCAGAATTATTATACACATATATATATATATATATATATATAAATAACATCAAGTGCATCCATTCATCCATAACACTTATCCTACACAGGGAAACCTGGAGCCTGTCCCAAGGAACTCGGGGCACTAGGTGGGGGAAACCCTGGACACCAACATGAGCTGGTGATCTGACATGATTAAGAGCTAAAGTCATATTCATAAATATAACCTGCTAACACATGTAGCTAACATGAACTAGCCTGTCAGGATTTCTGAGAGAATTTTAAGTCATTTTCATAAATGCACACAATTTACCTTGATAATGCTAGCTATTAGTAAACCAAAAAAAAAAATTTTGGCTGGAATTCTGAGAAGATTTTTGAGCAATAGTTAGAAAATGTTCATAATCAGTCTTTATTATCTTGGCTGTTAAAGACTAAATTAAACTGTCAGCAATAGCTAGTTGGGACAGTATCCATCCATCCATTTTCCATACCACTCATCCAACATAGGGTTGTAGGGGAGCCTGAAGCCTATCCCAGGGAGCTTGAGTTACAGGGTGGGGGACACCCCAGATGGGGTGCCAAACCACCACAGGGCACAATCACACACACATTCACACACTACGGACAATTTGGAAATGCCAATCAGCCTACAATGCATGTTTTTGGACTGGGGGAGGAAACTGGAGTATCCAGATGAAGCCCCCGAAGCACGGGGAGATGCATTCCGCGCATGCAGGGCAGGGGCGGGATTTGAGCCCCCAACCCCCAGAGTTGCGATGCAAATGTGCTAACCACTAAGCCACCATGTACCCCCACCATTAAAGGAATGAGCTTAAGTAAATGTCTATTTAACAATAAAGCAAACCTAGCAGCACTTTTACTATAGGGCGTTTCAGCATGCTAGCTATTTTAGGTAGTGAAAATTTACTGAGTGAATATTTCAGCTAATCACATGCATTCTTGAAGATCTGAATTTGTATGCATCATTGTGGGCTGTGGTCAACATGGCACTGGGCCGGACAAATAAAATGACACTGTGCCAAGTCAAACCACAAGTGTGAAATGAAGGTAACTGTTATATGGTTTTGCTAAACAGAATCCTCTGCTATGTGGAAAGAAATAAGAGTCCAGTCACTGCTCAAAGTATGTGACCAGTGCAAACACAATAGACAATACAGTCTGCAGTGGATACTCTCAGAGATGGGTCAGAGTGTGAGAGATGGTAGGGCAGTGCAGGCACATTTGCTCTTATATAGTACAGTATGCATGTGTGCAGTTCTACTCAGAAATGATTCTGTGTAGTCATGCTGCATGTCTTTACCTATACTTAGTATTAAGATAGTTATTGAATTGCACGTTGCAGGCTGGACTTACAGATTAATTATAATAATAATAATTCGTTATATTTATATAGAGCTTTTCTAGACACTCAAAGCACTTCACATAGTATAGGGGGGAAATCTCCTCAACCACCACCAGTGTGTAGCTTCCACCTGGATGATGCGATGGCAGCTATAGTGCACCAGAACGCCCACCACACACCAGCTACTGGTGGAGAGGAGAGTGATATAGCCAAATCAGGGATGGAGATTATTAGGGGGCCATGATAGATAAGGGCCAAAGAGGAAATTTCACCAGGACACCCCTACTCTTTACGAGAAGTGTCCTTTTTAATGACCACTGAGCGTCAGGACCTGAGTTTAACGGCTCATCCAAAACACAGGGCTCTTTTTACAGTATAGCATCCCCATCACTATCCTGGGCCATTAGGACCCACACAGACCACAGGGAGAGCACCACCTACTGGCCTCCCTAATACCACTTCCAGCAGCAACCTTAGTTTTCCCCAGGAGGTCTCCCATCCAGATACTGGTCAGGCTCAATCCTGCGTAGCTTTAGCAGGAAACCAGGCAAGAACTGCAGGGAGATATGGCTCTGGCGAGCGGTGTAGATGTCAGACAGGTCTGTAGTGAAATGCTAAACAACAATTGCCAATCAAAATACTATACTCGGTGCCAGAGCCACCTTTTTTTCCCTCCTATTTGATTATGATTATTGTGCTACTATGGTCACCCCCAACCCCTCCACCCAACACACACGTTTATCTAAATATCCTTGTGAAGACCTTCCATTGACATAATTATTAACGCTGTGCTAAACCCAAACCTAAACTTGACCTCAGTAACCCAAGGTAATCATTTTGGCTTTTTTCTTTTCTTTCCTTTCTTTTTTTTTTTTTTTCTTAATTAGAAAAAATCTCCTAACCAAATGTCCCCATAAGGTCAAAACTGTCACATCCTATCCTTGTGGAGACATTTGGTCTTCACTAAGGAATAAAAACATGCGCGCACACACGCACGCACAAATAATAATAATAATAATAATAATAATAATAATAATAATAATAATAATAATAATAATATAGAGGTATACCTGCTGCTTATCTGAATTGTCTCGGCTGATTGTAGATACTTTGGGCGCTGAGACGCGCTCGCAGGTGCACCCTTCCAATAAGTAAATCCCCGTCGGCCTGGTGCTCTGCTCATTCTCAAAGTAAAACAAGATGTTTTGATACAGAGCAAAGTATTTCTCGTTCCAGCGACTGTTCTCGGTCGCTTTCTTGCTCAGGCAGCCCCGTTTCGTTCCCTCTTTACGCGCGATCACAGAGAGATAAAGTGCGTGCCCCTCATTGTAGCGCACACTTTTCTGCATTTTCCACCCCGACGTCTCACGCCGCTTTGCTTGAGCCCATGATCATCGGAGACGGACCTAAAATAAATAAATAAATAAAAAAGTAAGGAAAGTGGAAGCGATTTAAAGAAAGATAATAGAAAAAAGAAAATCCGATCCGTGCAGCAAATCCCCTGCGACAAAAGAGCCCGCTGAAGTCCACAAATATAGACTAGTATTCGTGTCTAGTGCACACAATAACAAAGTAAAAAAAAAAAAAAAAAACCCAGATCGAGTGAACAGACGCTAAAAGCAGAATCGACCCTAATCGGCTTTGGGTGCAACTTAAAGAGACACAGCTCTGTTTCCTTCCTCTGGTGTGCTGGAGATGCGCTGCTGGATCCCCAGAGACAGTGAAAGGTGCTTTACTGTGGAACGCCAACGGCTCAGTAACTCACTTAATATCTCTAAACACCCGTTAAAACAATATACCCGTTACTGAAATGCTTCTTTAAGACAGGTTCTGAATTTACTGAGACACAGCACTCTCTGTTATTAATGATGTGAAGCAGCACCACAGGAGACCATTCCCTATTTCTGCTGTTTCTTTCTGTATTTGTATTTAACCTACTTGCCTAATAGCCTTTGTAGGTATGCATAGTGTATTAGGCATACAGCAGAAAATGGACTAATTAAAATATTTCACATTTCGCACTTTCAGTAGTTTAAGATGTAGTAGAGTTTACACCCTCTAGTGGTCATTTAATTATTTTTTCCCCCCGCTCAGATTAAAGTCAGACTACTACAACCACTTCAACTTCCTAACCTGTTTAGTAATTAAAGAAAATGTGTTTTTTTTTCTCTCTCTCTCTTCTAATTATAGATAAATCTGTGTCTAAGATGAAGAAAACAAATGAAATTGCAGGATGCACCTTATTCATTCATCTTCAGTAATCACTTTATCATGGTCAGGGTCATGGTATATCTGGGAAAAATGGCAGCAAGGCAGGAGAATCCACCCCGGATGGGACGCCAGTCCATCACCATACACCACGCACACACATTCACACACTCATTCACACCTGCTGGTTTTTGGATCGTGGGAGGAAACTGGAAAACCCAGAGGAAACCCTCTCAAACACGGGGAGAGTACGTGAAACTCGACACAGAGAGTAACCCGAGTCCAGGACCTAAACAGCTTATACTGGTTAAATTACCCACCGAATAAGGATAAAATAACGCAGGGTGGTTTACATAATAGAAGTAATCATATTTTAGATTTGGAACGGCACTCCTTCCTAAGAATCTCTCAAACAAAAATGAGGGCATGTAAAACTAATAGTCTTATTTAAAACTCACATCTCTCAAGCCTCTTGTAATAAATGAAACTTTAAATAGAGTAGGCATTTAAGGATAATAGTTGCTGATACATCACCGCTCAGCTCATTTGGTACAAAATGAATTATTCCAAAGATATAACATGGCTACAAAAACAAAAACAGGAAACAATGATAAACAAGAAAAGAGTAATAGAAAAATGTTTGCTTCATCGACTCACTTGATGCATGAATGCATGAGTGTCACTATATAATGAACTCTTCACACATGGAAATAATTAGTACAAGCAGGTTCAGAATGGAAAAATTAAATGAATGAATATAATTTTGTAAGAGGAATACATAGCAGTGGGTCACAATGGCATTAATATGAATTTCAACAGTAATTTAAAAAATATACATTAAAAAAAAAAAAAAAAAAAACTGTTCAATGCTTTTTCAGAAAGTGTTTGTGCTGAAAGCAATGGCAATACCAGGGGGATTATGGTGGATTACTGCTATGTCTGTCAACCCCAGAAATAGCTACACTGTTAACCCTTGCTGTATTTTATACACTTACAAACTTTATAATTGCTACTACAATACCACAACAGCATAATAATGTGTTGCATTGTGGGAAATGTATGTGTTGTCACTCTGAATTTATATTATATTACATTTTATTTAAAATTGCAGTGAATTGCGGTATGGTTTATAAAAAAAAAAAAAAGAGTACATGTAAATCACCTTACAGACAAAAATAAGCATGCAAGGCAGATAACATAGTCTCCAAGAACACACACACACACACACACACACACACACACACACACACACACACACACACACACACCAATACTGACTGTAATCACTGAAGTTCGAATAGACAGTAGTCTAATATGCATTTCTGTGTAGTTAGCTAATAACAATAGATAAGTAGCATTCTTATTATTAATAGCTAATAAGTTTATGATGTTGTTACTTTGTCTTTGACTGATGTTGCAGCATTCTGTACACCACATTAGGCCAGGGTTCATAGCCTATAGGCCTATAATCCTTAACTTGTGGCTATAAATGGTTTGAAATGTGCCTATAAGTAGTACAAATTGCAGTTTGAACTGTATACATTTCTAATTATTAGACTGATGTTTGGGTATCTGTAACTTTATATTTACAGGGTGAACACTGATGATTCTTTTTTCAGAAATAATGACCATAGAATTCTACAACTGAATAAATTGCAGCACTAAATATATGACTTGAATAAAGTAAATGTACATTGTACAGTCTACATTAACTAAATATACAGTATGACATATTTGCAATCAGAAATTACTATAACAAATTCAGTAAGCTAACTTAAATTAAATTAAATTAAATTAAACTAAACTGTATTTGTATAGCAATAGACATTTAACAGTAGAAAGCAGCTCTATAGAAATCCAGCTGTACAGTCCACTCCAAAACTATTGGAAAGATAAGATCAATTCATTTGTTTGTGCTGTAGACTGAAGACATTTGGGTTTGAGATCAAAAAATGAATATGAGAAGAGAGTTTAGAATTTCAACTTTTATTTCCTGGTATTTATATGTATATGTTGTATTAAACAACATAGAACATAACACATTTTGTATCAGACCACCCAATTTGTAGGTGAGCAAAAATACTGGAACATGTGACTGACAGGTGTTTCTTGTTACCCAGGTGTATCCTGTTAGATTGATTGTTTAAACATAAATAGCTCTGAACATCTACTCTTGGTTTTAGCCTTCAGTTTCACCTGTGAAGTCTGCATTTGTTGTTAAAAAAAAGAAGGATAAGCCAACATCAAGATCAGAGAGCTGTCTATGGGAGAAAAGCAAGCTATTTTGAAGCTGAGAAAAGAGGGAAAATCAAACAGAGGCGGTGCACAAACATTGGGCATAGCCACTACAACAATGGAATGTCCTGAAAAAGAAAGAAACACTGGTGTACTGAGCAACAGACACCGAATGGTTCGGCCAAGGAAAACAACAGCAGCTGATGACAGCTGTGAGAGCTGTGAAGAAAAACCCAAAAACAACAGTCAGTGACATCACCAACAACCTCCACAGCGCAGGGGTGAAGGTATCACATGTTCTACTCTTTGAAGACGCCTTCGAGAGCAGAAACATAGAGGCCATACCACAAGATGCAAACCACTCATGAGCAGTAAGAATCAGAAGGCCAGATTGGCAGAATGCTGAGCAGAGCAGCAGAATGAATTCAGAAGTCTACAGAAACAGTAAAGTCTTTCAATTTACAGAGAAAGGCATTTCAATTAATTGGGAGGAACTTCATCATGCAGCAAGACAATGATCCAAAACACACTGCCAACTCAACAAATACTTTATCAGGGAGAAAAAGTGGAAGGTTTTAGACTGGCCAAGTCAATCACCAGACCTTAACCCAACTGAGCAGCATTTCACCTCCTGGAGATGAGACTGAAGGGAGAAACCCCCGAAACAAACAACAACTGAAAGATTCAAGATTCAAGATTATTTGTCACATACACAGTTATATACAGTATATAACTTGCAGTGAAATGAAAACCTGGCCTACTCCTCTTTAGAGTGTGCATTAAATACTAAATTAAAAATAAAAATCAGAAATGAATAAGAAATAATAAGAAATAAGATAAGAAATATGAGCTATATGTACAGGAATGTGCAAAAAATGATGAACAAAATTAGCATGGAATGTGCATAAAATGGTTGTATAAAATATGCAGTATGTACAGTACGTGTAGTAACAATACCATACAAAGTGCGGAAAGTGGCAGCGGTAAAAGCCTGGAAAGCATGCATGCAGTTATTGCAAGCAAGGGATATGCAACCAAATATTAAGTGTTATTTACTTTAATTTACTTATCTGTTCCTATACTTTTGCTTGCCTAAAAATTGGGTGGTCTGATATACAATGTTCTGTTTTATGTTACAGTGCCCTCCACTAATATTGGCACCCTTGGTAAATATGAGCAAAGAAGGCTGTGAAGAATTTCAGTGTTTATGAAACTGTTTTTGGGAAGTGCAAGTCTTTGGGGTATCCATGCAATATTATCCATGTTTACAGGAGGTGAGTCACAAATGCAGAACGAACAGAGGAGGAGTAGAGCATCAGACAGGTCCAGTGGGTGTGAGGGGCCAGAGCAGGACTGTGTAATGGACTAATTAGTGTAACATACTAGCAACAATATGCACCATTGTGTAAATACACTAATGTGCATAATCATAGTCATGCATCTGTTGCTGTTGGTGAAAGAACGGGTCCATCTTTCTTTTAGGTTTTTTTTTTACTCAAATTGAGTATTTTGTCACAGATTAAGTTTTTAGCTTACGACTGTGCTGAATCCAGTTGTAACCGTAATATAAAAAATTATTTTCTCTCCCGGTGAACTTATATTGTATGAAAGGGAACTATGGATTACACACAGCAAAAAGGCTGTGTATCATTTTCCTTACTTAATTCCATTTGAATTTGTATCATATTTTATCTGAAGGCTTTTCATACAGTGCCATCTCCTGGCAGGTCATGCAAGTGACAAAGCAATCAGTGAATGTTTTTATTTTAAATTGCTCTTTCTGAAACAGAATAAATCTGTCCAGACCCTAAACAGTGATCAGTCCAGACAGCATAAAAATCAATAAAATCACAATATAAAGAAAACCATATATGACTACTGGTTTGATCCTGAGCTAAGGTTGCTGTCTGTATGGAGAGAATTTCTGTTTTTGTTCTTCCTGTGTCTGTGTGGGTTTCCTTGGGGTTCTCTGGTTTCCTCCTACCTAGTAGGCAGATTGGCTATGATAAACTGCCCCTGATTGTGAATGCCTGTTTCTGCCTCAGACTCAGTGTTCCTGGGATAGCCTCCAGATCCACTGCCACCCTAATGAGGATATAGAGGTTACTGAAAGTGAGTGATGTGCGACATATTCTATAATTTCCAGTCAGGTATTACAAATGGTATATTTCAAAGGTTTTTATTGTGAAAGTAATACAATCAACATTTGAGGTGCTCACATCACAGTAGTAACCACAGCATATCCCAGTTGCTGAATAGCTGAATATTTGTGCAGAAGTGGTCACGTGCAAAGAATAGTTTGTTTTAGGCTATTTTTGCCACTTGCTATGAGCAACATGCCACTAGGAGCATGTACAAAAACATTATACTTGTGTAAAAACCAATACATGCCATAAATGTTTCTTCTTTTAGGTCCATATCATGCCACTATTTTATTCATGTGCTGACAAACTTCCATGCATGCACATTCAGTCAACAGTTTGCCAGCATGAGGCTGCTGACTGCTAAAGACATCCAGGGAGCAAAGCAGTTCGTCACTGACTTGCTATGCTACTCCTGTGATGCATCCTGTTCTAAAGGGCCAACAGAAACAATGCCATCTGTGTGGTAGAGATACAGGGCTCAGATGCATGACTATGATGTGTCTTATGCTTTCTGTTTCATTCTGCTTGAGTCCATAATCGTTCTTTATGACACCATTATATGCAACATCCTGATTGCTGGTCACATAAATTTGTGATTGATTAGTGTTTTTAGTTGGTAAAGAGAACTGTATTGCACATCTGTCAGAACTGGAAAACATCTGGCAGGTTGGCACCCTTGATAGCAGCATTAATGTCCCTCAGTGATGAGACTGGTGAAATCTTTGAACAGATATTTATCTTTGAAGACCCTTGGTAAATATGAGCAAAAAAGGCTGTGGAAAATTGTCTTCGTTGTTTAACCTTTTGATATTTTGTTCAAAAGTTTCACAAAAATACTCTGCTCTCATGGATATAAAACAATTGCAAAGACAACACAAGTTTATACAAAAAAATATATCTTTGTTAAATATAGGTGTGCTTTCATAACACTGGGTAAGACCAAGGAATATAGCTGTGATGTGCAGCAAAAGGTTGTTGAGCTTCACAAAATGGGAAGTGGCTATAAGAAAACAGCACAAGCATTGAAAATGCCCATTTTCACCATCAGGGCAATAATTAAGAAGTTCCAGTCAACTGGAAATGTTATAAATCAACCTGGAATTGGACGTGTGTCTGTATTGTCTCAACGCACTGTGAAGAGGACGGTTCAAGTGGTCAAAAAATCTCCAAGGATCACAGCTGGAGAACTGCAGAAGTTAGTTGCTTCTTGGGGTCAGAAAGTCAACTTGAAATCCAAAACTACTTCGGATTGTACTTCAAATGGGATCGGGTTCTATGGTCAGATGAAACCAAAATAGAGCTTTTTGGCAATAAACACCAGAGGTGGTTTTGGTGCACACAGAGAGGTAGCCTTATGGAAAAGTACCTCATGCCCACGGTTAAATATGGTGGTGGCTCTTTAATGTTTTGGGACTGTTTTTCTGCCAGAGGACCTGGACATTTTGTTAGGATACATGGTGTCATGGACTCTATCAAATATCAACAGATATTAAATGAAAACCTGACTGCCTCTGCCAGAAAGACTAAAATGGGCCGTGGTTAGATCTTCCAGCAGGACAGTGATCCAAAACATACATCAGAATCAACCCCATAGAAAACCTGTGGGGTGAATTGAAGAGTCCACCAGCGTGGACAGCGAAATTGGAAGGATCTGGAGAGATTCTGTATGGAGGAATGGTCTCGGATCCCTTACCATGTATTCTCCAACCTCATCAGGGATTATAGGAGAAGACTCAGATCTTGGCAAAGTATTGACTAAAAGGGTGCCAATAATTGTCGCACACCTATATTTAACTTTTTTTTTTTTTTTTTGATAAACCTGTGTTTTGTTTGCAATTGTTTATCTATGAGAGCAGAGTATTTTTGTGATTTTTTTTAAACAAGAGATCAAAAGGTTAAACAATAAAGACAAATTTTCACAGCCTTCTTTGCTCATATTTACCAAGAGTGCCAATATTAGTGCAGGGCACTGTAGCTGATAAAGCTTGTCACTCTTACCTTCACTACCAATCAACGCTGAGGAAACAACTCAGCTGCACCAGTGCAGAGTCTATTGAGAAAGTTGTGGAATTTAATGGTTACCAAAAAAGTAAATATTGCAAGGATGATGCTTCAGCAAGTTGCTAAAATATTTAAATATTTAAAACAAGGAAATTTTTACATTGATACAACTATTCACAAACAAAAAACCCTTAAACTTTAGCAGTCTGCTCAGGGTGTAATGTTTTTTGTTGAGACTGTTAGTTACAGCTGTAAATTTGTGCCATATGCTTCTTAATATATCTATTAAGAATATATTTATCAATATAGTCCCCTCCAATAGTATTGCAACAGCAAGGCCAATTCTAATGTTTTGCTGTACACTGAAGACATTTGGGTTTGAGATCAATAGATGAGACAATAGATCAGAATTTCAGCTTTCATTTCCTGATATTTTACATCTAAATGTGTTAAACAACTTAGAACAAGTGATCAAAAAATATTGGGACACATCACTGACACATCTTTCTTGTTGCCCATGTGTGCTGTATTAGAATAAAAAAGTAAACTTTTAACATCCCCGGTTTTGCTAAAGATTAAGTTTGGAATATAAAACCACAATTTATCTTTGTATTGGATATAATTTGCAACCTGAAATTGATCACATCCAGTCCTCCTACTGCAATTATTCTCTATCTTTATTCAAGTAATGTTTCTTGTATTTCCACAGAATTTTGGGAGAAAAAAACCCGACCTTAATCAATTTTCTTAATTACGGAATTTGAAAGTGATGCCTTGTAATGTGTCCTTTGGGCAGTGTTGTGAGATCATTTCTTGAGACTTCAAGTACTCACTACAGGCCCCTAGAGGTCAAAAGAATATTGACCTTCGTCACAGCGATTCAAAATAGAAGCCAAAATGTCTCCGAGGCCCTCTAGTGGCTGGCTGCAGTAAAAATTTCAATCCCACCCATTCCAATGTAAGTGAATAGAAAAAGCAAACTTACTTTTTAAGTTGCAAAATTATTTTCAAATAATTATTATCATTATTTACAAATTATTTTTGGGAAGTATCTGTCTTCTTTCAGGTGCAGTAGACCTTAATATCTCCCCCGATATGCTGAATGAATTAAGTGCATTTTATAAGAGCTATTTGATAAATGATTGAACGGATGTAATTGATTAGGTGTTTGCCAGTTTTATGGTGGACTGACATGTACCAAAGATTGGCAGTGCTGACAACTTCTGTAGCAAAGCCATGTTATTGTTCTGCTGTGAACTGTTCTTAACAAACAACCGCCCCCCCCCCAAAAAAAAAAATATATATATATATATATATATATATATATCTATATATATAGATAGATAGATAGTGTGTACGCTCCTTGCATAAAGAAGGGGAGTGTCTATGACCAATAAGAGCAGGTGAGAGGCAGACACACTGTCTGACCAGCTCTATCTACTGCGCAGACTTTGGCTACAGCAGCCTATAGTGCTCAGATTCTGGCTACAACTTTCTATACTGGCTCCAATTTTCACCTACTAGCAAACTCAATTAAGATAGTGACTTTCAATTTGACCAAATTTAGGCTTCAAATTTAGGCATCCAGTCATATATACAGTCATTAGTATGTGTGTATATCATTGTTGTGATACCGTTATCTTATCTTGTCTTATTTATACCCCTCTCATATCTAATGTCTGGTGTTCCCTTTGTTATTGAGGTGTGTGGTGTCATCATGCCAAGATTTAAAGAGTTCTATAAGGCCTTCAAAAAAAGGTTGTCGGTGCCTATGAGTCTGGCAAGGGATTTAAAAAGATCTCCAAATTATTTGAAATACATCATTCCAGGACTGGCCGTCCCAGCAAATTCAGCCCAAGAGCAGACCATCTGTCTCCAAGAACCCCAAAATTTCATCACAGGATCTGCTAATAAGTCTCGCAACTGTTGGTGTCAAAGTGCATGCTTCTACAATCAGAAAAAGACTGCACAAATTTGACCTTGAGTTGTTTGGCCACAGTAACAGCACACATGCTTGGTGCAGACCAAAGACAGCTTTTCAGAAGAAGCACCTCATACCTGTGGAGCACTGTGGAAATGTTATGGGGTTATGGGGTTGCTTCCCTGCCTCAAGGACTGGACAGCTTGCATTCATTGATTCAACTATGAATTCTGCATCATATCAAAGAGTGCTTGAAGATAATGTGAAGCCATCTGTCGAAAGTTGAAGTTGAACTGAAAGTGGACCTTTCAACAGGATAATGATCCTAAGGACATTAGCAAATCCACCAAGGAATGGCTCAAAAAGAAGAAATGGAGGGTTATGGAATGGCCTAGTCAAAGCCCGGATTTGAATCCCACTGAAATGTTGTGGGGGGATTTGTAACGGGCAGTACATGCAAGAAAACCCTCAAATATCTCGCAACTGAAAGAATATTGCATGTAAGAGTGGTCAAAAATTCCAGCAAGCCTGGTGGACAATTATGCAAAATGCTTACAAGAAGTTATTTCTGCTAAAGGGAGCAATACTAGCTTCTGAGGCCAAGGGTATACTTATTTTTTCCATAGAAGAATATCACATCTATTGATATTTCTGTTGAATAAATGATTGAAAAAGATCATTTTCCTTGTGGGTTTGTTCAAGTATATCAACTTTATTAATAGGCACTGTTTCAAAGAGGCTCAAATGTTTGCTTGTCCAAATATGTCAAAAAAGCCAACAATTTCCATGGGATGTACTTATTGTTTCACATGACTAATGTGACATTATCAACTCATTTCATCAAATCAACTCATTTAGTTGTTTTATTCTGTTACAATTTTAAGCAAGTCTACAGGGAGTTTGGTCTCATCACATAGGACATCAATAGAGTAGCTCCCTAGCAGCTAGCTTAAATACTGTTAGCTATGCTAATGAACAATTGACAACTGTTACACTCATCTCAGCATGTCTTTTGCAATCATTTAACCCACCATGGGCAATCGAAAAGTCGCTGTTGAAAACAGTGCAGCCAGCAAAACTGTCATTATTTTGACCCCTATTAAGCAGAGATACACTTTAGTGTAGTCTGGGGTGAAGTGCGTTTTGTATTTTCTTTTTTTTTGGACACTCTGCCATAGCACTGCAGGACACTACAGTGTTAGTGAACTACAGCGGTACACTGAACTGATGGATGAACTGAAGAGAGAGAGAGGTGGACTGTAAAGCCCGCCCACAGAGAAAACTGATAGGTCTAGTTAGCAGAAAGAGAGAGCAATCAGGATATGCTCTCAGTCACTCTCTTGCTATGTCTTGTCACTCACTCTCTGCTCCTATTATTAGAAATTCTCTGGTCTCTGGCTTGCTCTCAAAAAAATCGATTTCCTGGATATTGTATATAATTTGCAGTCGTCAGGGAGCCACTATCATTATATGGGAGACTCCCGGAACTTCCGGGAGAGGTGGGATGTCTGACTTTGTTAGTATTTGGTTGCATTGCCCTTTAATTGCTTAAGTTGAGTCAAATACTTGGGGTATCCATCCACAAGTTTCTCACAATACCTGGCTGGAATTTTTGCCCATTTCTCTGTGTAACTCGATCAGGTTTGTGGGCCTCCTTACTCATACACACTTTTTCAGTTCGGTCCAAAGATTTTCTATGGGATTCAGGTCAGAGCTTTGTGATGGCCACTCCAATATGCCTTTTTAAAGACACTTTTTATTGTCTTTGAACCTTTTTGTTACAACTTTGCAGGTATGATTAGGATTATTGTCCTGCTGGAAGACCCAGTTGCAACAAGTTTTTCACATTCTGGCTGATGTCTTGGTGTTGCTTTAGTATTTCTAGATAATCCTTCTTCCTCAAAATACCATCTATTTTCTGAAGAGCACCAGTCCTTTTTTCAACAACAACAAAAAAAACCTCACAACATGATGCCGCCACCATGCTTCATAGTTTCGATGGTGTTCTTCAGATTAAACGCTTCAACTTTTTTCCTCCATACATACCACTGATCATTATGGCCAAACAGTTCAATGTTTGTTTCATCTGACCAAAGACCACACAAAGAATACACAGAGAAAATGATATCTTTTTCCTGGTGATCACCTGCAAACTTCAGTCTGGCTTTTTTTATGCTGATCCTTTGTTGTTTTCTTGAGGTTCAGTTGAACCTTTCAGACCTTTCAAAGTTTGTTCATCTCTGGGAGTTCATTTGTGTCTTTGTGAAATTTTTTATGGTTGAATGGAGTTGTTTGTACAGATGTTCATGGTACCTTCAGTTCTTTGTAAATTGCTCCTACAGAGGAACTGCTTGTGGAAGTACACAATTTTTTGTGTACAAGCAACTTGGCTGAGTTGCTTGGATTTTCCCAGGGTTTCAAGATCTCTAAAGCTAGGATCTTACATACAGCCACAAGTGTGCTCCTAATTATGACAAATGGCCAAACAGAAGCTTCTAAAAGTGACTACATATGGAAAGTCAACTTGGTGTCTCAAAATTGTTGACCCAATGGAATTGATGTAGTGAATTAAATCTGAAATAAATCTGTCTCTAATCAATTGTTTTAAAATGACCTTAATTAGATGCTCTAATTGATTTTCCAAAGAAATGTATGGTACAACAATGTATGTGGATTTGTGAAAACATTATCCTATGCACTTTAAGGGACTGGGGCACTCTGCTTACATGACGTGCTACCTCACACCCCCTCATGTGCATTATTTTCATATAATAGTGCAGTCTGTGGTGTGTAATTATTTCTGTATACAGTTGCAATCAAAATTATTCAACCCCCATTGCAAATCAGGTTTATTGTCAAAATTTACAGAATTTCAGCTGTTTGCAATGAACAAATCAAACAAAAGCAATTGAAATAGTTCAACACAATGAATGCTTCAAGTGGTTTCCCCAAATTCAACTGAAAATGCAACTTATAATGACTTCTCCAGTCTCAAAATTATTGAACCCCTTCATGGCAAGCATCTTTAGTACTTAGTAGAGCACCCTTTTGCTGTTATGACCTGCTGCAAATGAGATGCATAGCCAGACACCAGCTTCTGGCAGCGTTCCTAAGGAATCTTAGTCCATTCCTCATGAGTAATGGCCTCCAGTTCAGTAATATTCTTGAGATTTTCTATAGGGTTCAAGTCAGGTGACTGTGATGGCCCTGTAGAATCTTCCAGGACTTCTTCTGCAACCAAGACTTGCTGGAATTTGAGGTATGCTTGGGATCATTGTCCTGTTGGAAGGTCCAATGATGCCCAAGCTTCAGCTTCCTCACAGACGGCATGATGTTTTCTCCTAGGATTTCCTGATACTTCAATGAATCCATCTTTCCTTCCACATGCTGTAGGTTTCCAGTGCCAGAGGATCACCGAGCCACCACCATGCTTGACTGTGGGCAGAGTGTTCTTTTCAGTATATGCTTCATTCCTTTTCCTCCAGACATACCGCTGAGCCATCATGCTGAAAAATTCCAGTTTTGTTTCATCACGCCGCAGAAAATAATCCCAAAACTGTGGCTTATTTATGTGATCTTGAGCATATTGGAGTCATATGGAGTGCCTGTTGCCACCAAGTTTTGCTGCAGGTCTTTTGCAGTCACTCGAGGGTTTTTCACAACCTGCCTTCTCAGAAATCTGGTTGCAGCCGTTGATAGATTTCTTTTTCTATCCGGTAGTGTAAACACTGTTCCCTTAACTTTGAAGTTGCAAACTATGCTTCCAACGGTGTCTCTAGGAACATTCAGTGCCTTTGCTATCTTTTTGTACAACACCTGTTTTGCATATTTGTGCTGTTGTGAGGGATTCTATTCACTTTAATGCTGCGACTCTCCTGTACTACCACATTCTGAAGATTCAAATCCGGTGACTGGGAAGGCCAGTGATGAACATTGAACTTATTGTCATGTTCATAAAACCAGTTTGAGAGACTTTTGCTTTGTTTGCTTTTTTTCATGGTGCAATATAATCAAGTAGCCAGTAGAAGAGGGGTAAATTGTGTCCATGAAGGGATACACATGGTCAGCAACAATACTCATATAGGTTGTGGCATTCAAGGGATGACTGATTGATATTAATGGGCCCAAAGTGTTCCAAGAAAACATTCCCCACACCATTACACCACCTCCACCAGCCTGGACTGTTGACACAAGGCAGGTTGGGTCCATAGATTCATGCTGTTGGTGCCAAATTCTGACCCTACCATCTGTGTGACTCAGCAGAAATCAAGATTCATCAGACCAGGCTACACTTTCCAGTCTTCAACTGTCCAGTTTTGCTGAGCCTGTGCCCACTGCAGCCTCAGCTTTCTGTTCTTGGCTGACAAAAGTGGAACCAGATGTGGTCTTCTTCTTCTGCTGTTGTAACCCATCCGCCTCAAGGTTCGACATGTTGTGCATTCTGAGATGCTTTTCTGCTCACCACAATTGTACAAAGTGGTTATCTAAGTTACTGTAGCCTTTCTGTTACCACAAACCAGTCTGGCCATTCTCTGTTGACCTCTCTCATGAACAAGGCATTTCGGTTGGCAGAACTGCCTTTCACTGGATGTTTTTTTTATTTATTGCACACACACTGTTGTGTGTGAAAATTTCAGGAGATACTCAGACCAGCCGGTACCAACAATCATGCCACTGACATCACATTTTTCCCCATTCCGGTGGTTGATGTGAACATTTCCTGAAGCTGCTGGCCTGTATCTGCATGATTTTATGCATTGCACTGCTGCCACACAATTGGCTGATTAGATACTGTAATTGCATGAATGAGTGCAGGTGTTACTAATAAAGTGTTCAATGAGTGTATATATTTAACTAATATTCATTTCTAAATGTTACTGCTACATACTGAAAGAGAAGAACATTTATATATACAAATTAATGACAGTGATATGCAAAGAAACCCAGTGACCATTACTTATGCATTTTGTCTTATCTTATTTCATTACATTATTTTAATTTTCCTTGTTATAAAGTCTGTGCCACTTGAACTACCATGTCAAATTCCTCATTAGTGAAACCTATTTTTAAATGGTCTTGAAAGCAAACATTCCTATAAAATGCCGCTGATTACATCTTAAATAATCCCTTGGTTCTTTGTGCACAACCCACAATAAAAAGCAGAACTGCTATGGGTGGTTGCCATAGTGATGGCATTGCAAAGTTAATCAAAACTACAGCTCACCTTCCCATCAGCCACGATTAATGCGTACTATGTTAAACATTCCTTCCTTCTGGGAGCTAATAAGAGTACATAAATCTTAAATAAATAAATAAATAAATAGAAATAAATAAATAGTGCTTTGTTATTTAGTATATGCACAAACATACACTTGATATTATCATCTGTTTGGCTGATGAACATTTAGATGCTTATATCTGGAAGATTCTCTTATCCAGAGCGACAGATGGCAAATGAGGCAAAATCAAGGCACAAAACTGAGCAGTTGATGTTGATGGTTAAGTGGCTTGTTGAAGGACTCAGCAGGGGCTCTCTGGTACTCCTGGGATTTAAACTCACAGCCATTCAGTCACTAGCACAAAATCTTAATGACTGAGCTACCATGATATTTTTAGACACAAAGCATCACCCACACTTATGAACACTTCTCATCGGACAGGGAAATAATTTTCAGTCTAATCTCTAATCTAACCTCACATCAGCATTTTCTTCTCAAGATAATAAATGTATTATTTTAACAGAATTGTCTAGAGGTAGTGCAGGAACATCATATTTACAAATATTCAGTCAAAGAAAGAAGCGTCGGGTAAATTAATGGTAAATTTAAACCAGAAAATTGTACATCATGGTGCTTTCTCTGTTCTTTTTCATCTCTCCCTCCCAAACAGCTCTCCTGTGTGTGAGTAATCTCCACATTGTCACTCAGATCTGACCAACGTCACACCTGCTATCTACGCGCCCACTCTTGCATTAACTCGACAGTCAGACAACCAGCCTGGCCAACCGGCATTAACACAACTAATAGAGCATCAACACGGCTACATTTCTGCACGAGATGTCAGGGTGAGTGCTACTGTACTGCATGCCTTTTTCACTTTTGTTATATTTTTGTTATAAATGTATTTCCCCCTTTTTCCCTTATTAGAATATTAGAAACAGTATTTAAAACAAAACATTCTGTGCAAGCCCACGTAACCAAACATGTTATTTGTCCTCTAAACCTTTCTGTTAGCTGAGCATGTTGAGAGAGCGTTTTGAAAAGCTGTACCTTGATGAGAATAGAAACACTCGACGACCTCTTCACAACCTCAAGTGCAAAATGAATATGCCTTTTAACACATTATGCATACCCAGCACATGTTTCTCCTCATACAGTCTTGCTTGAGGACTGTCATATTGTATATGACATGCTGCTGCCAAATTCTTTGTTCTACCCTAAAATTTGTTCCGACTGGGGAGGGTTGCACAAGGCCACTTGACGCTTTACTTATGGAACACTTGCCTATGTGATTCTCAGGCTTCCCACAAGCCTGCAAACAAAGCCTTTCTCCTTGGAGCACAGCAGAACATTGCTGACAGAGGCAGAAGTTGCTGCTGCCAAACTCATGCAATGCACATGTGCTCCATGGTAACTGTGCACTCACTGCTAACAGCAACGCTTTTCTATAGCTATCATGCCTCCTGCTTTTCCATTGCATTTCACAATAATAAGATCTTGTGACGCCATGAGTGACTATACACTTAGTACTTCCCACATCTCATTTACTGTGTTCTATGAAACCAACATACAAAATGTTCTACATAAATACAGGCGAACATACATATGTTATTGTTCTAGATCTGCATGTATCTCATGACTAAATCTTTGACAGTCCTAATTAAAAATAAAGGGCTTTAATGTATTGTTGTTTTTTTTGTTTTGTTTTTTTTAACCTGGAGTCAGAATCAGACCATTTAAAGTAAATTGTGGAAAATTATTGTAAAGCATAGAAAACATTTTCAGTGGATAATCATGCACTGTGGTTATACACATCCCTCCACTTGAATTAAGGCTGGTTGCAGGAAAACCAACAAAAGCCCTCAGCCATGTTTGCCATGTGAAAGGTGACAGCCATTACTGATTCTTTGATAAGGGCAGCTGCACAAGAAAGACTGAAACATAACTTTCTTTCTCAAGCTTTCTTTATAGAAGACACATTATATTGATAGAATGCCAAAATCAGTGTAGAAAGAATAAGCGTATACATTTTTTTGGATATTTTATTCTAGATTATAGTGATTATAGTAAAATTATAGTGAAACAGGTGATATCCTGTATGACAAAAGATAAATTGTGGGTCCTATCTAATGGGAATGCAGGGCCATGTTCACCAAGCAGACAGTTACATGACAATGTGCAGTTTTATTTATTTATTTATTTATTTATTCATTCATTTTTACAATTGCATGTTGGCTGAGATGGGCATTAGAAATAGACCAAGCGGTGAACCAGGTGTTTGAGTTGCATAGGAATACAAATGAGAAGCCTTTCACACATTTGCAAATCAAGCTTTTTATATTCTTCTTCTCTATTTGCATTTATTTAAATTCCTAATGGTGTAACAATGCCTAAATGCAATTCAAAAATTTCTCAAAAAAGCTATTTCAGTAGAACACTCGCAAAATCTCATTATAGTATCTGTTCCGCACCATGGCTTTAGCTAAGACTTGGTTATTAATTCACAAAATTTGCCATCTTGACACATTTGACAAAAGATTTGTCATCTTCTTCAGCCCAAGTGTTTAGACACATTTTACAAAATAATGTGCTGATCTCAGACATAATGTTATGCAAGCATTGCATGCAGTACTGAGAGAGTAACAGTGAGGCCAGCAAGCACAATAGGCTTTAGAATGAAAAGATGCTTTCTGGCCTCAAGGTTTTTGCCTAAGCCTATTGAATTAACAGAATCTTGGGGGAAATTAACTGCAGAGAAACGTGGATTGGCAGTCCTAAATCTGGCTGAATCTGTTTAAAGACTAGGTTTGTCAAATTTCTGTCATACAAAACTGTCCTAAATATCATTAGAATTGAGTGCTTTTCATGCTTTTACTCACACAACAGAGTAATGGCTAGATGTCTATGTATTAGATTGAAGTAGATGTAAAAAATTATTTTTCTTTGTGCAGTCAGAATTGACTTCTGCTCTGTTCGGGTTACTATCACCTTATTTTTGATTTCTATAATGAATATGAAAAAGAACTACTATATAAATTATATTGCCAAAAGATACTGGAACACCTGAGCAATCACATCCATATGTGCTTGTTGAACATTGCATTCCAGATTTAGTCCCCTCTTTGCTGTTAGAATAACCTCCAATGTTCTGGAAAAACTTTCCACTAGATTTTGGAGCATGGCTGATGGGTTTTATTCAACCACGAGTATTAGTGAGGTCAGGTACTGATGTCGGACAAAAAGGCCTTGTGCGCAGTCAATGTTCCAATTCATGCCAAAGGTGTTCAGTGGGGCTGAGGTCAAGGCTCTGTGCAGGCCACTCAAGTTCTTCCTCACCAACCTCGGTAAACCATGTCTTCATGGACCTCACTTTGTGCACAGGGGCACCTTAGTTCCAGTAAAGCAAAATTCTTAATGCTACAGCATATCAAACATTGTAGACAATTGTGTTCTTCAAAATTTGTGGCAACAGTTTGGGGAAAACCCACATATGAGTGGATGGTCAGGTGCCCACATACTTTCAGCCATATAGTGTAGCAAAAATGATTCTGAGAACTTTCTTTCTCTAAACTCACAAGAAAATCTGAAGATCAGAGAGAGTGGGTATCAGAACAGCAATTACTATCCAGCATACACAGAAGCCTGAAGATTCGGCCACCAACCAGCCAGCAGCAGCAAAAAAAAAACAAACACATTACTGCACATTTAGTACATATACAGTGCCCTCCACTAATATTGGCACCCTTAGTAAATATGAGAAAAGAAGGCTGTGAAAAATTGTCTTTATTGTTTAACCTTTTGATCTTTTGTTTAAAAAAAATCACAAAAATACTCTGCTCTCATGGATATCAAACAATTGCAAACAAAACACAGGTTTATCCAAATTTTTTAAATTTTTTTTTTATCTTTGTCAAATATAGGTGTGCAACAATTATTGGCACCCTTTTAGTCAATACTTTGTGCTACCTCCCTTTGCCAAGATAACAGCTCTGAGTCTTCTCCTATAATGCCTGATGAGGTTGGAGAATACATGGCAAGGGATCTGAGACCATTCCTCCATACAGAATCTCTCCAGATCCTTCAAATTTCGAGGTCCACGCTGGTGGACTCTCCTCTTCAGATCACCCCACAGGGTTTCTATGGGTTTCAAGTCAGGGGACTGGGATGGCCAGGGCAGGACCTTGATTCTGTGGTCAGTAAACCATTTTTGTGTTGATATTGATTTATGTTTTGGATCATTGTCCTGCTGGAAGATCCAACCACGGCCCATTTTAAGCTTTCTGGCAGAGGCAGTCAGGTTTTCATTTAATATCTGTTGATATTTGAGTCCATGACGCTATGTATCCTAACAATATGTCCAGGTCCTCTGGCAGAAAAACAGCCCCAAAACATTAAAGAGCCACCACCATATTTAACCGTGGGCATGAGGTATTTTTCCATATGGCTACCTCTCTGTGTGCACCAAAACCACCTCTGGTGTTTATTGCCAAAAAACTCTATTCTGGTTTCATCTGACCATAGAACCCGATCCCATTTGAAGTTCCAGTAGTGTCTGGCAAACTGAAGACGCTTGAGTTTGTTTTTGGATGAGAGTAGAAGCTTTTTTCTTGAAACCCTTCCAAACAACTTGTAGGTGACTTCGGATTGTAATTTTGGAGACTTTCTGACAGCAAGACGCAACTAACTTCTGCAATTCTCCAGTTGTGATCCTTGGAGATTTTTTGGACACTCGAACCATCCTCTTCACAGTGCACTGAGACAATATAGACACGCGTCCAATTCCAGGTCGATTCATAACATTTCCAACTGACTGGAACTTCTTAATTATTGCCCTGATGGTGGAAATGGGCATTTTCAATGCTTGTGCTATTTTCTTATAGCCACTTCCCATTTTGTGAAGCTCAACAAACTTTTGCTGCACATCACAGCTATATTCCTTGGTCTAACCCATTGTTATGAATGACTAAGGGAATTTGGCCTATGTATTACCTCATATTTATACCCCTGTGAAACAGGAAGTCATGGTTAAATAATTTCCTGTTCCTAGTCACCCAGGTGTACTTAAAAATTAAATATCAATGGGAATATACTTCAAATTTATTTTTCTCATATGAATTCATATGGGTGCTAATAATTGTTGCACACCTATATTTAACAAAGATATGTATTTTTGGATAAACCTGTGTTTTGTTTGCAATTTGTTTGATATCCATGAGAGCAGAGTATTTTTGTGAATTTTTTAAACAAAACATCAAAAGGTTAAACTAAAATAAAGACAATTTTTCACAGCCTTCTTTGCTCATATTTAGCAAGGGTGCCAATATTAGGGGAGGGCACTGTATCTACTTTAATACATTCATTTTTCTTACATAACTTCTGTGTCCTGGTCAGGGTAACCTGATTCTGAGACCATCTTGCTCCAGGCAGGAACAGGTCTTTTAGAAGAAAACAGCAATTATTAGACATAATTCAGAAATGAGGATGAGACATATTTAAGATATTTTAGGTATGTTAAAATCAAAAACATTTGGATTGTGATAAAACAAATGTAGAAAACACCTGTCAGTCTGGTTTAGTGAAAACAATTACATTTATTTAGTAACAAAATTGAAGGGCAAAATTAATCTACTGAACGTAAGAGGTTAAATATGGGAACCAAATGATGAAAAATGAAGTAATGCAAATATCTGTAAATAAACTGTATATCTTCTCACAGGCTTTGCAACGGCAACATTGTTGTCTGCTGGCAGGTGTGAAAGACAGTAAAAGAAGCAAGGATGAATGGTGTGCAGAGCATTCACACAGACAGTAACTCTCTGCTCAAAGCAGTCTATCTGGGCCGTCTCCGCCTGACACGCCTCCTCCTAGAGGGCGGGGCTTACATAAATGAGAGCAATGAGCATGGGGAGACACCCCTGATGATTGCCTGTAAAAGTAGATACTCTGACACTCAGGGGGTTCCAAAGGCAAAGATGGTGGGATATCTTCTGGAGAGTGGTGCTGATCCAAACATACAGGACAAAAGTGGCAAGACTGCTCTGATGCATGCCTGCCAAGAGCAAGCAGGACTTGAGGTGGTGTCCCTACTCCTGGATAGTGGGGCTGATCCCTGTCTGGAGGACCACGAAGGCTCCTCTGCTCTGATCCACGCCATTAATTCCAGTGATGAGGAAACACTGAAACTGCTAATAGATGCTTTCAAGGCCAAAGGTAAAGAGGTCATTATCATCACCACAGACAGACTTGTCTGCGGAAGGCAGATAGCCAAACAATATCTTAAAGTTCCTTCACTGCCAGAACTAGACCAGTCGAATAAGTTGCATTCCTCCTTGATACCCTGTGCTTCTCCTTCTGAAATTCACCTTAGCACATCACCCCAGGAGTCATTTTCCTCCAGCCTCTCAGAGCATATGTTCTCCTTCCAGAACTTTCAGACCATGGCCAACTCTCAGACAACCCCTCCCTCTCACCAGCCACCTTTGGTAAACAGGAGACTGAACAAGGTCCACCATCTGCAGAGACTGCACTCGGAACCATGGCTGAAGGTCCCCCAATCCTTAGTATCACAACAACAAGCCAAAGGTAGCTCTCAAAAGGAAGAACTGCCTGACATAACACCTGAGGAAGAACTTGCTTTCAGCATTGACAGAAGACTGGCTTTTGACCGTCCTCTTTCATGTCAGGTCAACACTGACCTCAAAGAAGCAATTAGCTTGAGCCAGTCTCAGTGTCAAGAAAACAACACAAGTAATCATGGAAATTTAAGACCAGAGGGAGCACTGTCTCACAACATGTCCTTCAGTGGTTTATCTTCACTGTACTCTCTCTCCCACCCTGATCTTCACTCCAAAAGCAGTGAATTCTTAACATCAGAGAATGACTCAGAAAAGTTTCTCCCTAACCTGGCAGTGTCCAGTCTCAACAACATCATCCAGCGTAGAAAACTTGGAATAGACCATTACAGCTCTGATTCACAGCTTTCAGTGTCAGGTAACTCCCCAGCAGAAGGTAAAAAACAGCTTGACAATAGGCAACTAGTGACTTCACGATCATCCACTTTGATAAGCTCAGAAGAGACCACTGAGAGCACTTTACTGGGAAACATACACAAGAGACACCCAACCAACCTAGAGAGAAGGGGATCAGGGGCTCTTCTCACAGATCTAGCATTCAACCCTAGACCAGGCTTTCTACCACCACTGAATCATCATGCCTCAATCCCACAAATTACTGGAGCAAGCAGCTCTAGCGCTATCTGCTCCAGCACCAAGCCAACATGTGGTTTGGTGACTGGGATAAGGCAATATCTCCCCTCAGCTCCTGCTGGGTTACCAAAGGATCTCAAGACCAGAAGAATGCTGATGAGGAGGCACTCCATGCAGCCTGAACAAATCAAACAACTAGGTGGCTTTAAGGAGATCTTTGGTTAATGATTTGGAAATGTAGTGCACTATGAAAACATCCTAAAGGTTCAGGCATTTGATTTTTTTTTTTTTTTAATGTACAGTATGAACAATACTAAGGGATCATAATAAATTGAGGTATGGGTGGAGGAGGGGAAGTTTGTAAGAGGTTCATATCCACCACACATTTAAGATACTTTAATATAAGTAAGGTAGAGCATTTCATTTTTCATTTTCACTGTTCAAAAGTGAATTCCTGTCTATATACTTTTGGATGTTAAATGTATGTAATACATATATTTCTTGAAAATTGCTCAATAAAGTAATGTTTACCTGTTTAAGTATTAATCAATATACAGCTCAGGGTAAATTCAAGTTTAAACCTTGGATAAAGTGGGGCTAACATAAAATGTGACAGTGGTCCACTAACCATACACAATATACAAGGAGCTAACAGTAACTGGGCTTTGTCAATCAAATGACTTTGCTCTTGCATGCTCTTTGATTCTTCAAACAAGCAAACAATGATTATATATTTATGGACTCAAAAATTTCTTAAAGGGATATTGGATATTTAAGTGTTATCACTGATGGGGTCTCACTCAAAGTCTTGATACAGTACAATTACTCAAACCCTCCATGGAGCACATGGGCTGCAATGAAGCAACAGTAAATCTGTAATATATAGCAATGTTAGACAGTGAGCCGAAGTGGGGGACCTTCAGGACTCCTTAAACTGTAGCTTCAACTGCTAAAATAATAATAATAATAATAATAATAATAATAATAATAATAATAATAAAGATAAGCAAATAAAGAAATAAACTTTAAAATGAAGTATTTCTAGCAGTTTTTGAGTTTGTATGTCAGAGTGCAAGTTCACCTTTGAAGCGCTACCACTGACTTAAGGTAAGATTAAATTTTTTTTTTTTCAAAATTCTGCCATCATGCAGTGTTCTCTTGTTTGGCTAGACTGCTTATGTTTCTGCCAAATATGTGGATTTATTTATATCTCTAAAGTTTAGTAGTCCTGCATGCATCATTGTACTTTTTTCTTTCAAGTTGTAATATTGTTATGTATCATTGTAATCAACATACATCCTCTGTTAAAAGAAAAATGATTTGACTATTATTTGGTTAGAACCTAATAGAACATCACATGTATGTTGTTTAAAATGCCAGCATCCACAATTTAAAACCCCTTCCTGCATCCCTGCAGTGAGCTTAATTTTGCTGTACCACAAAAAACGTACTAACCCCATTTCTATAAAAGTTGGGCATTTTTTTCTAAAATGCAGTAAAAACAAAAATCTGTAAAAGTACAATGATATATATATATATATATATATATATATATATATATATATATATATATATATATATATATATATATATATATATATATACACACAGTATCTATATATACAGTATCTCTCAAAAGTGAGTACACCCCTAAGTGAAAATGACCAAATTGGGCCCAATTAGCCATTTTCCCTCCCCGGTGTCATGTGACTCGATAGTGTTACAAGGTCTCAGGTGTGAATGGGGAGCAGGTGTGTTAAGTTTGGTGTTATCGCTCTCACACTCTCTCATACTGGTCACTGGAAGTTCAACATGGCACCTCATGGCAAAGAACTCTTTGAGGATCTGAAAAAAAGAATTGTTGCTCTACATAAAGATGGCCTAGGCTATAAGAAGATTGCCAACACCCTGAAACTGAGCTGCAGCACGGTGGCCAAGACCATACAGCGGTTTAACAGGACAGGTTCCACTCAGAACAGGCCTCGCCATGGTCGACCAAAGAAGTTGAGTGCACGTGCTCAGCATCATATCCAGAGGTTGGCTTTGCAGAATAGACGTATGAGTGCTGCCAGCATTGCTGCAGAGGTTGAAGGGGTGGGGGGTCAGCCTGTCAGTGCTCAGACCATACGCCGCACACTGCATCAAATTGGTCTGCATGGCTGTCGTCCCAGAAGGAAGCCTCTTCTAAAGATGATGCACAAGAAAGCCCACAAACAGTTTGCTGAAGACAAGCAGACTAAGGACATGGACTACTGGAACCATGTCCTGTGGTCTGATGAGACCAAGATAAACTTATTTGGTTCAGATGGTGTCAAGCGTGTGTGGCGGCAACCAGGTGAGGAGTACAAAGACAAGTGTGTCTTGCCTACAGTCAGGCATGGTGGTGTGAGTGTCATGGTCTGGGGCTGCATGAGTGCTGCCGGCACTGGGGAACTAATGCCAACATGTACTGTGACATACTGAAGCAGAGCATGATCCCCTCCCTTTGGAAACTGGGCTGCAGGGCAGTATTCCAACATGATAACGAGCCCAAACACACCTCCAAGATGACCACTGCCTTGCTAAAGAAGCTGAGGGTAAAAGTGATGGACTGGCCAAGCATGTCTCCAGACCTAAACCCTATTGAGCATCTGTGGGGCATCCTCAAATGGAGGTGGAGGAGCGCAAGGTCTCTAACATCCACCAGCTCTGTGATGTCGTCATGGAGGAGTGGAAGAGGACTCCAGTGGCAACCTGTGAAGCTCTGGTGAACTCCATGCCCAACAGGGTTAAGGCAGTGCTGGAAAATAATGGTTGCCACACAAAATATTGACACTTTGGGCCCAATTTGGACATTTTCACTTAGGGGTGTCCTCACTTTTGTTGCCAGCGGTTTAGACATTAATGGCTGTGTGTTGAGTTATTTTGAGGGGACAGCAAATTTACACTGTTATACAAGCTGAACACTCACTACTTTACATTGTAGCAAAGTGTCATTTCTTCAGTGTTGTCCCATGAAAAGTTATAATAAAATATTTACAAAAATGTGAGGGGTGTACTCACTTTTGTGAGATACTGTATATAGTACAGTATAGACTATACTGTATATAGTATAGTAATAAAGTCTCCAGAAGAACTGTGGCTGGTTCTGCAAGATGAAACGTACCAGCTAATTTCCTTATAAAACTGCACAAATTATACTGGAGACTATTTTTATTTTTATTTTTTGTCATACCAAATATTGACTTTGTTTCATTTACTACTGTTTACTGCTCTTTACGGTGTTTTTTTAAAATGTAGAAAGATTTAATTTCATTATTTTGAAGGCACCTTTGCTCTACAGCATTTCTTTGCATGTGCCTCAGACTTTTGCACAGTACTGTATATAGTATATAGATCCTCCAATGTTAAGCATATCGAGTGGCAGTTTCTCTCCAGCGTTTTCGATCTTTGGCGAGCGTTTCGGCATCGTCCCATGCAATATTCAGTACCTTAAGATCTTGTATGAAAGTTCTTCTCCAGGTGGTTCTGGGTCATCCTTGTTGCCATTTGGTGCCCTGAGGTACCCACGTCATTGCAGTCTTTGGGATCCAATTGTTCTCCATGCGAAGCATGTGGCTGGCCAGTCGGAGTCTTCTTCGTGCGACGATGTTGTGGAGTTTGCACGCGCCACTCCTTCTGAGCACCTCGTTGTTGGTGATATGGTCATCGAATCTTTAGGATGCTGCGTAGGCACCTCTGCTGGAAGACATTGAGCTTCTTGTTAATACTTTTGGAATACCTTACAAGTCTTGCTTGCATAGATGGATGTATGTTTTCATGGATGGATGTATTCACTGACCAACTTAATTGCATTTTGTAAATATAAACAAATTTAGAATTTGATGCCTTCAACACACTCAGAAAAAAGTTGGGACAGAGGCATGTTTAAACCAAAAAATCTATTTTGGACTCATCCATCCACAAATCGTTTTTCCAATAGTCTTCTGGCTTGTCCATGTGATCGTTAGCAAACTGCAGAAGGGCAGATATGTTCTTTTTGGAGAGCAGTGGCTTTCTCCTTGCAACCCTGCCATGTACACCATTATTGTTCAGTGTTCTCCTGATGGTGGACTCATGAACATTGGCCAGTGTGAGAGGGGCCTTTAGTTGCTTAGAAGTTACCCAGGGTTCCTTTGTGACCTCGCGGACTATTACACGTCTTGCTCTTGATCTTTGTTGGTCGACCACTCCTGGGGAGGGTCCAAACTCTTTAGAGATGATTGTGTAACCTTTTCCAGCCTGAGGAGCATCAACAACTCTTTTTCTGAGGTCCTCAGAAATCTCCTTTGTTTGTGCCATGATACACTTCCACAAACAAGATCAGACTTTGACAGATCCCAGGGCGCTCACTCAGACCTGACTGTCATCCCATTGATTGGATTGATCCTAGAGGTTCACATACTTTTGCCACTCACAGATGCAATATTGGATCATTTTCCTCAATAAATAAATGACCGCGTATAATATTTTTTTTATCTCATTTGTTTAATTGGGTTCTCTTTGTCTACTTCTAGGACTTACAAAAATCTGATGTTTTAGGTCATATTTATGCAGATATATAGAAAATTCTAAAGGGTTTGCAAACTTTCAAGCACCACTGTAAATATAGTTACATGTGACACATCACTAAACAGATACACATACAGCATTTTTGTTTTTGCAAGTTCTAAAATATTAATCTGTTTATTGATGATTTATCAATTAAATCAACATTGTACATGGTGAGAAAAATAATTTAAACCACCCCAAACCGAACCTCCAGATATAAATGAGCAGAACTTCATATAAGACGCATCACATTTCATCTTAAATTGTCCATAACAATGATCTGTATTTACATAGAATTTGTATTAACTTTGCATGTATTTTGTATGCTGGATACTGACAAACCCGTATCATGAAAAAAATGAAAAAACAAAAACAAAATACGACCTTTCCCAAGTAACCCACCAAAAATAAAATAAAACTATAGATATTAAAAAATGCACACAATTTAATTATTTAATTTGGCAGGCTATTTTATATGGGTTCATGAAGAGAGACAGTTCCTAGAAATTATGATGTAGAATTATACACCATCTAATCATAATCGTCATCAGGCAAAAATCACAAACTGAAAATGCAGTATACACATTACATGAAATCTAATAAGAACATACAATCACTTCTCGGTCATTAAGTTCATGTTATGAAAGTGCATATTCTGTATTTTGGAACCTGTTGATGGCTGGCATCCAAGAACTTCCGTTTTATGCTGGTTTTCAAGAACATGTTTCTCCTTTCTCTGCACTTCCTCAATAAATTAGCTCAATGAGTTCTCATAATGCAAATGATTCTCTTTTCATTGTAAGCCACCACAGAAATCAGCAGAAAATGAAAAACACATTGGCACTTTATTTTTTTTAATTTTTTTTTTTAAGTTCCCCCAATGTGATTGGAGTCTATTGATTTATCATTCATTTCGTAATGCAAATAAGGCATAATATATTGATTTGTTTAATAATATACTATATGTATACTATATAGTCTATATATAGACTGTGTTCTCTTCCCTTTTAAAACTGTAAAAATCTGTAATAGTCAGCTTGTCAGCAGTATGATTAGCTCTTTCTCACAATCATGCTGTGTGCTTGCTCACATGTGCTCACACACAAAATCAATCTGCTGTGTAAAGCATTATTTCACTGGATGTCAGTGTTTGTCTCGTGTGCCACCGAGAGGAATAAGATGCCATTCAGGGCTCTTGCAAAACAAAAATTCTCATATTTATACAAGCCAACTTCAAGTTTAGACTGCTTCAGCAGCTGGCAAGATGGTGCAACCCAACAAAAATCTTTCTGCTTGTGGAATTATGTAGTAGAGTAATATGGTAATACTGTGATATTGGGACTAAAAGAAATACAAAATGTGTCATATTATAAAGTCAGCAAGGTCTTAAAAGATCAGACCAGAGGATTTGTGAGAGCTACATTATTTATCAGTTCAATTGATATGACTCGAGTCAAATACACATTCACTAAAAACAATTTATATTAAAACAGCCTTCATGAAAAAATAATAGATAATTAAATTTAAAACATTTGCGGTTTGTAGTGTTAAGGTACAGAGTTGGTTTTGAAAATTTTGTTCCATTTTAATTAGCCTACTATTAAATATAATCCTACTGCAATAGAACAGGAACAAAAAGCTACTTCTAATTGAGCAAATTATGCAATTTTACATTTCAGCATTTTATTATTATTATTAATGCTTTATTCAACAATGTGTAATGGATGAGTATGACAAAGTTATGGTCCTCATAGGACTTGAGACTGCAAAACTAACATAATGGCCTATCAAAAATATAGTCTTTATTTAACATGTGTAACTATTGCAAAAATAGTCTTTAAGCTTAATAAAAGCTTAACAGAACTGAGAGATGAATCCATGTACAAATTTTGGAAAATTTTAAGAGCTCAATAACCCCTGTGTATTAAAGGAAGGGCCACATGTTGTATTTAAAGAAATGATGAACGTTCTTCATACAGAACACCAGATGAAATGAAGCTTCTTCCAAGAGTAACACCAAGAATGTACCAATGAAAAAAATCATACTGCAGATTCAAAAGCTACGGTCTCAAAAATCCTTCCGATTAAAGAATGCAGTGCCTCTCATCCTCTCTAATCTCATAGAAAATACTATTAATTTTATGTGTCCATAAAACATAAACAAACTGCATCCAGTATAGACACATTAAAATCCAATGTAATTTTTTAGAACTTTGATGAGCTCTGATATCAAGTACAGCCAGTTTGCACAAGCTGCACACTTACCATACCTTGTCAGAGTTTATCATGTCAGTCATTTGGCTGTGTTTGTCCAACTTTGCTATTAATTGGTTTAAAGGAGGGATAACATCCCTGTCAGTGGAGGGCTCTGCTCTCATGCTTCACACTCAAAGGGTCTGTGTAATATAGAAGAACAACTCCATGTCCATGGCTTGGTGTGGGACGCAAGAGCTTCCACCGTGAATAACAGGTATCAGTGCCCCATCTAACTCATTCATGTATTTCTGAGGAAGAAGGCTTCCGCCTGAACCGGCCTGGTACTCAACCTAGAGAAAAACAAAACAGTGCGATAAAGCATAAATTAAAAGGAGAAATTAATGCTGATTAATAGTGTTGTAAACATTAAATTTATATCCTGCATAGGCAATGCAATATCAAAGCAATCCACGCTACTACAAAGTACTGTTCAAACACATCCATGTGTTCAACTGTCATATAACGTTGTAGCATAAATCTTCTTTTTATAGTTTACTTTACTTAAGACAACAATTACCATGTCAGTATCAGTAGTGACTCTAAGTGCAAGATGGTTAATTCCATTTGCAATGAGGACAGAAAGGTGAGGACACAGCGCTGCACAGCTGGCAGTGGCAATCTCTCTCTGGAACTGAGAGCAGGAGGAGAGAACGGCAGAGTGGGAGCAGTCTGGGGTCTTCAGAAGGTAAAAGACCTTGTAGGAACAAGTGTGAAAAAGAGCAGGTAAAGGACTCTGGAGGCACATTGGGCTTTGTTTTTCCCTCATTAGGGCTTACGTAAATTCCATGAGGACGCACCTCTGTGCACTTGATAGTCCGCCCATCCAGCTCAAACTCGGAGTCTTGCTGGATGTGGATACTGGACACGCCCTCTAGCGACTTCCCGTCTATAGGGCTCATGATGCTGAAAATATAACGCACATACAGGTGGGTCACTGAATGCTTTTGTCTAAATAAAACTGTGCAAGCAATGTGCTTCTGAAGCTGTAAGAGGTAAAACTGGACAAACTACTCAAGTAGACCAGCAGTGGATTTACCACAAGCTCTCAATTAGTATTGATCTACGTGAAATTTAGCAGACCATTTGCATTACCCTGTATTGATGGGAGCCATCCCGTCCACCCAGCGTATGTTGACGTTTTCTCTGTCCTCTGGCGCTGTGTCAGTTTTTCCACAGGTGATTTGGAAGTCTGTCTGATCCCGTAGGGCCTGGCGCAGAGCCTCCATTGTCTCCGGGGGGATTTGCACCATTAAACCATCTGAATGATTCACAGGTAGAGAAACAGCTATTCAATAGCTATTGATGGCTAGATAGATGGCTATATATATATATTTAAATCAATTCCAAATGTACCCTTCAATAAGAACATTTAAAGGTACTACAAATAATGTATTAATACTCATAATGAATGCAAACAGGGGCTGTCTAATGTCATGCAACACAAATCCTGTCATATCTAAATTAGATTTAACATGACGCCTCACACTAGCTAGAGTCTACATTTGTTTACCTCGTTATTGTGCATGTGTATTTAAAGCTTGCCAAACTAAGACTCTTAAAGAGCCTTTGACACAGTACCTTCAACAATGCTAGATTTGGCGATATATCCTGAAGAGGCCTTCAGAGCACCATTAAAAACCACAAAGCTCGCTCCAGTTACTGAAAAAAAATGAAAGCATTAAATTAAAAAGTTGACAGTAGAATGTTACCTTAGGAAAGGACAAGCCTACATATAAGGAAGTATTAAAGCCATCAAACCTCTCCTGGTCTTTCCCTGAATGCTATTGGCTTGTGTCTGGTAGCTTCCATCCTCATTTTGAACACAGATCAAGTGTGAGTCTGCTTCAGTACTGAAGCAAGCCCCAACGCTTATTACATGCTCGTTGGAAGAATTCACCACTTTCAGCATCTGCAAGTGACACATTGTTTAGCTTAACAATCAACAACCAAGGAATATTTTAGAATGATGTGAATGCATAAAAGTGGTTGGTATATCACCTCATTAAACTTTGACTTGGGTATGTCAATATAGCTGTTGCCCACTTCCATGTGGATTCTCAGGTTGTCGACTACAGGCACACTGTACTGGTAGTTCCTCAGGTCCTGTGGTAAAATTAATAAATTACCGTTAACACAGGCAAGAATCAATTTTGTATGACTACAGCTGACAGTCAAGATACTTTAACTTAAAAAGGTTTTCATATACAAGTATGCCAATATGCGGTATGTATGTGAGCTATTAGGATGGAACAGATAGATCAGATCTGGGAAATATAAAGACTGGCGAAAAGGACCAACAGTCTTAAAAGCTTAAAATAGGGCAGACAGCAATCAACTGAGCAGCCATTTAATTATCAGAGAGTCAAAGCATTTGAGGTCCAAAAATTCTCCAAGAAGCTATATATCAGCACTAATCTAATCTCAGGCATGAACTGTCCTGGGCTGATCTTAAGTCTGTCCAGTCACAAATTTACAAAAGCAGATCAACAGCAGCTCCCTTCTGAAGTACTCACACTTCAATAATATGAATAATATTAATATTAATAATTTTGTGTGCATGCTTACCCCTATAGAGCAAAACAACACATTAGTTAATTTCACTTTAAAAGTGTGATTGCATAGTCTTGTGACAACTTCAATATGTTCACCTAAGACTAAAAGTGCTGACAACATAAAGCTGCAGTACTGAACATTTTTTGGTTAAAAAAAACAAAAAATATTCATCAATTATCAGTTGACGTCATTCCTCTTTGTGTGGTTACATCACGTCCGTAAACAGAAAGAAGAAGACCTGGCTACTATATCGCATGTCTGGGTGCTAGGGATGGTGGAGTGTTTGTATCTTGTTCTTACAACAGTTGCTTAGAATTTAAACTTGTCATCTAGATGGCTGCTTTTAATCTGGATAGATCTAAACAGCAATCATCGTTGACATCTGGGGAATCAGCTGTTGTCAAATACAAGAAGCCTTGAACTGCGGAGAGCCTGCAGTCAAAAAGGGAAAGCAACACAGCCCGTGCTAAAACGAGAATAAATATCGGCATGGCTTTTGAGTGGTGGCGACAACTTCGAGATCTGAAGGGACTGAAGACTGATGCAGAGATGGCTTTTTTTCTGTTGAACACTTGTTCGCTTGATTTAGCTAGGTATCGAGTTTCCTATGTTTTTTTTTTTTTTTATTGGTTTTGTTTTTGCTATGGTCAGTGTGGTAAATTTTCTGCTAGCTATGAGAGAGAGCAATTCACCTCTACTCCAAGAAAACTGTATCCGCCGCCACCTCCGTTGTACTGGAGCTAATATACAACCCATATGAATATGTCAAACACTCATATTCATCTGCACAGAGGAGCAGTGTCGAAGCACAACCCACGTGTTTATATATATGGGGGAAGAAAAAAAAAAAAAAAAAAAAAAAAAAACCTCTGCAAGTAACTTGCCATTTTATGTTTCAAACAGAGATGGCGATAGAGAGGCAAAAGTTCAGTACAGCAGCTTTAAGTCCATAAATTCTTTAATGACCATATGCTGGAAATGAGACATAGATAAGTACTAAACGGGAAAGGCTGTGTGGTTTGTGTCACAGCAGTGGAAGATGATGTGAGGTAGTACGAAGTGTGAAGGTGGCACTTACCGCAAGCAGGTTCATGATAGTATGTCCTGTCTCTTTGAAGACAGATTCACGGAACCGGACACTAACCAAAGGACAGGGATATACTGGCAAGGGGAAAAAAAAGGCAACATGTGGTGAAGAAGGCTGAAGGAAAAACAGGATTTAAACTTGAATAATTATGAGTTATGACTGAACGATTAAAAATAATTCTGCCAAAAATGCATACATTTTTCCTGAATATAGAAATAAAGGAATATATTATGAGTATAGAGTGGTATCCTAGAATAAAACCTTTTTGGTTTGCCAGAATTCAAACCAGCTGGGTAAAAAGGCACTGTCAGTGGAAGCAAAGCAAAATTCATCCTAAGGGAAGGAACAGCCAGACTTATAAGCAATTGTGCTGTATGTAGCCATCAACAACCATCCCAACACTTTTTTTTTTTTAATTAATGCAGTGGCCCAGCTAAAAGTTAAAAATGCTCAGTATGATCAGAGTGAAATGATATAGCATAATTATATAGCATGCTGGAAAATTAGTGTGTGGTGTTTTAAAAATTGTTTGTTTGTGACCGGAAAGTTAAAAGGTCTATATCCATTTTTTTTTTACCCCGTGACAGCAGAAATATCCCAGATCAGCTGCATTACTTTTCAGTTTATTTACAGCTCCTTGAATGTGTTTTGCTATAACCGATTATATGGAAAATCTGGCTGCATTAACATAAACGACAGACGTGAGTACACTCCTGTGTAATATCACTTAAACGTCAAATGATTCAAAATTGTATCACTTCTCAATAATTGCATTAGTTCTAAGTTGACAAGTGGAGTATTTTCTCTTATGAACAATCAAAAACAAATACTTTAGAAAGACTATATTGAAAATACAGGCCTCAATGTAGAAACTCAATGCAACAAAAGTGAATACACCCGTGATCTCTGACACACAAGTTAGCAAACCTGTGATTATTAAAACAAAATTAAGTACACCTGTGAACACCAGAAATTTTGGACCCATGGGCTGTGTCTATCTGCATGTCTGCAGCATGGCTCCTCATGGAAAAGAATTGCCAGAGGAATTAAAAAAATCTGATTGTGAGACTTCACAAAGATGGAAAAAGGATACAGGAAGATCATTGACCAACTAAAAATCAGTGGAAACACAGCTGCAGCAGTAATCAGGAGGTATAGAACCAAGCCATAGTACCATTAATCAGAGTCATAGAGCTGTCTGCCTAAAATGAACAACAGATGGGCAAGTGCTTCAGATTTAGCACAGGGGCCATCAGTGGAAATCTGAGTTTCTGTAACAGCTCAGACAGTGTGAAGGACATTGCATAACGTCAAACAATATGGACGGCGTCCAATAAAAAAAAAAACCCTTGCTTGCTCTTCAGCACAAAACTGCAAGATAAAACTTTGCTAAAGAACATGAAAAGAAGCCTGATGAATATTGGGAGCACATTCTTTGGTCGGATGAGACCAAGATAAATTTGAAGCATGGAGGTTGGAGTGTATCGATGTGTACCATGGCACGAACAAAGGAGATTTCTGAGGACCTCAGAAAAAGAGAAAAAGGTTACAAAACCATCTCTAAACAGTTTGGACTCCACCAATCCACATCAGGCAGATTGCGTACAAATGGAAGAAATTCAAGACCACTGTTACCCTCCCCATGAGTGGTCGACCAACAAGTGCAAGACATGTAATAGTCCATGAGGTCACAAAGGAACCCATGGTAACTTCTAAGCAACTAAAGGCCTCTCACACATAGGCTAATGTTATGTTTATGAGTCCACCATCAGGAGAACACTGAACAACAACGGTGTGCATGGCAGGGTTGCAAGGAGAAAGTCACTGCTCTCAAAAATAACATTGCTGTTCATCTGCAGTTTGCTAAAGATCACATGGACAAGCCAAAAGGCTATCGGAAAAATGTTTTGTGGACAGATGAAACCAAAATAGAACTTTATGGTTTAAATGAGAAGTGTTATGTTTGGTGAAAAGAAAACACTGCATTCTGGCATAAAAACCTAATCTGTGAAACATGCTGGTGGTAGTATTATGGTTTGGGCCTGTTTTGCTGCATATGGACCAGGATGACTTGCCATCATTGATGGAACGATGAATTCTAAATTATACCAGTGAATTCTAAAGGAAAATGTCAGGACATTTGTCCGTGAACTGGAGCTCAAGAGAAAGTGGGGCATGCAGCAAGACAACGACCCTAAGCACACAATTCATTCTACCAAAGAATAGTTAAAGAAGAATAAAGTTAAATGTTATGGTATGGCCAAGTCTAAGTCCTAACCTTAATCCAATAGAAATGTTGTGGAAGGACCTGAAGCAAACAGGTCATCTGAGGAAACCCACCAACATCCCAGAGTTGAAGGTGTTCTGTACTGAGGAATGGGCTAAAATTCCTCCAAGCTGATATGCAGGACTGAGCAACAGTTACCGGAAACGTTTAGTTGCAGTTATTGCTGTACAAGGGGGTCACACCAGATATTGAAAGCAAAGGTTTACATAGTTTTGCCACTCAAAGATATGTAATATTTTCCTCAATAAATGACCAAGTATAATATTTTTGTCTCATTTGTTTAATTGGGTTCTCTTTATCTACTATCATGTTTTAGCTCATATTTATGCAGAAATATAGAACCTGGGGAAGAGATGCACTACTACGTCACTTACTTGCACTATGGGAAGAAGCCAAGCCGGCAGAGGCAGTATGATGTTACTATTCTCTAATGGCTCTCTAATGGCAGTGACCTCTTTCAGCAGGATAATGTGCCCTGCCACACTGCAAAAACTGTACAGGAATGGTTTGAAGAACATGACAAAGAGTTCAAGGTGTTGACTCGGCCTCCAAATTCCCCAGACCTCAATCCGATCGAGCATCTGTGGGATGTGCTGGACAAACAAGTCCGATCCATGGAGGCATCACCTCGCAACTTACTGCACTTAAAAGATCTTCGGCTAACGTCTTGGTGCCAGATACCACAGCACACCTTGTCTTGTGGAGTCCATGTCTAGATGGGTCAGACATGTTCTGGCAGCACAAGGGGGACCTACACAATATTAGGCAGGTGGTTTTAATGTCATGGCTGATTGGTGTAGATGGCACCATGAATGCCTGTGGATATACCAAAATACTCGCTGACAAGATTCTCAGTCTCCAGAAGCGTGGCAGAAGCGGAATATTCCAGCATGATAACGATCCAAAATCATGCGAGAGTTTCTAAAGAAGGAAAAAAGTGAAAATTGACCTGACCTGGCCAAGTATGTCACCTGATCTGTTGGGGTATTTTAAAGATAAAGGTAGAGCAACACAAGCCCTCCAGCAAAGAGCAGCTGAAAAAAAATCGTCTCTGAAGAATCTCTTCAGAAATTTGTGAAACATTGGTATCCTCCATGCTGAGGAGGACTGAGTCTGGCATCAAAAATAAAGGTGGACATATGAAGTATTGAAAAAAATATGAATCTCAGTAATGAAAAGTGTACTGACGTTTGTTGCTTTGAGTTTCTACTCTGGGGCCTGTATTTTTAATATAGTAAACCAAAACTGTTATTTTTTAATTTTACATAAGAGAAAATACTCTACTGTTCAACTTAGAAGTAATGCAATTATTGTACAGCCGTGGCCAAAAGTTTTGAGAATGACACAAATATTAATTTTTACAAAGTCTGCTGCCTCAGTTTTTATGATGGCAATTTGCATATACTCCGGAATGTTATGAAGAGTGATCAGATGAATTGCAATTAATTTCAAAGTCCCTCTTTGCCATGAAAATGAACTTAATCCCAAAAAAACATGTCCACTGCATTTCAGCCCTTCCACAAAAGGACCAGCTGACATCATGTCAGTGATTCTCTCGTTAACACAGGTGAGAGTGTTAATGAGGACAAGGCTGGAGATCACTCTGTCATGCTGATTGAGTTAGAATAACAGACTGGAAGCTTTAAAAGGAGGGTGGTGCTTGAAATTATTGTTCTTCCTCTGTTAACTATGGTTACCTGCAAGGAAACACGTGCAGCCATCATTGCTTTGTACAAAAAGGGATTCACAGGCAAGGATATTGCTGCTAGTGAGATTGCACCTAAATCAACCATTTATCGGGTCATCAAGACCATCAAGGAGAGAGGTTCAACTGTTGTGAAGAAGGCTTCAGGGCGCCCAAGAAAGTCCAGCAAGCGCCAGGACCATCTCCTAACGTTGATTCAGCTGCGGGATCGGGGCGCCACCAGTGCAGAGCTTGCTCAGGAATAGCAGCAGGCAGGTGTGAGTGCGTCTGCACGCACAGTAAGGCAAAGACTTTTGGAGGATGGCCTGGTGTCAAGAAGGGCAGCAAAGAAGCCACTTCTCTCCAGGAAAAACATCAGGGACAGACTGCTATTCTGCAAAAAGTACAGGGATTGGACTGCTGAGGACTGGGGTAATGTCATTTTCTCTGATGAATCCCCTTTCCGATCGTTTGGGGCATCTGGAAAAAAGCTTTTCCGGAGAAGAAAAGGTGAGCGCTACCATCAGTCCTGTGTCATGCCAACAGTAAAGCATCCTGAGAACACTCATGTGTGGGGTTGCTTCTCAGCCAAGGGAGTGGGCTCACTCACAATTTTGCCTAAGAACACTGCCATGAATAAAGAATGGTACAAAAACATCCTCAGAGAGCAACTTCTCCCAACCATCCAAGAACAGTTTGGTGACGAACAATGCCTTTTCCAGCATGATGGGGCACCTTGCCACAAAGCAAAAGTGATAACTAAGTGGCTCGGGGAACAAAACATCGACATTTTGGGTCCATGGCCAGGAAACTCCCCAGACTTTAATCCCATTGAGAATTTGTGGTCAATCCTCAAGAGGCGGGTGGACAAACAAAAAATCACAAACTCTGACAAACTCCAAGCATTGATTATGCAAGAATGGGCTGCCATCAGTCAGGATGTGGCCCAGAAGTTGATTGACAGCATGCCAGGGCGAATTGCAGAGGTCTTGAAAAAGAAGGGTCAACACTGCAAATATTGACTCTTTGCATAAACTTCATGTAATTGTCAATAAAAGCCATTGACACTTATGAAATGCTTGTGATTATACTTCAGTAACAGTTAGTAACATCTGACAAAAAGATCTAAAAACACTGAAGCAGTAGACTTTGTGAAAATTAATATTTGTGTCATTCTCAAAACTTTTGGCCACGGCTGTAAGGTGATAAAATTTTGAACCATTTGACCATTTGTTGTATACTGTACATATTAAATTGTGGATTGTGAAATTGAGAAGCTCTATCCATATTTTCTTCTTATATCTCCTGTATATAGTGTTCATGAAGTGACTTACTGTATATATTGTCCATCATAAATTGAACGTAAATTTTTCATAACAAAGTGACTCTTACTGTATATATTGTTCATATATGACTGTTCCTCTTTATAGTTCTTAAAATGAAGTGACTGTAGTACTCATAACAAAGTGACTGTTACTGCTGTTACTGTGAATAGTGTTCATAAAGTGACTGTTACTATATATATATACTTCTGTTCATAACTTTGCAGAAGTGATCCAAGATGTGGGCTAATTTCAAAAGGAAAAACTGGGAAAATATGTGAGACTCACCACTACACTCTGCTCCCATACCGAGTACTAAGCGGAGGGGGAACACTTTGGCCCAGGGTACCTCCAATTTATGAATGAGGACCCCAAACAGGAAGGAGCTGTGAGGCAGGCCAAGACCCTCCATAGGCTGAAAGCTCGGAGAAAGAAAGAGGAAGCCACCATGTTCCTTACTGCCCAGAAAGCTGTCTGCAAACGTCACATTTCCAAGTTCCTCAATATATTTCCCTGTAGTCAAAAAAGGCCATCAAACACAAAACTCAGAAAGAGCACAGAAGCTGTAGAAACAACATGATCTTGATATATTCTTTGTGCTCTGACAACTGCTAATAATATACCCTTCTGTGCATCTTGGTATATGTTTATGTAAAGACTGAAGATGTCTCTAGGCAGACTGTTCTCCTCAGGGAGACGCTCAATAATGAACGCCAGTTCTCTCTGACCGACTCCCTTAAGACCGTTAGAGCTCAAACACCAGCACTTCCGCCCACAATCTAAAACACAAATTCACAGTTTCAAAAAATGTAAACAAAAAGAACAAGCATCATGAAATAAATAAAGCAATGGTGGATTCTGCGCTATATTTCATTAATTCACTTCTCAAAAGACATACATGCAGTCAGCTTCACATTGACCAAGAGGTTGGCATTGAGCACAAACGTCAAAGGTCTTGGACCTCCTTCCTCTAAAAGCAGCATAATCTGACAGGCAGCAGGACGCTCCTCCACTAACAAATCTGCAACAGGGAGCAAAGTTACATGTTACCATGTATTGTGTAGTACCTATTATTTATAAAAACATTTTCCTGTCTAATCAGTGTTTGTTAATTTCCCCTTTACATTTTGTACACTCAGACTATGACTTTTATCTTCTTATTATATCTTATCCTATCTTTTAGCTTACTTTTGTTATTAATCCAGATATACAATATGTGCTGTAGGGACATATTCATCTATGGGAATACATACCAACACAGTGATGTTTGTTTCTATTAAGGAAGCATCGATACTGATATTGGTATTGGTATAGGTATTCATAGGATACCATGCTCATTTACTCATAATCATAAAAAATGCTCTGCTACCAGATACTACATGATACCATGAGGGCTTTCACACTGGCAGTTTATTCCGAAAAATTGCATGAAATTGCATGAAAAATTTCCATGAAAATTTGGTAATGTAAAAGCTGTCATGCAGACCAGGAATCGCACCATGGTACCGAATAAGAGACTACCTGTAGGAGGTAGTCTGAGTTCAGTTGCACTGGAACTGTGCTGCGATTCCTGTGAATGTGAACGCAACTTGTACTCGGGTCTGCACTTAAAGTATCATTAGTTTCCACAACACACATGTACCAAATGAATTCCTTGCAAACACCATTTGCGAGGAGCAGAAAGCCGCATTCTCCTAGTCATCTGATGAATTATGCCATGCGACGCACATAGACGCGAGTGTCGTTCAATCTGCTGTGTGTAATAGCACCAAAATAATAAATAAAATACAGTTGCAATCAAAATTATTCAACCCCCATTGCAAATCAGGTTTATTGTCAAAATTTACAGACTTGCAGCTCTTTGCAACGAACAAATCAAACAAAAGAAATTGAAATAGCTCAACACAACAAATGCTTCAAGTGGTTTCCCCAAATTCAACTGAAAATGCAACTTATACTGACTTCTCCAGTCTCAATATTATTCAACCCCCTGAATAGAATCCCTCACAACAGCACAAATATGCAAAAGAGGTGTTGTCTCAAGCACACCTGATGCAACTAATCAAGGGCTAATTAGCTGGAACACATGAAATACCTGAACTGGCTAGGGGTTTTTGTTGAGTGTCACATTTGACTGCATGTTAGAAATATGGCTAGGTCAAAAGAATGGTCCAAAAAGTTAAGAGAAGAGATCATCGCCCTTCACAAACAAGGAACAGGTTACAAAAAGATAGCGAAGGCAGGTTGTGAAAAACCCTCGCGTGACTGCAAAAGACCTGCAGCAAGACTTGGTGGCAACAGGCACTGAGGTTTCAGTGAGCACAGTAAGGCGCGTCCTAAACGCAGAAGGTTTCCGTGCCAGAACTCCCAGACGTACACCACTACTGACCCAAAAGCACAAGAAAAGTCAGCTCAAAATCATATAAATAAGCCACAGAAGTTTTGGGATTCTGTTCTGTGGAACTTTTCAGCATGATGGATCAGCGGTATGTCTGGAGGAAGAAGAATGAAGAAAGAACACTCTGTCCACAGTCAAGCATGGTGGTGGCTTGGTGATGCTCTGGGGCTGCATTGCATCGTCTGGCACTGGAAACCTGCAGCGTGTGGAAGGCCTGATGGATTCATTGAAGTATCAGGAAATCCTAGAAGAAAACGTCATGCTGACTGTGAGGAAGCTGAAGCTTCCAGAAGCTGGTGTCTGGCTATGCATCTCGTTTGCAGCAGGTCATAACAGCAAAAGGGTGCTCTACTAAGTACTAAAGATGCTTGCTATGAAGGGACTGAATAATTTTGAGACTGGAGAAGTCATTATAAGTTGCATTTTCAGTTGAATTTGGGGAAACCACTTGAAACATTCTTTGTGTTGAGCTATTTCAACTGCTTTTATTTGATTTGTTCATTGCAAAGAGCTGCAAGTCTGTAAATTTTGACAATAAACCTGATTTGCAATGGGGGTTGAATAAGTTTGATTGCAACTGTATAAACAGTACTGTGCAAAAGTTTTAGGCACATGCAAAGAAATGCTGTAAAGCAAAGATGCTTTCAAAATAATGCAATTAAATGTTCCTACATTTTAAAAAAATACCGTAAAGAGCAGTAAACATTAGTAAATGAAACAAAGTCAATATTTGGTGTGACAAAAAAATAAAAATAAAAATAGTAGTTTCCGGTACAATTAGTGCAGTTTTATAAGGAAATGAGCTGATAAGTTTTATTGAGCATCTTGCAGAACCAGACACAGTTCTTCTGGAGACTTTGACTTTCGCACTCGCTTCTCATTTTTGTAGCAAAACCCAGCAGCCTTCATTGTGTTTTTTGTCTGAAAAGTGTCTCTTATGTAATATGCTGCTTTCTTCACTGACATACAAACATTTTTCTGTAACGTTTAATTTTGTGCTAGATGAAAGCAAATGCGCCAGGTTTCGATAGAATCAAGTAAGTCTGAAACTAGACCAACGCTGCGGGGGGCACCAGGAACAATCAAACTTGAATTTGGACCGCAGCAAACATGCCCAGTGTGAAAACCATCCAAGTTACATAGTAGCATGGTCGTTAAAAATGAGTGCAAGGTGCCATGAATTGCATGCATCAGGGTTATGCGAGCACTAAGTACTGAGACACGTGGCTTGCCAGAGTCTACACATTGCTTGCAAGTCAAGGTGCAATTCACGCAATATCTTAAACATTATTAAACAGCGTTCATTACCAGCAAACAACCAACACACCACAGCAACCAACACTGCAGTAAAGGCTGGCTAGGCAAGAAAAAATGTCTACAGACAACACTAGGTGAATGGATGAATAATGTGAGCTACATGCTTCATTACACCCCTGATGCCCCTGAATGCATATAATTGTACTTGGCCTGAAAGAAGTGGTATCCATTCATCCCTAGTTTCTATTCCTAGTTTCTATATGAACCCATGTTCATTTATAATTGGTCTTGGGTCAAGTGTAATAACACTGAGTGTATTCCATATAATAGTGGCATTTCTAGTACAAATTATCAAAATTACTGCAATATTTCTGCTTTAACTACTGATGTATGTTCAGTGCTGTCATTTTAAAGAAGTATTTTCTTTCTGAACTGATCGGAAGGTCATGAGTTCAAATCCCAGCATCGCCAAGCTGCCACTGTTGGGCACTTGAGCAAGGCCCTTAACCCTCAACTGCTCAGATGTATAAATGAAATAAAATGTAAGTCGCTCTGGATAAGGGCGTCTGCCAAATGCCGTAAATGTAAATGAAAATGTGAGACTGCTTCAACTTGTTCTTGTGTTGATCCTTTCATTCAAGAAAACCGTTTACAATACACACAGAAGGATTCAAAAGTAGCTGTTCTTACCCCCTCCATCTTCCTCTCCCGTGGTGATGAGCAGCGGCGGCAGACCATCATCATCATCAGGCAGGAGGCTCGGAGCCCGCTGCACACAGCTACCCAGGCCACAGAGTAATGCAAAGTCCCAGGGCCCACTGAGTGCCTTCCTTGGTGCCTCTGAACCAGTTTCAGAGCTTTGTGCTGAAACCTCAATTCCTTCTGGGAATTTGCTAGTAGGCTGAGGAAGATGACACAAGCCGTTCAGACAGATCAACAGACAATTGAACCTTTTTCTATTCTGCTGCCAATGTGACCTGGAAAGTGTGTATGGCTTTTTCTTTTTTTTAGTCTCTATCTATACAGTTTTCTAGACACCAAGGTTACTCTGTGCCTGAAAATCTGCGCCATGAAGACAAACGGCTTGTGGTAATACAGGTAATACTCATCAGTGACAGTATAAAACTATGACAACTTTTATCTTCAATAAAATTATCCTTAACAAATGTATTACTGCACAGCTTGTTTTACCCATACTGTGGGAGGGTCTGGCGTAACCGGGCTGGACTCCTGAGAGGATCTCCGTGGCCTTATGGAAAGCCTAGACGTATCTGCCACCTCGCCATTAGGCAGTATTCCATCAGCAAACCAGACATGCTTCTGTTCTCTTGGGAATCCTATCAAATAAATAATAATGTACTAACCCCATTTCCATAAAAGTTGGGATTTTTTTTTTCTAAAATGCAATAAAAACAAAAATCTGTGATTTGTCAAGTCTCTTGAAACTTTAATTAACTGACAAAAGTACAAAGAAAATATATTCAATGTTTTCACTCACCAACATACTTGTATTTTGTAAATATAAACAAATTTAGAATTTGATGCCTTCAACACACTCAAAAAAAAATTGAGACGGGGCAAAATAAGACTGAAAAGTTTATATAATATTCAAGTAACTCCATTTTGGAGGACCAGGTTAATTGGAAACAGGGGAGGGTAACAGGATTGGGCATAAAAGGAGCATCCACCAAAAGCTCAGTCTTTGCAAGCAAGGATGGGTCGTGGCTCACCACTTTGTGCCAAACTTTGTGAGAGAATTGTCATTCTGTTCAAAAAGAACATTGCTCAACACACGATTGCAAAGAATTTAGGTCTTTCACCATCTACAGTGCATAATATTGTGAAAAGATTCAGGGAATCCGGAGAAATCTCATTGCATAAAGGGCAAAGCCGGAAACCACTGTTGAATGTAGGGCTGCAACTAACGATTATTTTGATAATCTGTTGATTATTTCTTCGATTAATCAATTTTTTATTTTCTGTATTTTTTCCGAAATAACGTGTTATTTCACATTCTGCCCATTGTTGTCCTTCAAACATTGTGCAAACTGAAGGCTATGAAAAAGGTATTAAATGTATCTATGTGGGCTATGCTATACATTGTGCAAAGGATTTTTTTAAAATATTAATATTATATTTTGAAAACAAAAAAACAACTGCTTGTCCACAAGCGTTAAAGCAGAAGTTAAATCAGAAAGAGAAAAACAAAAGCACAAACTGAGTGTTAACTGGTAAGAGGTTGAATGTTGTGCAGTAACACACACATTCACTCATTTGAACACAGTAACTTGTTACTTTATTCTGTGAATGTATGACACTTTTGACACAATTACATGTTATAACCCAATTACAGTTACTGCTCTCATAAAAAACACAATTATGTTGTTTCTAAATATAGCGAAATAGCACCAAACAACATAACTGATCATAATGAATATTTTAGTCAGAGTTATTGCACTTCCTTTCTATTCGCGCTCATTCAGTGAAGTTTAATGGAGACTCACTTGCTGTCAGGACGAGCCTTTATGTAAAATGGAAATACTGGCGTGAATTTCTAACATTTACAGATAAGGATATATCTGCACTGAAGATTTATATATTAACTAAGATTTAGATATTTCTGCACTGTAGAAAACATGTCTGGAACACATTAAACAGCACACGCATCTGTCGCAGCATCTGACTCGACAAGCCACGTTAATACACTTACTTACGAGTTTGTTTGAAGCGCTTAATATAAAACATTCTCATGTTTTGGACAACCCGGATCGTGCACTTTTCCCGCAGCAGCTCACTCTGTGACCTCCGCTGTTTTTTCACTTTATCCATAGAATGCGTTTTTCACCATTGTGAAGTGACGTCACTGACGCGGGTTACCCACAGTGACGTCACAGACCCAACTAATCGATAATGAAATTCGATGTCGATTATTTTAATGATCGATTATTATCAATTAGTTGTTGCAGCCCTAGTTGAATGTGCGTGACCTTCGAGCCCTCAGGTGGCGTTAGCTGAGAAATCATCATGCTACTTTGACGAAAATAGCCACATGGGCTCGGGAGTACTTCTGAAAACTGTTGTCACTTAACACAGTCCGCCGCTGCATCCAGAAATGCAACCTGAAACTCTATTACGCAAGGAGGAAGCCACACATCAACTCTATGCAGAGACACCGCCGAGTTCTCTGGGCCCGAGCTCGTCTCAGATGGACTGAAAGGCAGTGGAAACGTGTGCTGTGGTCAGATAAGTTCACGTTTCAGCTTGTTTTCGGGGGAAAAAACGGACAACGAGTTCTCCGTGCCAGAGATGAAAAAGAGCAGCAACTCTTATAAGTGAAAGGTGCAAGAGCCAGCATCTGTGATGGTATGGGGGTGCAACAGTGCCCACGGCATGGGTGACTTGCATATGTGTGAAGGTACCATTGATGTAGAGGTGTATATTGGGATTTTAGAGAGACATATGCTGCCATCAAGGCAACGTCCTTTCCCAGGAAGTCCATGGTTATTTCAGCAGGACAATGCCAGGCTTCATTCTGCACGTGCTACAACAGCGTGGCTTCGTAGTCACAGAGTGCGTGTGCTTGACTGACCTGCCAGCAGTCCAGATCTGTCTCCTATGGCGCATCATGAAGAGGAGAATCAGACAATGGTGACCAAGGACTATTGAGCAGCTGAAGTCTTGTATCAAGCAAAAATGGGCAAAGATTCCACTTGCAAAACTGCAACAATTAGTATCCTCAGTTCCCAAACCATTAAAAAGTGTAATTAAAAGGAAGGGTGATGTAACACAGTGGTAAACATGCCTCTGTCCCAACTTTGTTTGAGTGTGTTAAAGGCATCAGATTCCAAATGTGTTGGTCAGTTGGTCAGTGAAAACATTGAATATTTTTTCTTTGTACTTTTGTCATCTAATTAAAGTTTCAAGAGACTTGATAAATCACAGATTTTTGTTTTTATTGCATTTTAGAAAAAATCCCAACTTCTATGGAAATGGAAATTTACATATGGAAACTTGCCAAAAGTGAAAGAATCAATCTGATCTTAGCCAAGTTTATAACGAAACGTTTTTCTTCATACTGAGCTGGGGAGAGCCAGTTGAGACACAGCTGTTAAGCACCATTCGCAACACCCTCAAAACTGGCTCACTGAAGCAAGATAGAAGTGTGCGCATACCATCATTACCAGGATGCTTGAGAACAGAAACAGGCACCATGACGGTGGGGGGTGGGGAGTTGAGGGTGCCTGCTGCTCGAGCCTGCTGCATGGGAGGAATCGTGGAGCAGTACTCGGATGGGATGTTAGGATTTGGACTAGGCCCGGTAGGGCTCATCATTCTCTCAAGGGCCTGAGCTGCAGAAATATAAAACCATCAATCAAAAACACACTCTGGGGATGCACCAATCCCTCTTTTTTCATTTCTGTGCCATACTCAGTGCTCGACTTGAGGGGGGGATGTGAGGGGATGGCATACCCCTTGTTGAAAAAAAAAATTACAAAAAACATCCCCTCTGTAAAACCACCATCCCCCCTTACCATCCCCTTTAGATTAATAGCGTCGTGTATTATGTAAAACTTAAGTCAGGTTTTAGTCCCGAAAGTGTTTTTCTTACACCACGGTTTAAGCAATCTGCACAGAAACCACTCAAGCCGCCACTAATAGCTCGGTATCAGCACTCAAGCCGCCGTTAATGGCTCGAAAGTGGCACTTTTGACGGAGATTCTGGCTGTTTCTATCCAGTTATGGGATACATACTGTACGTGTGACTGTGAGGGACAGCAATTCTGAGAGAGAGAGAGAGAGAGAGAGAGAGAGAGAGGGGATGTGTTCCATTCAGAAATGATCACCTTATTCCTTTTGAATTTTTTACCATCCACTGTGAGAGCTTTGGAGCACTGAAAAGGGTGGGGTTCAAAAATAATGGTCATTTGGAACTCACTTTTAGAGTTATTTTTATTCTGTTTAGAATGACTGTAGAGCATGGCAATAATGATTAGACTATAAACTCTTCAAAGTGCCCTCCGAAGGCATCGTTCAGGTCTTTTGGTACGCAGGGAGTGTGTGTGTGTGTGTGTGTGTGCGAGTGAGAGAGAGAGAGAGAGAGTCATACAAGACTACAGTCCTATACACTATTACAATATTAATGATTTTCACTATAATAAGTGATCCAAAACTTATTTATTACCTAAAAAGTGCAATCTAAAAG